>VWZZ01008124.1:58589-93174 GCA_013399095.1 Psophia crepitans
TGAACGCGCATTTCCCTGCTCGCAGCTTAGGGACCTGGTGGTTTCTTGCCTGTTGTGTGACTGGGCTTCGTACTGCTGTATTCCCGTCAGCACAGTACTTTACCTTCAGGGAGGGCCTTTAACCTGAAATTATGCACATCTTGGTGCTCAAGACACCCCTCTAGGGTTTTAAAGACCAAGTTTAGTCCCTCTGAGGCTAAATAATGTTGAGATACACATTCTGCAAGTGGATGGAAGGCTGGATAAAAACCCTCCAAATTGCCAGTACCTGTCTCTTCTGGTTATCTGTACTCCTGGTTGAAGAGAGATGCTTTACAGTCATCGTGCTGGAGGCACCAGCCACCGTGGGGAAGAGCCTCCCTCACCAAAGTGAGGGAGGATGCTTCAAATTTCAGAGATACACTGAGTGGATTGAAATCAACCCTGTTTTTTAGAGCCATATGCTGAAATAAGGAAACAAGACCCTTTTCCTCAAAAACTGTACCTAGTCACTGACTTTACATCTGTAAAATAGGATATAATCAAACCTTTAATACCGGAGTCTTTGCTGTTCCCAACAAATTTGCTCATTTATTTGTTCTAGGATGTTGTTAGAATCAAAAGCAAAACAGTGAGGTAGCTCTGAACTGAAGGTTGATTGTATCAATAAAAGTGAAAGGTAAGCACTATTATTAAACCATGTCCAAGCTGCCATACAGAACTGATTCTGTCCCTGGATAATTCAAGTTTCAGTTCCCCCATGGGTAAAATAGATACTTGTCTCCATTACTGTGGTGTTTTACAGTTGTGATACTGACATTTGTGAAGGGTTTTTTTGTTTTGGGGGTTTTTTTCAATTCTGGTGGAACTGCTCTGTGCAAATACCTAAAAAGAGCAAGATAATAAAATCAGTCAGAAGTTATGTTCTGGATCAGATACATTTTTCTGACAGGGAAATGTGATTAGAGCAGCTGAAGGAGAGGCAATAACTGCTGTATTCAGCTCTCGATTTGGGTCCAAACTTAGTTTATTCTTCGGAAAGTCTCTTAATTGTGAGCTTTAGTTTATGTAGCCAAAATGAATATAAAAATGATTTATTTCATAGTTTAGTGGCAGTAAGCAAAAGTTTTGATGAAACATCAGGTTTTACTCAAACAAAAGATGTGATTTTCTTCAATATACATACAAAATGTTGGAGTGACTTAGGACTACGATACAGCACAACATGATCAGTGTCACTCTAAGGATGCACAGAACTGACTTCTTTAACACTGGATTAAAATTGCATTTATTTAAATAATATAGCCAAGATACACTTTAATTAAAATTGCAGTGTGTGCAATCACAATATTATTAACCTCTCCTCTTTGGGAGGAAACTGTTATGTAAGCGTGGACATTCATTATCATGCTAGGCTAAGAAGCTGGATAAATCCCTGAAAGGCATCTGCTACTCTCCTGACAGTGCTTCTCCTACCGCATACAGACAGAGCTTTCATCTCTGTGGTAGTCCAGGTTGTAAACATCCTTGCGTGGTTTCCTCACCCAATAATGTTTTCTGGAGGCGGAAGACCTATGACCTTCCATTAATTTTTAGCCTTTTTAGTCTTCCGCAGCTGTGGGAAGGGAGGGAGTTGCTTGCTACTGACAGATTTGTTTCGCAAGGCTGCTAGCTGACCATCCTCATTTCTGGCCAGTGTTCATGGGAATCAATCTGTTAATTTAACAGCATGACGCCAGTTAGTTTCTTGTCAGATGCTGACTTGCTTAACAACCTGCTAAGTTTGATAGACAGTGATTTGAAGTGCAGTGTTGTGGTTGTTTTGTTTTTTTTTCTTATGCACTAATTTTTATTTATAAAATGCAAGATGGGTAACAGATATGGAAGTTCTTTAAAAAAACGCCTATTTCTTAATGTGAATATACTTTCCTCTTAGAAATTCTGGGTTTTAGCTGAAAAATGAATAATAGCTTGAAGCTTGAAATGGTTGATAAGTCAAAGAGCTCTGGCTGCATGCCATTTATAACAGGCAACATTGAAAGAATAAGAATTTTTATTATCTCCCCATTCCAGTAACTTTTTAAAATTAAACACTAGAGTTGATTTTGCATATTTTCTTAGCTAGAAAATAGCACATGGCTTTGCAGATTGTATTTAGCAAGAAGATATTACTTTTCCTTCAAAAGTGTAAAGATATTACTACTTTTTGCTTTTACAAATCTGTAAGTCAGGAAAGAATTACTGTAACTGGGAGGAAAAAAAACCAAACAAATGGTTTTCTTTTCATGGAAGCAGAGAGCTCTCATTAACTTTCGTGGGACTTTGGTGACCCTTTGAACAGGAACACGCCTGCAAAAATAGGGACTCTGTTCTGTTTATCATTTGTCTATATTTCCACCCTCTAGATGATGTAGTTTCAGTGTGTATGAGATTTACACATTGTTTTTAAGTGATGCAGCTGTTCCATGGTTTCCTTGGGATATATGTGCTGGAGTTTTCAGACTGTAGATTATTTAGTACTACATCTTGTAGCACCCTAAAAATACTTGGTTTAGGTCCATCCAATTGTATTTGAGCTGCCTGCATGTTAATATTTTACAGAGCTGCTCCCTGGCTCATAACATACAGCAGTATTCACAGAAATCATGAATGAGGACAGGAGTTTGGGAATACTGCCGTGGGTGCAGCTGTAAAAAAACAAAGATTCAGTGAGTGGTCATGCTTACTTTCAGAAAAAGAGAAGATTACTACTAATTTTCCAAGCTTGTCATAAAGGGGGCAATAGATTCATCTGGGGGAAAAAAAAAGTAATTACATTAACAGCAAGTTTTTAATAGTTTAAAATGTTAAAAGTTCTTGGCAATTTATAATAGGATTTCAAAATAAAAGTTCCATTTCAGGCTGTAATGTTGTCATCCAGATGTGCTTGCTGCAAGCCAAAGAAATTTTGGGGCCTTTTAAAATATGTCTTGTCTTGCTGGGGGGGGCATCTTCTTTTCCCAGGTGGTGACCAGGGGAGATGACCTCTAACAGCACCTCATGCTAAAGCTTTCTGCTGTTTGGGGTAATGGGTGTTGGGATACTCCAGGTGGTGGAGAAGCCAGTGAGAGATGAGGGGAGAGGCAGGGGACTTGAGGAGGATGTGTCAGAGCTGGGTGCAGCTGCACAGGGTTCCTATGTGCTGTCTTGCCCCACTGAAACAACCTGGGTGGCCCCAAGTGTCTCTGGAACATGCTAGTGAGGCTTTTCAGCCTGGCCACAACCTCTGGGCATGTAAGTGGTGGGATGAGATGAGAAATTTGGAGGTGGACTGATGCTGATGTTGCAGGCACCCTGCCCTCTGCTGCTTCTGGCACAGAGTGTTCCCATTCCCTTTGGGAGGGTGATGGCCCTTCTCCTGCCATCCCCCAGCAGTGCTGTTCATCTGGCCTTGGGAGTTTTGGTCCTGAGGTGGTGTGGACCTGTGCTACCCTGGTTACCCTTCCTTTACCTTGGCAGTAGACTCCTCCAGCAAAAGTGCTGTAACCTCCTTGGCAGAAACCGCACATCACAACCCCTCAGAGCACCCCTGTGGTGCTTACTCTCCTCTCCCTCCTCTCCTCTCCCTCCTCCCCTCTCCCTCTTTCCTTAGTTCCCCTGTCTTTGCGTGCCATTCTTACCTTCCCTTGCTGTTCCTTGATCCCATCGTCCTCCTCCTTCCTCACCAAAAAACCCTCTGTGGCCTGTCCTGCTCCAAGCTCGACCTTTCCACAAGGTGCCCTGTGCTCTCCTGGGTGCCCAGGCCTGCACCCATGTAACCAGCACGTTTCCTTCCCCCAGGGCTCCAAGTGTTACCCAGGGACCGGCTGCGTTGTGTCTGTACAGGGCGCCCAACCCACAGGCTGCCCTCGGCCCTCCCTGTGCTTGGCCAGGAGCCGCACTGGCAGCCAGGAGGGATTCAGGTGCTGCACAGCAAAACCCAACACTAGGCTTAGGCTGCTGCTAAAGAGGCCTCTCCTGACTCCACCTCGTTGATGGCACTTGGTTTAACAATGTTAATTTATTCTAAAGCAACAACAGTTACTTGCTTGGTCCTTAAAAATGGGTACCTGGTCAGTATAGTGCACTGATTTAAAAATTAATTTCTTGGGTTGTTTTAATGTAAGTAAAATTGTTTGCTAATATAGTCCTTTTACTTATCTACTGAATTTTCAAACCAGTCATGAAACTTTCTTTTTACTGTCCATTTTTGCACTACGTGGGCAGTATAAAGGATATGGTAGGTACTTTGAAAGCTCTGCCCAGAAACTTGATGATTAGAAGCTGAGAATTGATAACTGTGGTGGTTATGAGAAAGGGGAAGATTCTGAGGAGAAATTAGAGAGAATAAATTCAAATGACACTTGAAAGAAAGTGTAGATTATGTGTCACTAAAGTGGATTTCTGGCAAACAGTTTTCAGTTCTAGGTATATTCACTGCCTTTCCTTCCTTCCAACCTAACCTCCTCAACTAAGATTGCTTCTGTTTACCCTGTGTCCATATGAATTTTGATGGGATCTAAACTACATGAGACCTGAAAAGCATGCCTCCTGTGTGGACATCAATTTCCTTCAATTTATTGTTGAAAGCCTCTTATGTGACTTGTTCCTCTTAGGCCAATTGAGTAATTTCTGTTCAAAAGATGAGAAGCAACCAAGGACTGTCTGAACCAGTCAGAAAACTCATGTCAGGGAACTAAGGAAAAGCAAAGAATGAACTTTGTTTGAAATTTATAGTAAACTCAGAATTTTCTGCTAAAAAAATAAGTTAAATTGTTTATCTTCATGAGCTTCTAAATGAAATACATCAGATGTAGTGCTTTGAAGTGATTTTTTTCTTTAATCCCCCTAACTCTCATAAAGAGACTAGATAATCTCCCATTTATTGCAATGTAAGGCATAGTTGAAATACATGATACAGTTCAACTCTGCAAAGTATGGAAGTTCCTTTAAAATAATTTTAAAGCTGCTAACATAACCAAGAAAAAAAACAACTTTATTTATATTCCTCTGGCTATTTCAGTGAGAAACAGATGGCTTTAAAGTACTGGTTTTGCGTGCAACATCCTACCAACTTAAATGGCAAGAATTTTGCATCCTGACTCTGTAACTGGGGCCACATCGTGTTCTCCTCAAGAGTCCCTCTGCTGCTTTATTCAGCAGAAGGATTCCTCTTCAGAAATCTGTCTTCAGTTGTTACATTAGAGAATTAAAGTGTATAGTAGCTTGTGTACAGAGGTACCTTACATGAACTGTAGACCTTTAATTCCTTCTTTTTGGTAGCAAATGAAACCTTGCATATGCCCAAGGTGACATTATGGAACTATGGGGAATATATTCTTTCTGTGCAGAGGTGGAAGTCCTTCTGAGTAGGAAAACACTATTGTAAATAGCAAGGTATTTTTTTATAAAATTGTAATATTAAGACACAAAGCTTGGACTAAACAGAGACTTGGTTTAGACACTGTTGAAACAAAATAGAGACTTTACCAGGATGTGGGAATTGAGCTTGAAGTTGATCATGTGCATGTTTTATTTTATTCAAAGTATGATAGCCATATGCCTAGTACACTGGACTGAAAATAAGAATTTCAGCATGCTTGGAAGTCTTCTTTGGAAGCTGGAGTATTCCATAAAGATGCATGTTGTCACTCCTTGTTTCTTAGTTTACAATAATATTACTGTAGAAAGTGCATCCTGGATGTAATGAACTTTGCTGTGGCGAAAACAGGACAGGTAGGTTCACAGGAGGTGAGGAAGAGTGGTAAGGTTTGAACCATGTCTGTGATCCAGGGTTTTTGGTGAATGTTAGCATTGGCTTCAGTGACGTGCTCATATGGGAGTATCGGCTCTTAAAGTAAGTGATATTAAGCAAACTAGTGGGTTTTGCTGTAATAGGGAATAAGGTAAAAAAGTAAAGTAAAAGTAGCAGCAACCTACATGTGATTGCCTTGCTTAAACATAGGTAACAAATATATATTTGTGTCATATTGCACTATACCACGATAAGGAACATCTGCATTCTCTTTGTTCACATTGCCTATTTGATTTTTTCCAAATGTATTGACATGATAGAAAGTAACCTTTTTATGATGATGTTACCTTACACCTTCAGAGTTCTAGATGTTTTCTTCAGTAAGAATTCCACTTCCTAACTGGATAATTTTCTTTATAACATTGTTCTTCTACAAATTGTGAAAGTAGGAAAATACTTGTAACTGTGATCCTTTAAACATCAGGAAAATTTACTTGTTTGTTTAGGGGGGGAGAGAGAGAGAAAAATGGTAGAAAAGCTGTCAAGTTTACAGAATTAATCACTTTCCAAGTCTACAAGACAAGATTTTCAAGGGATGTATGATTCTATGTATTGCTACTCTAGGTGCCAGACTTGAAAATGAGTATCTTAAAGTGTTTCCAGATAGATACCTAAAATCAGGCATTATTTAGAATGAAAACCATTGCCATAAGTTGTACTGTTTTACTATTTGAAGGACTTTTTTCAAAAATGCAAAGTAAATGATTCAGAAAGTTCTATCCTGTGTTTATAAAGAAAGACTTGTTGCTTTCAGTCAAGTTCTTAATTTTAGAATATTTCAAAATACTGTAATTCAACTAAGAAAATTTTACTTGGGCTAATACTCAAGTAGTGACTAGACTACATTTCTGTCATTAATTTTCTATATTTGTTTCTGAAATCATCGTGAGAGAAGTACTACTTAAAAAAAATAAAATGTCTTGTGATTCTGATGTTATTTTTGTAGCAGTGTGAAGAGTAGAAGATTTTCCTGAACTGGTTTGTGCTTGCATAAGCTGCTAGGAGGAGTAATAGTAGTATGACTATATGTGGTTAGCGGACTTTAAATAGTAACCATGAAGTATAAAGTGCTCAGTTTTGGATTGAACTGTTGGGGCAAAAGCCAGGGCTTTTTAACCATCTCTAAAGTCTATGTACCAGAGCTAATTTTGAAAACACTGAGATTTAATTGTGCATTTACAGTGGAGTAACAGTATTTTATGAATTCTAAAACCTGAAATGGTGCATATCCATCTTAATGCATTACAATAATTATTTTAGTTGACGTGATTTTTATGCAGTAACTTATTTTTGACATTTCTAGACTTAATCTCCTATAATATATATATATATATACACTCCTATTATGTTATTTTACTAACCTTAATTAAAAAGGGAACATTACATATTGAATACTGTACCTCAATTTTATTGTAATGATTTTACTGGTTACCAGGTGGGGTGGCAGTTGAAAAATTTGGTGAATGCACTACGAGAGGATCCGAGTGGTGTTATCTTAACTTTGAAAAAGCGACCTCAGAGCATGCTTACCTCAGCACCAGCTTTACTGAAAAATATGAGATGGAAGCCCCTTGCTCTGCAGGTAATGAAGCTTAATCATAAGTCATACACCATCATTTTAACTATAGGTTATCTCAATGATGCTTTATTGTGCTTCATCTCAGCAGCATATGGATTTACTCTTGTATACTTTGAAAAATTGTTTCTGAAATGATTTCTCTGTAGTTTGTTCTCATAGGCTCAAATGAAATTAAACCTGTTATTAGAACTTTTCAAAGTTAAGAAGTAATCATCGCAGTGTTTTTCACAATGCAGAAAAGTAGCCCCAGATAACTTTTCTAGTCAAGAGGAAGCAAGCATACTTCCGAAAGTTTAGTTTGACTTCTTGGTAAGCTCTCAGTGCAGTATAACCTCAAAGAAAGAGGGAAGGAAAAGAGTTCTCAGTTTGATCAGTCATGGAGTTACAGGAAAATTTATAAGGTGATTTTATTCGATAAGCCACTTGACCACAAAATTTCCTCATGTAAATAAAGTTGCATTCTTGTCAGAGTTGTCCTGGAGATTGAACCCTTGCACATAAGGAGGCATAGCACAGGACGTCTGGCTGGGTCTTTAATTTTATTAACCCTGCAATGTGCTGAAAACATGGAATGGTTTCATTAAAGCTTTCATGTTTCACTCTAGGATAAAATGCCACTGTGATGAATTACTCTAGGAAATAAAAGTTATGTACTGACTGATGAAAGCATGTAACCAGCAGATGGAACTGACAAATAATCCCCTTTTTCATTCAGTTCAGATACAATAATGTTTAGAAATTTATTTTCTTTGCATAACGAATGCATTCTTCAGTACATTTTTATTATCACAATAAAAAGTCTAATTTAAAATTAAGCACATTTGAGAGAGAAAAGACTTCTGCAAAGTTTGGGTGAAAGGGAAATGAGATATGGAAATGCCGCTGCCAGTAGCTGTGGTCTTTGCCATTTGAAATAGTAAGAGAGTCATAAAAAGAATTAATGCCATGAAGAATTTCTTTCAAATATATATATGTATACATAAATTATTTTATAATGGTTAAATGCGTCATTATCTTTGAAACCTAGTACTTTTTTGAATGATTGAGATGTCTTGGTCTTACAGATATAAAGTAGTGACAAAAACTTCAACCAAAAATATCTTACTAGTGTCTGAACATAAAATTGCAAATCTGTATGCATGATATGAAGGTATGAATGTCCATACTTGAAGGCTGCACTTTTATCATATCTTTAGTGAGAATATAAATACAAATGAAAAAGGTGCATCTTGACTTTAAATGGGGTCAAATGCTTTCAGTCTAAAGCCTCTTTGAGTGGGTTTGGTATTTCTTTGGGTGAATTCGGTCATTCTCCTAAATGCTTCTTTTTGCTTCACTTTCTCATTTGCCAATAGAATAATTGCACTGAAGACCCCACAACAGAAGGTTTTGACATAGGCCCTTGACACAGACAATAGCACATAAGTAATTAATTCAAGACAGGCTGCAAACCAGTTGCCACCATTTAAAGTAAGTCCAGTAGGAAAGTGAGGATTCCCATGGTCCTTTTACAGTGAATGCAGTCATGAACTAAAGTTGTGAGCCTGTTTGAAACTCCACGCTCACTTCCAGAAGCAAAAATCCAATCATCTTTTAGTGTGTTTTATTTGGCTCTGATTTACATCTCAGCAGCCTTAGTTCAATACAGATACGAGAGTGTTACTCAACTGGTCTAACTTTAGCTATCTGCTGTGTATATATCTATGTATCATTCATAGATATATACATTCATTTTTACTCCCTTTGGCCAGTGGACATACGTGGCAGTTACTGGTTGGTTCATCTTGGACTATTTTAGAGTGATCTGCCTTAGAATGAGCTGAACTGGAGTCTGCACGTGGCTCTTTCCACTGGCTGATAAAGGGAGTCTGGACAGCTAGCTTGAATGTAGATTATCTGTATTAGATAAAATGAGACTGACCTTAGGTAGAGGTTTTCTGTAATCTTACAGGTTGAGGGGGGGATAATGGAAGTATTGGTTTTGGTGTGGGATTTGGGGTTTTTTGCTGACAGCATAGAAAATATGAATATTTTTAAGGCTAACGTGAGTACAAATAGAGATACTGTTAAACATTAGAGACAGAATTCTGGTATTATGATTTTGTTCTGGTTTTTATCAAACGTGACACCAGGAAAAGGCCAGAACTTCATTCAACACTTATGTGTGAATTGTGCGTATGTGTGTCTGTTGTAATTTGTGATTTTAGTGTGAGAAACAACAGTTTACTTAAGTAGACTGAGTGTCAAAAAAGCTCCAGGGTGAAGTGAAGACAAACTTCAGAAGCTGCGTAATGCGGAGAATTCTATTGTTAATTTATGGAGATCAGAGGTGAACAGATGTTAAAGTCAGCTGATATTAAAGTTTAAAGCAGCGAAAGCAGTCAGAGTGCAGCATAATTGTATAGCTATTAAAAATATGAAGGAATTATGTTTATTTAACAATGTACTTCAAAACTTTCTAAAAAAAAATCTTCAGAAAAGATGTACGTAATTGCAATTTGCCCTGTGGCTGTTGTGAAATTTCTTATGTTCCCGATTTATGTAGGGGTGCTATTCTTCAGCAGGAGCTTGGGAAGCAGTGTGAGAGGAGAGGGGGAAAGTGGTGACAATTAGGAAAAAAAACATAAGGAAAAGCAGTACTTCCATCAACTTTGGAAGCAGGGGAAATTATGATAACTTGTTTTCCTATATCAGGATGTCATGAAATAATTGAAAATGTTCTAACTGTGCTGTCATCCCAGAGCTAAGTTAATTGAACCATATGTATTATTCAACAGACACAAGCTATAAGGAAATTATGACTCAGTAATAATCCTGTTAAAGTACAAAATATGAGCAAAATATTCAAAAGTCTCTAGAATAAGACAGGGATGAAATTCTGATAAAATGGGAATTTGGATCTGCAAACTGACTGTGGTGGGGTTTTTTTTGGTTCTGCAAATGGAGTGGATGGAGGAAAGATACGGTGTCACATCCTAATTAAATTGCAATGAGTGGGGTCGGAAGGTGGAAGTTCGTTCTCATGTAAGGAGGCTGACACAAAAGCAGAGCCTGAGTTTTTGTATGCACCCTACCAATGAATATGTTTAACAGCTGTTGCAATGACTGTAGAAGGTAAATATTTCCGTGAATTAAGTTGAGACGCATTTTCATAGAGATTTACATTGGGATGTTTTAATTGAGAACCTTCAAATCTTAACTTCAGCTGAAAGCAAATGATGTTGAGACTTTATTGGTAAGTTGCATTCTGCTTCTGTAGTCAGTAATTGTATGTAAGAACACGAAGTTTGCCATTTGCAGCTACATGAAAAACTCGACTTAATGGAGAGACACTAAGTATGCCTGTAAGTTGGGAAAGTGCTAGACAGGTCTTCCAGTTCAGCCAGTATGCAGGTGTGCAGGTGCTACCAATGTGTCAGGCAGTTTGGTGCGTGAGAGACATGGCATCCTGGTAATTACATTATGCATTCTGATAATGACATTTTTAAGAGCTTGCTGTCCACTGTTAGTGATCCATATTAGCCATATGCCAGCCAAACGTTCATAGTTTCTGAGTGTGGAAAATGCTTTCATATCATTCAGATATTAACTGGTCACTAATTGGCATAAATTCTTCTTGGAATGTTCAGTGGCTTACTTTGAACAGCTCAGCCTTCACATTGCAGTCTTGCCATGAATTACAAGTTAAATGCAGTCTACATAATGATTGATTAATTCTTTGGGCTTTTTTTCCTTTCAGCAGAAATGTGGTATATTCATTCTTTTCACAAATATCCTTAGAATAAATATGAAAAGTTAGGGGAAAGAAAGAAGAAGAATTATGCATCCTGTGTAGCAGTCCTGAAACTGATATCGGATGGTTTCATGTACAGTAAAATAATACCCATTAACCTATGGCTATACCATGCACCATTAGATCATGAGTTTGTATTTACAAATGCATTAATTCCAGCTCTAAGGTCAATCATTACAGAAAGAAAAACATAATTTTTTCCCCCTTGTGTCCTGATTAAAGGAAGTGCTAGTTTGGGTTTTTGTTTTGTTTTCCGTCACTTGATGATTGTCTGTCTTAATATCCATCAGTATCCAACTTCTTGCAGATAAAGTTCTCCCTCGACACATTCTGGAATCATGTCAGAATTTGTGAAGTCAAGGGATTTTTCAGCCTGTGTTTTTCATTATTGCTTTTATAACATTTGAATTAGGCAGCTGTGGCCTTGGGGGATTTTGTGGTTGCCTTTGCAATTGAAGGTATTCATTAATATGGTATTGTACCGTAAAGATTAAAATGTTATGCCTGCAAGACAAATCTCACTAAATTTGCCTTTCAGTTTATTTTTCTGATGCTCTGATCTGTTCTGTGAAAGCCTAGAATGATATTTCAGATTGCAGTGTTTGTATTTCTGACTGCTACTGAACATGGTGAACAAACCAAATAAGTTTAACCTTTAATTTTTTTTATTATTTTTCATACTTGACATAGAGGTGACTTAATTATCTTTGAACTCTCCAAATTTTTGTCTGATTTGAAAACTAAAATAAACATCCTCCACTCTAAATTGTCTGTTTCATTTCTCCTTTCCACGTTGCGTTATTTTGGGGAGGTTTCAAAGGGAGGCTCCCTGAAGTGCTGTTTGAGCAAGGGTGGAAGGTTCAATAGAGAAGATTCTCGGAGCATATGAAATCTTATGTAAGTCGCTGTCATCGAGCTAGCAAGAAGCTAGCTGCAAAGTCCTCCTTTGACTTCTGGAAAATGCTTTGTTAATCAGTCAAAAGAAACTGGATTTTGACAACAGCATGGAAGACTCTTCATCCAGTTTCTTTATAATACAGAAAAGGAGCAGTAGAGAAACATGCTGCCGTGCTTCGGCTAATTTGGACTACACCCTGCCGATGTCAGTGAAAAGGCTCTTACTGAAGTCAGTGAGGCTGGGGACAGGTCCAGCTGCCAGCCACGTCTTGTGTGTTGACTTGGGAAAAAGCCTTCTGACCCCTCTTAAACGCTGTCACACTCTTCACCAAGCTTGTTTAAATGTCACCTTCTGTATATTTAAAACAGTTCACTGTACTCTTTTTGTATGTGATTAAATTGTACTGTTACAAAATCACCAACAGGTCAGTATCTGTAGTTTCTTTAAACAGACTTTATTTTGGTTAGATATGCATCATCTCTCCACTGTGATATGTATTATGTTTCCACTATGATATATTCAGCTTTTCAGCCTCCTGAGAAGCAACAACAACAATAACCAAGTCCTAGGCTTGAGAGAAAATGCTCCTTTTATTTTTTCATTTAGTATTTTTCCTTACTTGATTATATTGCCACCTTCATTCATCTAGAGACAGTGCTATATTCTGTTTTCATAATTTATGATTACAATTAATGACCCTACACTTTTTAATCATTAAATTTGAATAAAATACTAACTTGTTTGCTCTGCAGTTGCTTAGTTGTCCTTTAACTACATGTGAACTGGGGCATTCTTTGCAGCACTGTTAAAATGGATTCTGACTGGATTTTCCTACAGAGTATGAATAAGTTATAGTATTTCATTACTTCATGTCATGGTTGGTCTTATAAAAAGTTTATTTTATTGGAAACATTCTGTTCAATGAATTGTCATAACCTTGATCCAATATGAAAAATATATTAGGAGTAAAATCTGTTTACTGATGCAACTACTGTATAAAGATATTACCACTTAAAATTTTGTATTTTTTCTTATATTTTTAAAAATATTATGTCTTTCTCTGGAGCAATGTTTCTCAAACTATTTATTGCAGCTTCCATGGGAGTTAATGAGACTTTTTAAAAAACATTAAAAAGAATTTTTGATAGTATACATTAAATATTAATTACCTTCATTGTTTAGAGAGAAAAAGCAAAAATAGTACGCTGACTTACTGGGGGCATCCTCTCATTTCCTTCAGGACTGGGGATGGGAAAAGCAGCAATAGGTCCTGGTAGCAAGAGGGAGGTCAGGAGCGCAGGGCAGAGCTAACCAGGGACAGAGAAGCTTCTGGAGGAGGGGGGAGCTTGGTGTCTCTGTGCTGTCAGCCAGTACTTACAGGGACCTCTTATTTCCCTGTGTTAGAGAGACTGAGCTGCTGTAAGTAAAGACGAATGGTTCTCTCTTCCCTGCCCAACTGACAAGAAAGACTAACGATCCTGAAGCAGGATGGTGCATCCAAAATGTTTGAGAAATAGTACTCCAAAATTTATTGAAATATGGATTTTGTGTCTGTCGTTATGGGTTAATGATGCAGGGTTTTTGTGGAACATTTTTAAGGTTACTCTGGGTTTAATATGTAATTTCTAAACTTCCTCTCTTGGGCTATGCCCATGGGTCAAGTATTTAATTCTTTGCACCTGAAAACTTCTTCGTTTTCTTGCTGTTTCAGCAATCCCACTTGCCCCAGCCAAGCAAACCTACCAAAAGGGACTGCAGCAGGAAAAAGCTGTAGTGCTTGGAAGAGAATTAACTCAGTGATAACACTGATCTCCAAGGCATCAGATTCAGAAATACTTGAATGGATTTCCATGTGTTTTTCTGAACTAGATGATTTACTTGCAGGTGCACAGATTGACTTGACCTGAACAGTTGAGGTCTCTCTAAATTGCAATGCAAGATGCCATGTAGATGCGCCATACCAGCAGGCCATGTTCTGAAGGCGCTCTTTTCAACCAGGAGGGCCTGAAGGCTTTTAATTCTTTATAATATGAAAGCTGAACTCCTATAGCACAAGGTGGTAGATGCAGCAATGCTCTCAGTGTGTTGAGCTTCTACCTGGAGAGATCATTGGAATGCTTTTACTATGTAGCAGTTCTTACTGAGCTACTGATTTACTGGTGAAGCGGTGATGAATATATTTATTTTTTTAAAGTGGTGACCTAGTTTTAAATTTGGATTTCTCCTTTTTTTCTAGTTAACACCGAACTTCTGGTTTTGTGGAAATAAGCTGGAGAGCTGACTTTGGCAATATGACCCAGTATGAGACATCCTAGTATGGAAGCACATCCTACAGGATTGTGCGTCCACTTGTATGAGGTTGTATTACAGGTTCTATCACCTTGGGAGCTCCAGGTGCCCTGGGAAGGTGTACCCACCTTGCCATCCTGTGAGATACCACAGGCATTCAGACTCTCACCATTTACACTGGTACACTGAATACCATTTCTTTCTATTACTCTCACTGTTTTAACCACCTTGCTGAGCCAAAAGATGAACCAAAATACGCATTTATCAAAGATGCATATCTTCCAGCAAACTGTTCTGGAGGACAAACTGACCTGTATGCCTGGGCTGTGTATTAGCAGGGGCTGGTGAAGTGTAAAGTTACCCAATAGAATCCCCAGAATTCAGTAAAATTGGGGTTTTTTTCAGAAATTAAGCCCGTATCATTAGCATTTAAACAGTTAAGCCCAGGTATTCCAGGCTGTTAACACAAGGGAAATTCTTTACCTGTGTCCTCTAGCCCTTCAGCAGCCGTTGAGGACCACCAGAGACTCATCAACCCATTGTAAGTCCAGATCACTGTTATGCTTAAGCATGATTTTCCTTATGTGACATAAACCATAAACTCCTAGTGAATGCCACCAGTCTAGTCTCTAGGACCCCCTTTCCTCTTATCTACCTATTCACGCAGGTAGAGTAAAAGGCGTCGTCTTCCTCAAACTGGAGAAGAGCAAATCCATCTACCCAGTCACCCTCTCAGTGCTCCTGCCAGTGCGAGCCATGAACAACAACAGCCTGGGCTTAACAAGTGTAAGCAGGGTTGAGGTCACAAAATTATTTTGGTTTACAAAGAAAATTAATTCTACAAGCTACTCAGCATGCCACAAAGTATACTTGTCATAGAGGTGCAAGATATCAGAAGGGAAATAACCAGTGTTGTACTAGTAAGTGGTTCAAGAACATCTATGGCTACAGTGTCACAGATGAAAATTTAGTGTAAGATTTTTGTTTCTCTGAAAGAGGTTTTTATTTTTAGTCTTTTTGTTTTTTACCCAGCTTTGCAACCAATTTTATTCTTATTTTTGCAGACTTCTGTCTTCTTGTTTTTAGTGGTTGTAAAGTCTTTTACCTGTCTGGTTTTGTGTGTGTGTCTTTCTCCCTCTCTTCCTGTAAATACTGGCAGCCTTTCACTGGCCTGGCTACAGAATACTCATGGTAACTAACGAGCAAGGAAAGAATTTAGCAGAGTCACAGTTTTCAGGAGGTGCTTTTCTAACATTCAAAAAGAGAAAACTTGTGTCAGTTTATAGCTGTTGCTCTAAAGGTGGACTTGCAAAGTTTGAACAAGAATATTTCAAGCGTACGGTTTATTATATTTGAGATAAACAGCATCTAACACAGCTCTGTTCCTAAAACAAGGGAGTAACTGGCTAAAGGATGACGTTTCCTAGGTGGCATGCATTATTCTTACATACAGATAGAGAAAAAAGTAACGCAGTGGTTGGGGCCGTTACTCGATAAGCATGAAGTCGAATGGCTCATGGCTAGCTTATGAAAGGACAACATTTTGAAAAAGTTCCTGCTGTTGAACTCTTGGGGTTTCCTGCAGTATAGGTGTAATGCTACAGTGTCAAGAATTAACATCTAGAAAATGAGAGCTGATTATTCTGCACAGGAGTGTCCTGTTGGTCTGTCATAAAGTATTCTTAATAGTGCTGGCAGAAGGATCGTCCAGTCAGTATTTAGAGCTTCTGTGCCATCAATACAATGTGAAATGTTTGTGTCCTGCAGTAGTTAGTTAGGTCAGAAATTATAGGTATGGTGAACTCTCTTTAATCTCAAGTCTTCTTTCTTCAAAGAGTTCACTTCCAGAAAGGTGGAGGGGAAAGAACTCTTTCAAAGCAAAACTCAGCATTTGTTTGTTATTAGATTAATTTTAGGATATGTGAAGATACTGTTATACTTGCTGTTTTGCCATTTTTGTATTTCTTCTGCTTAAGTTTAGGTGTCGCACAAGCCAAGCAACATAAGGCTTTTGTTATTTGGCAGACAAGTTTATTAAGTAGACTAAAGCAATCAAAGTTTTCCCCCCATTTCATTTTCCTGCATCTGTATAGAGACTGTTAGAAAATCTTCTGATAATTTCCAGCCCTACAATGATTTAATAAAGTCTTTGAATGGTTGGTCATTATTTAGCTAGCCAAGATAATTAAGTGGAGGAAAAAAAAAAGGGTGCCTAATTCACAAAAGAGAGAGAGAGGGGAGAGAGAGAGAAAGATGTGATTAAGAGGAAGGATCCTATTTGGGCTGAAATCATAGAAGAATGCATGATTATTCTACAAGGCGTGTAGAATTTATTTACCTGTGAGTAAATGTTACTTTGTGAGGAGTGTGCCCAGGGGAGTGAAAAATTATAATAATCTCCAGTTTATTCTGTCTTATAGCGTGTGTGCTCTGAGGACGCAGTACCTGATTTTACAGCATCTGTAAACATAAACTGAAGCTTTTACAGTTAATTCTTAAGCTGTAGAGCAGATGGGGGGAGGTGACATTCAATTTAATACCTACTTATGCACCTTTTACTGTAAACACTAGACTTTTTCTTCACAATGTTAGTTTAATTAAAGAATTCACTGGATTCTGTATGTTATTTACTCATTAAGATTTCACTAGTGGCTCTACTGATTACTGTTCTTATGAGCACTGGCAACAATCTTGCTGTGCAAAAGGGAGAAAGATGTAATCAGAGGAGTCAGTTTTACAAGCACAATACATGTCCGTTCATAGATCCATCTCCTTAGCATGAGTGTGTTTTCAGTAAGTTTAAAAGCACACAAAACACTAGAGCTGATAGCTGTTTCTTTGCTTTCTGAACTACAGAATGTTTATAGCTTTTTCAAATGAAAATGTATAACACACAAGGATAATCTTGATTGTTTCTCTCTCTCTCTTTTGAACCAGCCTCTTATTCCTAGAAGTCCTACGAGCAGTGTTGCTACGCCATCCAGCACTATCAGCACACCCACAAAAAGGGACAGCTCTGCCCTTCAGGATCTCTACATACCCCCTCCTCCAACAGAACCTTATGTTCCAAGGTAAAAACGATAATTTCAGGTACAATTGGGTGTAAGAAAATATTTGTAAAGTAACTGACTGTTCTGTTCCTACCTGTGGGATTAGGCTGATAGTACTTCATTTTGCAGGTGAACTGGTTATTAAGGGTAGATAAGCTGAATCAGACCCACAATGATATGAACCAGTGTCTCATCTGCAAAACAGACAGTAGCCTTTAGAAAAGGAGGCTCAGTACCCTATTTTCTCAGATATGGGGTAATCTATTGTCTATGACAGTCTCATCCTATTTCAAAGGAGCAAAAATTCTCTGAAACCCTGAATCTCTAACTAGGAAAAGAGTTCATATCTGTCCCCTTGCCTAATAACCATGATGCAACAAGGAAGGCTGAGCTAAAAGTAAGAAACTTTCTCCTTCAGCACGAGCACTGTTTTTTCTTTTTTACATATATTTGATTTGAGAGTGTTAGAGCGAATTTCAGGATTAGGTTTTAGTGTGGCCACTCTGCTAGATTCTGCAGTGGCCGTGCTGTCCTCTGTAAATATATCTGGTACGCTGACATGCCACCTGGAACAGGCATTTTCATCTCTCTGAGGTCTCTGGGTTTGCTGAGCCAGAAAACCAGCAGATTCTCCTTGCAGATTCATCACTCTACCCTCACACGACCTCAGATGATTCAGGATAATTCCATAATGTACACAGATGTTGCTTTCCTAAAATTCAGAGAGAATTATGGCCTATAAATAATCTGGAAGTAGCTACCCAGAGATCTAGGAATGTATTTAAGAGGAATCAGTGTTTTTAAAGCTTCCATATTCTTAGACACAGGCTATCATATGTTCGGTCAATGTATTTTTAAATTACTTCTTGCTTTTCTTTTAGTTAACTTTCTTGGAAAGGCTGCAAGTGCAGCATGTCCTTTCTTGTACCTGAGTTTCTTGTAGCTGAGTTTTTCTTAGATTTTCTTATCAGTAACTCTTCTAGCCAATTAATAAGATGTATGACCTGATACTGACAAGACTTTCCTGGGGGTTATCCAAGAGTGAGGTATATGGCAAATTAAATTGCCTAGTGGGGAGGAGAAGTTGCGATTCTATGATAAATTCTTACTCTTCAGAGATATGAAAAACCTTCCAGGGCAAAAGAGTGACTTTCCACTTCGTGATTTAGAGGATGTTGCAAGCCTTTGTGAAGCCGAAAGCTGAGTCCCATGTCCCTTCCTTATCCCTGCCTCGTCTGTTACCTGGCTTGGTTTTTATTTCCTGAAAAACAAATATTGCCATTTTATTTCACATGGGACACATAAAGGGCAGTTGAACTTGCTAACACAATTACTCTGGTATCTGTCCTAAAGTGACAAAGAGACAAACTGAATACGTAGTCTAGTTCACCAATTTTTTTTCTTCTAATTAAATAAAAACACTGTCAGTCATGACACTTGAATTGTTCATAGAGATTGTATGTCTTTTATCTTGCTGATAACAGTATTTTGTTATGTCTGTGTAAATATGTTAAGGATGTAGTTTTCAGAAAATCCACAGAAAAAAAATCAAGTCTTTAACGTATTAATGTAAAAGAGCTGCTAAAAGAAACCCCAGCCAAAACATAGTCTTCGTTTTCTTTCTGAATGCAGTAGGAGACCTGTTGCTCTTGAAACTAAAACTGCTATCTTAAAAGAAGTAATGTCTTTGTACTATTACTAATCATGTTTGCCACCCTAAAAATACTTTTATTTGATAAGAAATGCATCCTCTTTTTTGAAGTATTTTTAGTGAATATTCGCTGCTCAGCGTTTTTTGAGTTCTGCTCTAGAAATCAAGATCTTCAAAATGCATTTTGATTATTTGTTAATAACATTTCTTAAATCATGATGATAATGCAGTCATTTGGACCAGTTCTGATTAAATCTTATCATACGCATTTGTACAAGCTGTAATCTTACAGAGAGATTAAGCTATGTACATTTGATTATTTTTTTAATCAGCTTAATCCTAATGGACTATACTTCATTTCACAAACCTGTCACATAGTGTACAGTGTTTCTGAATAATCTGTTTTGGCATTTCGTCAGGGTTTTTTGTCCATGATTAACTGTATTTAAGCACATCTTTATTTCGGGTATTATCAGTCTGTTCCGCATCTGTTTCTCAGTTTGTTGCTGCAGCTCCAAGGAAAAAAACCCAAACAAACGAACCGTCCTTTTGTTACTAGAATAGAGTAAAAGACTTGTTATTTTGATGTAAACTGTAAAACCCTGAAGCCTTGCTGCCTTGATGACCATGAGTAACCACACCAGGGTGACATGAGAAGGAGAGACAGACACTTTCTGTGTGCCAAATACTTAGAAGTGCTGGTTGTAAGTTAGTGCCTGCTCAAATTTGTTAAATACCTTCAGGAGATGAGAGCTGAAGCCCTCATCCCCAGAGGGCTGTGATGAAAGGTGTCTGCCTGGTGATCTGCGCTTCTAACCAGCTCAGGCTTTCCTCCTTATCCTGGAGGCTTCCTTGTGCGAGCCCCTAATGGTAGCTGCAGCACCAGTTAGTGCCTGGTGGGTTTGTGTCAGTCTCCATCGTGTTACCTGCCAGGGTCCCCCAGCACTTTCCGTGTCTGGAGATGAGCTCACAGCCCTGGTGGGGTCCCACCAGCTCCCCCTCGCTAAGCCAACACCATCCCTGCTCTGGGAAGGCAGCCTGGCAAAGCAAGCATAGTGGTCATAGAGGGTTTGTGACGCTGCACTGTCGCAGCCAAGGCAGGATGGACCTTTCTCATCCTCTGTAGCTGCCTGAATCCCACGAGGAGGCTCTGCTTTGTCCTCAGATGGAGTCTCAGGGTGCCAAGGGAAGAATGGGTCAGCACGCTGGCCAACTTGGAACTCACATGACAATCCAGAGGGGCAGAAACGCTCCAACAAGGGCATGAGGCCCTAGCTTCTCTCTTGGCTGCCTCCCATGCATTTTGCTGCCCAGAAATTACTGTCAATTTGGTCTTTTGCGGCCATCTCCAGGCACAGTCCTACCAGCAGATTTACTGAGCCCTGCTTCGTCTAGTGCAAGGATAGGGCGCCTACCCCAGGCACAGGTTACTCTCGTTTGATGACTTTGAGTAGTTTGGGTTTTCAAAGAGTGGGGTGTGGGTGCGGGGAAGGAAAAAGCGATCACCCTGGGGATCTGTACACAAACCGCACAGCGTGTGCCTTGCAAAGCATTGCTGTCCTGGGATAGCAGCTCCTGATCAGGTGCTCCGTACCCTGTTTGGTACTGCATGAATGTACCTATACAACTTCTAGGCCTGAATTCATTGCACAAGGCTATGTCAAATGTATGTCATCGGTCCCTGGTTCTTCTTGCTCTGGAGTTAGTTTGTAAGGAACCAGATTGAATTAATCCATGCTTGCCATATAGCCATATCTTAAAACTATCTGGTGTATTTAAAAATGCAAGTATAAAAAAAAGTAAGGTCAACATTATTTGTCTCCCCTAAATCACAAAATACTAGGCAGGTTCAAAAAAAAACTGAAAAAAAACCCAAGAAAAAATGAGTAGCTGCACATCAGCTTTATTTCTATGATTCTTTTCAAAAGAAACCAGTAGGATGGGCATAGTCTGTAAAAGAATTGAATAAGCAGAGATGTGTGAGATAACTGGCACATACCTGCATACATGTGCATATATGATGTCTGATCCTGATGTTTGTCTATGGCATCTGTTTTCTGCTTGTACGAAATATTGATGTATTGCCGTGTTTATTAAAATATTCACAGTAAAACGAAAATCAGTGTCTTATCCAAATATACTAAAAATCTCTCTTGTTTACTAAAGGGATGAAAAAGGAAATCTCCCGTGTGATGATGTTGGCAGACATATAGTGGGCAAGCCAGTTCATACAGGATCCGAATCTCCAAACTCATTTCTTGACCAGGAATATCGAAAACGCTTTAATGTGGTTGAAGAAGATGCAGTTTTATACTGCTATGAATATGAGAAAGGAAGAACAAGTGGTCCTGGAAGGAGAGAGAGCACACCAACATATGGTATGGCATTGATCTAATAAGGATAATCACCATTTGTTGGTTTTGGGATTTTCATGCATCTGCTTTTGTTTTTAAGCATGCAAATATTTTTGGTGGCCATTGATTTTGCTAATGTTTCTCTACTACTATAATTTCAGAATAAAAACTAGTTTTGTGCAAGAAAAAATTAAGTACTATGCTAGAGGGCAAGTCCAGTTTTATACTGATTATTTTTCTGAATATAAATTCTATAATTTTGTTACCAGATTATTTTTTCAGATTATGCTTCAGTATCATTTTATCAAAAAACACATGGCAGAAACCCATATATTTTTACTAAAAATGCAGGGTTTAAGAATGCAGCATTAGGAAAATTTACCCAGTTATAATAGTTTTAAAGATCAAAACTGCTTCAGATTTACCAAGAGATGACATGCTGCTTTTGTGCTGCGCTGCTTTCTAAAACTTTTTCTTCAGTCTCAGAGACGAAATGTGGCTGATGGAGGGACGCTTTTTTTGTAATACTGTATTAACCTCCTGTAACTTCCTATATGGGAAGTGATGACTTCCTATATGTAGCAGTTCCTCTTTATTTGAGATTGTATGTTTTCTAAGAAAGAATTTTGCATGTGAGTGCACTCATGTATTCATGCTAGTACCAGTTCTTGGATTTTGACTTATTTAGGGTGAGAACTCAGAAACAATTTCTGATGAGAGTTTTGCCCCTTAAACCTTTATGCTCCAGTTTATTTTCCCTGTGAATCTGTTGGAACTCTTCCTTTAGCTAATATTGTAACTTGTTTCAGCTTTGGACTGGAAGAATTGGTTTTCTGCTGCCAAGTATAAAAATGTGCAGTCACAGAGTTGTTAGGCTATGGAAGAAAAAGAAGAGGAAATCTCACGTTTAAAAAAGATATTTTGACTACTGTGGTGTTAGCTGAGCACACACTTTAATATTTTTTCGCTCTACTTGCTGTGTTATTTCGATTTTTAAACTGAGCACAAGCTGTATGTTGGAGTTGTTACAGTAATCCTGACATCATATCCCTTTGAGAAACGGATAGACTTAATTTGTGAGGAAGTGTAGGTTTTGTACATCATGCAGCCAAGCTTGAAAATCACCTGGGAGCCTTGATATAAATTGAGCCTGACCTGTGTAAAGTATCCTCAGGACCTGGAGCAATGTGCTTGCACAACATTAAAGCATGTATTTTCATAAAATGCACCTTTTCTACACAACTACACAATCCTACCCCGAAATCCTCAGTATCCTTTTGATTTCAGAGTGTTTTCTAACCATGCCCGCAGTGTACAAAATAACTGCTAAGTTTTCAAAGTGGATTTCATTACTCCAGTATTTCAGCTATTACAACTGGTGGATGCAGTCAGTTCCATTAACAGAGATGCACTTTCTGATCCAGATGTTAAATTTTAATCCTGGTGTTCTAGAGAGAAGAACACATTTCTTCAAGGACTGTGGAATCCATTATTTTGTTACAGGAAAGGTTTTTTTAGCCTTTCTTTCTCTTAGCAGAAAGGGTTATAAATACATGTATCAAAGACTGCACTGAAAAATCAGTCATTCTTTAACACATTTTTAATGCAGCTTTTCACTTTTGATCTCACTTCTTTTTTAATGAATTCACACCGTCCAGTCTATTTTCATTTAAGTGTATTTTCTAAAAATATTATCATTTCGGCATTAAATTATAAAATTTCCCACATGGCATTTGTTAGCATAAGATCTGTGGCTGGGCATGACCTTAGGATTTCACAGAAATCTGGAAAACGACAAAAACACTCTTCTGGCTTATGGTGACCCATTAAAGAAGGTCAAACAGACTTCCGAGGCCTAGAGAAATAATTGTTTTCAACATGTACTCATCATTAAATATGTGGTGGTGTTAATTTTTTCTTTAAATATTTCTCAATCCTCCTTCATGAGAGGTTAATAGGCCCCTCCATAATTTCTTTATTGTAATCTTGTAACGGTTTTTTGACAATGTTAACAAAGAGATTTCTCTTTCATGCTCTTACTGGCTTCCAGCTGTTGTATAATTGTTGCTAATTGGCCTCAGAAAGCTTCTGTTCACATCCCGAGGAAGACATTTTCCTGAGTATGGTCACCAGGGAAAAGAGATATAGCGAATCCACGAAGTTTGACAAGAAGGAGATTAGCAGAGGTAGCAGGCAAATGAAACTTGAATTTAAGGAAAGAAACATATTTGGTCATTGCAGTCAGATACAAAAAAGATGCACTTTGAACAGCTAAGAGATTATGTAGAAAATTTGTTACGGCTATAGCTTTTGATAACAATCAGACTTTAGGTGATTTTCTAGCTTTTGTATCTTTTTTAAGTTTGCAGGTCCTTTCAGTAAGATACTGTGAATTCAGCCTCACGAAGAAGAGAAAGTTATATTTCTAGAAAAAGTAACTGTTGAAAGTTACTTCTGATCAAGTAAACATGAGCCAAATACATCCCCACTCAGGAAATGACTGCTTAACTGTGTGCTCAAAATCTCACCGGCTTCAATCAGACTTCAGTGTGTGTCCATAAATAGCAAAATACATGATAAATAAAAAGTTAAATATATATGTTGTATTTCCTGAGCAGCAATGTATTTGTGACCTGATCCTGTGGTCTGTGCAGAACATACCCTTCTTTTCTCAGTTTTTAAAAGAGGCAATACAACCTTTTACCTTTATTCTGCTTGCTTGGTATTGGTGTATTTCCCATGGATGCCATAATTCAATAGGTAGACAGACATGTTTGAATATTTGTAAACACGTCTTTCTTTTTCACTGTATTATGTATTTAACCTCAAAAATGTGGAATAAGACCCATTACCTTTATGTAGGGTTTTTCTACTAAAATAATTAACAAAACTTCTGAAG
This sequence comes from Psophia crepitans, assembly GCA_013399095.1. NCBI lineage: Eukaryota > Metazoa > Chordata > Aves > Gruiformes > Psophiidae > Psophia > Psophia crepitans. Next base: position 82,915 of record VWZZ01008124.1, read on the forward strand.
TTTTCACTTTAAGCTCTGCTACTTTGAAAAACAAATTATTTTCCCACTTTTTGGTTTTGTGACCAGTAGATCAATTCAAAAAAGAGCAAAGGCTGACCTTGTAAACATATTTTTGTTTCTGTTTGCCAGATATTATGCCATACGCTATACTACTGTATGTTTCGTTTCAATATCCAATTTAACTTGCTAAAAGCTTCAGACCACGTTAAGTAACCCCACTAAGCTGCACAGTATGCTTTCACTGAATTTCCAACTATATTTGTGGAATCCTTAAGCAGAAATCACAGTTCACGGCACTTTTAAAAATCAATTCAGCAGCTTCCAAATCAAAATTTGAAAGATGTAATAGTCTTCAGTTTTTCTGTCTGTTGCTGTCTGAAATCGAAGTGAATTTACCAACAGTAATGTTTTCGCATTCTGTGGGTGAAATGCTACAAAAGAAATTACATGTAGTGGTTTTATGCTTCCTTTCTTACTTAGTCACTGATGGATCTTTTAAGCCCACCAGCAAAGATGCTATTTGTGAAGGTACTTTAGTGTTGTAGAGACATTTCTGCTACCAACAATGCGCATACACTTTAAAACAGTTCTCTCCATATGTGTGCCAGGGGCTTCCAGAATAATAAATAGATATTGTTCAGTGAAAACTAAAGTAATTTGAATGCATTTGTCAGTCTGAAACATCAGTCTGATGATTTTGTAGGGCACTGGATTTCTTTTCTAAACTTAAAAAAATCCATTAACTACTTCTGGATCCTGCTTCTTGTCTGTTAAAGAAAACAGAACTCCTATCTTAACCTCTTGTTCAGAGGACATGCTGAAACCTCTTTCATAAGCAGCCCTGTAGAATAGCAGCTTACCACATAATTTGTTCTTTCTTCAAAACAATGTTAGTTTAATGCTGCCTTATGGTGCATGATCTCAATTTTTTCCTCTGTTTCCAGGGAAACTAAGGCCTATTTCTATGCCAGTAGAATATAACTGGGTGGGGGATTATGAAGACCCCAATAAAATAAAAAGAGATAGTAGGAGAGGTAAGTGATCTGAACACACATCTTGTACAAGGCGTTATGGGTTTTATCATGCTTTAAGCTATATATTTCAGGCTCATTTTGCTGCTTGCTTAGATATTTATTTTTGTGAACCTGTTTTGGGTTCTTTCATTATGTGTACTTAATTTTTGGCAGAGCCTCCATTAAGATTGAGAAAGTTGCTCAGCCAGGCAAAAGAAAATCATGACTGCAAAGCCCTGCATTTTGGCTTAACTTTATATTGGCAATTCATTGATTCAACTGTATTATCCAGTCCATTATTATGCATTATCCATTTTGAAACTGGCCTTAATTTTATAAGAGTAGAGGGCAAATATTTGGTTATTACTGATAGTTACACTTAAATAAGAATTACATATCACCTTTCTCTGTGTTCCTGAGTTCTTTTTGGATGAAAAACATTCTAGAGGGAGCATGGGATTCACCTCAAAATCATCAAGGATAAGTTCTTCAAAATTCTCTTTTATGAGGCTCAGATACATAACTTCACATACAAAAGGATAACCTCTGAGATGGCTATTATTGCCCAGGAACAAGATGTTACAGTAATGATAGATATTTCCATTAAAATAGTAACTAAATTTTCAGTATGGATCAAAAAAAGGAAACACTTAGGAATTATTAGGAAAAGAATACAAGACAAATTAAGAAGTATTCTTATGCTGCTGTGTAAGTTCGTGTTTGCGCTGTGTCTGTGTGGGGTTCTGGTCTCTTCATCTCTTAAGAAAAATACAGTAGAATTGACGAAGGTTTAGGAGACAACAACAATCATCAGATATATGGAGTGGCTTCCAAATCAGGGTCAGTTCGATAGGCAGGCCATCATCAGTTTGGGAGAATTTAGGCAGGACATCATAAAGATCTATAAAATCTTGTGTGGAATGAAGTAAGGAAATAAATTTGTCACTGTTTTTTTTCCAAAACAAGGCCTGAGAGAAATCAAATGTCTCTGTTGCATGCTGGTTAAAAAGAGCTGGCTCCTTGTGCAGGTTGGGTTCAAGCTAAGGAGCCTCTTGTCACAGGAGACTGTGGATACTAAAAGTTCACATTAATGCAAGGAAAGACCAGAGAAGTTCGTGAAAGACAAATCTGATGAGGTTTCCTAAATTCACAAACATTGCTTCTGGTTCAGAATGTCCTTCAACTACAAGCTGCTAGGTGCTGGAAGATTACTTGGGGAAAGTATGGATGGTATGGTGGGCGATCTCAAATGAATGTTCAAAGCAAATTACTTTTAAATGTATAGTGCCACAGTAATTTGTATTCATTAGGATCTTGTTTTAAAAAAGGATTACAGATATGATGATAAGTGTATCATGGCTCATTTTTTGAAAACTCTAAGACAAAATGTATTGATGTGGGGCTTCTTTGATATTCTGTGCCTTTTGTTGTCAAAGATACTGGAAAATTGCAAGAATCGTGAATTTTCTCTACTAAAAGATTACTTTCTTATTATATCCAGGCCAAAGGAGCAAATGGGTTTTGTTAATAGAATAGTCTTGAAGAGTTAAAACTGACAGTAGATCTTAGCAAGAATATTATATATTTTGAAAGCAGGATTAACATACATACAACAATTCACAATGATGTTTTTCATTACTTTTCTTTCAACAGAAAATTCATTGCTTCGCTATATGAGCAATGAGAAAATAGGTCAGGAAGACTACATGTTTCAAAGGAATAGCAAAAAAGATACAGGGAAAAAGTCGAAAAAGAAGGGAGACAAGAGTAGTAGTCCAAGTCATTACTCGCTGTTGCCTAGTTTACAAATGGACTCACTGAGACAAGAAGTCATGGGCACACCTGGACCAGAAACTGCTTTGTACCACGTGAGTAGAAGTAACGTTAACACAATTTATTGCTCTGTGCTTGTGATGAGACTCTTGTTTTGACAGTGGTGTTTTGGACTTTTTTGGACTGTTACTGTTGCACTGATTCCTATTCTTTGGACAATAACTAGCTCTCAAGCAAATATTCTTGAATTCTTTATTTTGCTGTTAGAAATATGGGATGGACACCAGTGCTTTATCTCCTTTAACTAGAAGTTGTATTTGAAATGCAGTGTGCTATCTCTGCCATGACGTACATGTTACTGGTGGAAAGGGAAGAGACAGCAGTTTCCACACTGGCTAGAAACTTCCTTTCCAGCATCTGTGTCACTGCAATATGCTGAGTCTTATCAGACAAACCCCTTTATTACAGGTACTTGAAAGGCCTGATAATAGCAGGAAAATTTGTAGGAGGTATTTGGTTTTTCTCTGAGGTAAGGGAAGCCCTAATGCATGTAACTGTTTTTAACATATCGCCCTCAATCACTCAAGTACATGTGAAGGAAAGGATTCTGCTGAATAGGATGTAAAAAGAAAATCACAGTAACCTGCTAGTTTTCAAATGTGTCAAGAAAACGGAGTTAGAAGACCACAACATATTTTCGATATGATATCACATTCACCCTGTGAAAGTATTTACATTTTAGATCTCAGTAAAAGATGTCATTGCAGAGGAGTATACACACAGTAACTGTATAGCAAAACAATAAAACCAGTTGAAATTATGTTCATATACCAGTAAAGACTATGTAATTTAGATTGCCTGTGTCTAAGAGAGATGGCACTGTGGGCTTGTCAGGAAGGCTGCTGTGACAAACTGGCAGGTGGAGCTTCACTCAGCCTTTAAGAGACAAGTAACTCGGTTTCCTGTTGTAAAACATCACTACGGGTTATCGCATTATAATTGGTGTAGATTATTTGAAACTAATGGAACCTTTACATCCTTTTACACCATCTGAGTGCTTGCTCCACTGGCTTCTAAAAGTCCGTAGTGTGCTGCAATGTATACAGTTGAGTCTGATAAATTTCAGAGAAGATAACATTTAGTTTTAAAAGTAAGTGCTTGTGGTGCACTTTAATTAAATCAGGTCCCAAGACTCGAGACTGCTATTCTGTTTCTTTTTCATTTGTAGCAATTTAGGTATGGTAATAAGCATTTTTTTCTTACGTTATTATTTCCAACTTTAGTTTTATGCTCTTTTTGTATGTTGGAAATCTGATAGTGGGGAAGTTTCCATTTGCAATGGCAGATTGATATGTAGTGTTTCCCTAATACATGAAGCCAAGGAGATTGCAGGTGTCCCCAAACTGTCCTCCTTGTAATGCCTGCAGTCTTTCCTAGGAGGAATCTAATCAGTGCAAGAGTCCTTGAAATCAAATATTTACAGAACAAAATAGAAAAGTTATTTGTGTAACAGAGGACTTCCCACTCTGTAAAGACCGATGTGGTAAATTTGCAATGCTTTCCATGTACTGAGAGAATACTCATCTGTCAATAACATTTCTTTGTTAGTATATGCTAAATTCTGGACGCTGTGCAGTGAGAAAAACTTTTTTGAAGGTGTCATCTTTGTTTTCCCTTGGTTTCTTCTATTACTCATTATGTCTAGTTTCCAAATTGTATACACAAATAAATTACGTACATGGGAACTGGAAGATTCTTCAAAACTCTGATGTGGAAGTTAGTGAGCAACAGCAAACTTAGAATTGACAATGGGCATTTTCCGTGTACCTTGGATGTCTGTCCACAAAACACCTGGACTTTTAACACTACAAATTCCACCAGGGTCTGCTAATCCTTTTTCTGCATCACTACCATTAAAGGATGTCTCTCTCTATAATGCCGTTAAATCTTCAGCATCTTTTTTGAAGTTTAGTGGGAGCTTATTTATTTATAAAAATAAATAAAAGTTATTTGTTCTTCAGAATACAAATCATTATTGATCTGACTTTGAAGGAAAATGCATGAAATAGAGGAAGCCTGGACCATTGATTTGTCCCCGGGGAAATGGGGAGGAGCCCTTCACAAAGCATTTACAGCCCTCTGCAGCTGATTATTGCTGGTCCTGTCTCTGGAAACCACCTGGCTGCCACCGTGCAGTACAATGCAGTTCCCTTTCTGTGGTGATGGCACCCAAGCAAATTGCCTTATGAAACCCTAATCTAGTTTGCAGATGGGGCTATATGTCTTTGCCACATAGCAGAGCCAAAGGTTTTGTAATAAACTGGAGAGAACTTTTCTTAAGATCTTAAGTAAACAGTGCAGTGAGCAGATAAAGAACGGGAATACAGATAAAACACAAGGAACTCATATCTGACTGTAGTACAATTTTATTAAACTATAGATAACAAATAGGACAAGGAAAACATACTTTGTGCTCAAATTGAAAATTGCTTCTTAAAGACCACTAAAAAGTGGCTGTCCTATTAGAAAATATTTTTTTACAAGTGTCAGCTACAAAATTTTCTCAAGGGCTTTAGAGGATCTGTAAATAGCAGCATCTGGGTAAGCATGAGTTCAGTGCACAGGAATGCTGGTAACTCCAAAACCTGCACTGATAGAAGTGAAAGAGACTGGGGCTTTGATTTGGGGTTTTGTTTGGTTGTTTTGTGGGTTTTTTTAAGAAGTCGATGTTTTCATCATACTAGAATATCAGATGAAGAGGGAATACTGTGACTCTCTATGCTGCATACCACAAGCCAGTGGACTTTACTGAAGTAAAGTGCAGTTCTTACCAGGTGACTGTAATTGAACTTGTACGTGTAGTGACTCAACTGGTTATATTAAGTGCCAGTACTGGAGAATACTCTGTCACACTTGTTCAGTAGTTCCAATCCCTGGTTGCTCTTGTTATTAAAAGTTCTCACCTGTTAGTTTGTGTTTACCTGGCTTCTATGTCCAGCCTTAGTTATAAATGTACGTGTGTTCTTAAAGGTCTTTTACTACCAAGTTTTGTCTCCCAATATAGGAGTTTACAGGTTGTAATCAAATCACTTTGAAGCCTTCTCACGCTTAAAAGAAATAAGAGTTAGCATCCTGAATTTGTCATCAGAGAGTGTGTTTTCATATCCTTTCATCATTCTCATAATTCATTCAACTCTTTGTATTTAATCCTAAAGCATCCTAAGTATCCTAAGCATCCTTCCTAAAGTATGTATGCCAGAACAGAATGCAAATTTCCAGGAGCTGGCTAGAAAGGTAACATAACCTTTCTGTTCCTGTTCACTATCTCTCTATTTAAATACTTAAAGGACTGTTTACCCATTTTTAACCATAGACCTTTTTTTCTGCAATGTCACTTCTCCAAATCACTGATTTACAAGACTGGTATTCCCAATCTAATCATTTATATCTTGCATTCTTTCTTCTTAAGTATATAACATTGTATATGGTTGGCCATGTTGAAACATATGACTCCTTCAGTGTGCTTGATGAATAATCTATGTCTCTGAAGCAACCCTAAGTATGACATGCCGGATAGTAAGGGCTCTGGGCCCTCAAGTTGGGCCCCCATGATTCCCAAGTCCATAATGTGGAGTATTGAAGCAGCAGGAATCTGAGGTTTGCTGTGGAATGGAACTACCGAAATCCTTGTTTTGAAATTATCTTTTTAATATACATATTCTATGAAATTAAAAAAAAAAACAACCACCAAACTTGCACATTTAATTTCTATATTTTTTCCTCTATTTTCTTTTCCCTTTTTTCTGAATTTCTTGGAATAGAAACCATGCTGCTCACTCAGTATTCAGGTCTCCTGTCATTCACTGGTCTTTGATTCTGTGTTACCTTTATTCAGTGATGCTTTCATTCTTTTTTGAGTCCATTGATATAAATGTTAAATAATCTTGGACTAAGAATGCATCCCACTAGTTAATGATCAATTTCCCTTACAATTCCAGGTATTTTTCCTTTTGAATTTTGCAGCCATTGATGTGTGCAGGTTGACTACCTTTTTACCCTGAAGGTTTTCTGCAGAAAAGCAGTTTTTACAATTATGCTGACTTAAACTCCTTGCTTCTACTGCTTTTATACAAAAGAAAAATCTTTGATCAAAAAACTACACTGAAGAATTAAATTTCCACAACAGAAAGGATATGGGTTTGTCCTGTAAACAAAGTGGATGTTGTTTTAAAAATTACCATGGTAATTTAGAAGTGCGTGGTTGTTTATTTGCTAAAAGTTATTTTGAAAAATGCCAGCACATTCAAATTGTTATATTCTGAAGTGATCACAAGAATGTCGCAGTCTAGCATTTTCCTGACTGTCAGTATACTAATTTTGCATAAAATCACTCGTTTTAACAATTTTGTTTATGTCATTGAGCTGCTATTACAATCAAAAACTGTGTGGTCAAGGGGGCATTTCAGTTATGGCCTTAAAAAGTGGACAGTTTACTTGTGTCCACTGAACGTAACTGACGTGATAGCTGATATAATAGCAAAAGAAAAGCTAATTTGTGTTGTGTCTGTGAAGTAATCATGTCTTGTATCCATTTATAGTATTTTTTAATCCTCACAAAGTCTTTTCCCGTTTTGCTTTGTTTTGTTTCTCGTTCTAGAAAGTGTTTCCAGCGTATGTTGATTTCTAGCCAAGTTGTTGGGTTTGCATTCTATTTTTCTTCCTTGGTATTGCAAAAGAAATACCAACAGAGAGTGTTAATGTTTTTATTAAGCCAAGGCAAACTGTTTGAGCTGTTGCTAATGTAGTGTGCAAGCAGGTGTTCAATATGATCTATTACTGTAGTTATAAAATGGTGGAGTTAAAATTGTCTTGGACCTTTGGGGCACAAGAGATGAAAGCTCTGACACATGATTATAGTTTTTTTAAATTCATTATGTTATTCTGTATAGGAATTTCCTTGGTACATTGTGCTTTGTTTTCATTGCAGGAAAATAATGTGGTTATTTAGGAGGGAGATAGTGTCATGAGTCAAAAGAAGTTTCACATCAGGTTAATAATAATCTGCTCCTATCTGGATCAATACAACTTTCCCTTATTCTAGAAACACCGTTGCTATGGGAAGAAAAGGTTGCAGCCTATTGTATATAGTAGGGAGTTATACAAGGAAAAGTAACCTTGCTCATAAACTGTTTCCAAGCCTATACCAATAAACTTCTATTATTGACCTTGATCCTTCTCCCTTCCAGCCTCCTATCCCTTTGCCTTCTCCAGTGTATGCTCTCTTGTTCATACGTACTTTGCAACACCTAATGACTTGCTTGTTGTAGGAAAAGTGACAAAAAATGAACAGCTTCTCACTTTGCTGGTAACGATCATATTTAAAATTGTTTCATTAATTACAGTAATTTTCTTGGTCATTTCAATTGTATTTGAAAATAAAGTAAGTTTAGTAGCAAGTTGTGCCATTTAAAGTTCATACATCTGGCACAGGTGGATCAGGAACAAATGCAAGAAACTGAGGATTTTTTCCGTAGGGCTTTTGCTGAATCTACATGTGTAGATGTGTACACATGCACTTTACTGTTCCAGCTTTACATTAAATAAGGAAGGAATAAAATAAAAGCCATTGGTTCGAGGTTTTTTGCTGCAAATTCAATGAAGTTGGTATACATCTTTGGCAAAACCAATTTTTTTCCTCTTTAGCAATGTGTAACTATCTACACGTTGCAGTGCAGCTCAGTGACTCTTAATTCACATAATTAATTTCAGTATTTGCTGCTATGAGCACCCAGAGAGAGCCAAGCACTCTCCTTTCTACTCTGCCAGTAAGGACACTGAGGCAACAACGATGAGGGATTTGGCCAAGGTTACAGTTTCAATTGTCGCTCTCTGCCAGTCCTCGTGAGGTTCCTGTACTGGTTCAGCTCAGTGAGTTTGCTCAGCAAAGCTGCTGGGTCTACATCAGTCTGGACATGCCAAGTTCAATTGGTTGCAACATTGATCTTGTTGAACATGCTTGTAAGTGAAGATTTGCTTATGGACCTATTGCAAAAATCAGTTTCTAGCTGATAAGGTAAATTGGACAGGAGACAGTAACTTCTAAGAAAAATAATGTTACTACTTAAATGATGCATATTTCCAGATATTTCTTGCCTCCCACCCCTCCAGAGAAAAATACAGGAAAATGCTTTTTAAAAGTTCAATTCAAAATGTACATATTTAGGTGTTTTTATTACAGAAAATTTACCAAAAGCTCATGACTTTAAACTTTAAAGTCTAACTGTACTTAAGTGGTTGGTTTTCTCTTACTCCTCCTATTCTACTCCACAGGAAGGCTGAAGGGAAGGAAGGGAAAAGAGAAGGTACTTGAACATAAAGAATCTACATTTTTTATGAAAATTCTTGTATCAAATATGCATGTATTTATGGAACCTTTTAATTGTAGTACTCAGTAACTAGGAAAGTGCAGAACATAGACATATTAGTTTCCTGATAAACTTGTATACAAGCTACCCATTAATTTGTTGCAAGAATATTCTGAATAGAAATGGCATCTAATAAGCACTACATACTGGAAAAGTATTTACCCAAAAACCCCAGCAAAATCACCCCATAAAAAAGCTAGAAGTTTATAATTGTAAGCATCACAATTTTAAAATAGTTTCTGTCTGGTGGATTTTTGTTATGGATATTTGTAATTAAACAGAAATAAGTTTGCTGAGAAAAAAATTAAAAATTAAGTGCACAGATTTTAAGTAGGTGTCTCAAATCTAGAATGTCATTGTACCATTGCAACAGATGGAGTTGTTATGTTTTCTTCTTCTTTTGAAGTCCAACTATGGCAGTATTTAAATATCAAGGCTCCTTTTTCCTTTTTCTCTGCCCTGTTTTTGCAATTGTCTGTAGTTAGGCTTGTAATTACTTGGTTTTGGTTTGCATGACAAGGTTTTGATAGCGGGGGCCTACTCACTGCATTACAATAGAATAGAAGTCTAGCAATTGGTGTCAAAGTCCAGTTTAACCTAAGTGCATAGTGAAAAATATTTTCCATAAGTATTTCTATAATTTTTCTTAACATTTGAATTCATATTGCTTCTTCTCTGTGGTCTTTGTTCTCCATCTAAATATTTGTATTAAAATAATTAATGTTGGTGGACAAGGGAAAAGCAAACGATGTCATCTACCTGGACTTGTGCAAGGCATTTGACACTGTCCCACACAACATCCTTGTCTCTAATTTGGAGAGTCATGGATCTGATGGATGGACCACTTGCTGGATAAGGAATTGGCTGGATGGTCACCCTCAAAGAGTTGTGGTCAATGTCACTGATGTTCACTTGGACATCGAGAAGAGTGGTGTTCCTTGGTGCTGGGTCCTGCACTTTGGCCACAACAACCCCAGGCAGCGCTACAGGCTTGGAACGGGGTGGCTGGAAAGCTGTGTGGAGGAAAAGGACCTGGGGGTGTTGGTTGA
>VWZZ01008124.1:93471-184535 GCA_013399095.1 Psophia crepitans
ACTTAGAGACATGGTTTAGTGGGTAATAGGGGGTGGGGGGATGGTTGGACTGGATGATCCTTGAGGTCTTTTCCAACCTTAATGATTCTATTCTATTCTATTCTGTTCTACTGGGACCAGCGCTGTTAAACATCTTTGTCAGTGACCTGGACAGTGGCTTTGAGTGCACCCTCAGCAAGTTTGCCTATGACACCAAGCTGTGTGGAGAGTCACAAAGTTAGTCAGAGGGCTGGAGCACCTCTCCTATGAGGACAGGCTGAGAAAGTTGAGCTTGTTCAGCCTGGAGGATAGAAGGCTCTGGGGAGACCTAATCGCAGCCTTCCAGTACGTAAAGGGACCTACAGGAAAGCTGGTGAGGGGCTGTTTATCAGGGAGTGTAGTAACAAGGTAATGGGGTAAGGGGTAATGGGTTTAAACTAAAAGAGGGGAGATTTAGATTAGATGTTAGGAAGAAATTGTTTCCTGTGAGGGTGGTGAGGCACTGGCACAGGTTGCCCAGAGAAGCTGTGGAGGCCCCATCCCTGGCAGTGTTGAAGGCCAGGTTGGATGGGGTTTTGAGCACCCTAGTCTAGTGGAGGGTGTCCCTGCCCATGGCAGGGCGGGTTGGAACTAGATGATCTTTGAGGTCCCTTCCAACCCAAACCATTCTGTGATTCTATTAATCCTGAAACTTGCAGAATGACTACAGACTTACAGGCATCAGCCACCAACAAGGGAAACTTTAAATTCCTCCTTGAAAATGTGCTTGTAAGAATTACTTAATTAAAAAAAGTATACTTCTGTTCAAGTTAAAAAACATTGAGACTTTTATATTCCCAACTAAGAAACTGGATGTGATTTCAAATAACTGTCCAGAAATTAAATAAACATCATGAAGAGTTTTTGTAATATTTCAGAATTGTGAAAAAATTCAGTCTATTACTGTAGTAAGAAAGGATTAAAAAGCTCATTTCTCTGCTGCTTTGTTGCAAATTAGACCTTTACAGTTTAAATATAATTATGCATGCACTAGCTTCCACTGTAAAGGTAGGAAAATGCAAACCTCAACTGAAAGTAGGACATGTACTGCTGAAATGTTACAAGTGAAAAAATTGTCACATTTCAGAATGTCTAGCCTTTTCAAAAATAGCTCTTGGATCGGACTCCAAGTAGGCTCCTGGGAACCTTAGCAGAACAAGTCCAATAGTCTGAACTGCTGTGATACCCTAATTTCTTCTGAAGTACTCGTATGTTATGAAGGTCCAACGTAGCTTGGCTCTGGTGAAAACTAAACACTGGGATATCCCTCTCTGGGGGTGACTGGAGCATTTATGACATTTACATCCCTTTCTTCTGTAGGTTACACTGGTCATCTCACCTTAGTTTTTGTAGCCATATGGGGATGTAGGAGAGCACTTTGGCCTGTTCTACAACTTCAACTCCTTGTTCACTTTCCCATCAATGAGCATGTAACAAGGAAACAAGGCTGTGGTGGCATCTAGGTCCACATGTGTGGAAATGGAAGAAGCTCACCCTTCTGCAGAAGAAACAAAGCTGAATAAGCTTATGAAGTTATAGAATATTCTGATTTGGAGTTCATTTAAAAGACTCAAAGCTTATTCAGAGGCAAAAGTGATGGTAAAATGTTTCATATAATGCAATGCAGAGTAGCATACCCAATTTTACTATGAAGGCATCATGAGCACTTGGCTTGTATCCATTTCTCTTGTCAGCTTCCTCTGATATGATTCAGGTATAGAAGGTCTTTTGTTCTGAGAGACATTGAAAGGAACAATAATTAAAAACTTCATTAAGGAGAAGACAGGTAAGAGTAAGAAACATACTGGAAAATTCTTATCTAATACCTTCATGAGTCTGAAACTCCTTCATGTCCCACAGTCACCATCATCCCATTGGCTGTAGGCAGCTTTGGCACATCAGCACATGTTGGGTTTCTTTCAGGTGGAGATCCCTGAAAGGGGTTTTATGTATCTGATTCAGACAGAAGAGCAGCGTCTCTCACGTTCTGCAGCTGAAATAGTGGTTCCAACCCTTGGCCAGCTTCTTCACTCCAAAAAAGAAACTATCTAAATGATACTGTAGGCATTTTTTCCTTTGAATGCAGGAGTTTATACATGTAGCAAGCGTAAAGCAAGTCATAAAAGTAGTAGTTATGTTGTTAAAATCAGTGTAGAAGCATCATCTAGGCCATAAGTGAACTGTGTGGCACATAAACAAAATGGTGAAATAGTTAACCAATAAGCAAAATGGCATTACTCCATAAGGTACTTATGACAATTGGAGGTTATTTGGATAGCCATAAGATGGTTGTGCTAAAATATAAATCTACATGTTTCATCTGGGTTTGGTAAAAATCTGGTCTGATATAAATCATCTATATTTGTGAGAGAAAAGGCAAGAGAGAAACAGCATATAAATTCCTTGCTAATGGAAGATGGCATTGTATTATTTTTAGACGAGTGCAATCAACACAGGAACAGAGAGGCCTCCTGGGTCTAGTCCTCTGCTATTACAGTTAATAGCCTTCATTCAGTCCTATTCAGATATGTATTAAACTCCACATTCAAACATGGTATGAGTTGCTGTTACTAGTGATGGGACCAGTAGAAGGTGGTAAACTAGGTGAATGTATGGCTGGTTGTCAGAATTCCGAGAAAAATGTTGGGCAGAGGTGGGGAGGGAAGAGAACAAAATCATAATTAGCCTGCCAGCAAGAGAAAGGTATCACTCCTAATGAATTCACTACAGAAAAAAATCCAAATACCTCAGAAACCAGCATAAAGTGCACAGGGTAACAGGATAATTCAGGCTGGGAGGGCCCTCAGGAGGTCTCTGCTCTGGGCTTTGGCTCAAAGCAGGGCCACTCTGAGGTCAGACACGGCTTCTCAGGCCTTCGCCCAGTCGGGTGTTGAAAAACTCCTGCGATGGAGACTGCAGGAACCTCCTGCGCTGCTAGGCTGTCCTCATGGCAAAAAAGTCAGAGGTGAGCAATAAAACAGAGATTTCAGCTGTAGCGGGGAGCATAGCAACTTCCTCAGATTTAAGGCACAGTGTCTGTTGTTCCTTTGCTGTTTAGCTAAAATCATCTTGTGAAAGTGCCTCAGTAATCTCACATTTGTTTTACCGGTTCTAGACTCTCAGTCCTTTGAACTCAAGACTGAAGAGAGCGGATGTGCGTATGCAGCTTTTATACTTGAGTTCTGGTTAATCGTACTTTTTGTGAAATAGTCATATTTTGTGTTCTCAGAAGGGGATACTAAGTTCTTTTAAATGTGTGGAATATCTGTATTGTTCAGGAGGAATATTATTCTTGTCACAGATGAGAGAATATTTTCACATCTACATTGCTTCCCTTTAATACTATGAATTTTCTGTTATTGGGGAAGTGGTTGCCAAAATGAAATTTGAAGGTATTGAAAGTGGGAGATTTTACATCTATTTCTATATACTCTGTCATTTTTATTAAAATCTGAAGTTAACTATTGCAGCAAAGCAAAATGCTCTAGAGATGAGGTAAGATTGGTTTATGGGCCATCATGAAGCAGAATTGAAGTTTTTTGTGGAAAAATTTTATTTTAGACTTTCTCTATTACCTTCTTTCACATCTGACCATGAGGCAAAAAATGGCCTGTTATAATTTCTTTCCATGACAAAGCTGGGGAATTCTTTAAAAATGAGAGAGTTACTGTAAAGGTCATCTAGTCCAGCTCTGCCAGTCTAGATTTATTCCTTACTGCATACGATATAATGCTCTGAAAGTGTAATTTTACATTGTCAAGAGATGTAGATCTATAGACTAATAAATCCCTCAGCTCAGAACATTTCCCAATTTCCTTTCACATCCCCATTCTGTATTTTTTTCTCTTATCTATTTCAATTAATCATTCCTGTATCCTACATTTCTCAACTGCGAGAGGACTTTTGCTTTTGTAGATATTAAGGTTATTTGTACACCGGTAAGTTACATTACCTGTAGCTGGTACAATCACAATAGCACAGCTGAGAGATTTTTAAATTTTTTTTTTAAACGTAGAATAAGTGATTTAATCCCTCAGTTATTCCCATTCGATAAAGAAGAGGTTAAGTGTGGCATATTGTAGCAGAGAAGTGTGTGTCAGGCATCGCACAGAGGGGACTCGGCACGAGTTATCGCTGCAATGTGGCGAGGAGTGTCACATCTCTGAGAACTCGGATCTAGGTCCCAACTTCTTGATCGGCTCCTCTCTGTTCTCCTTTCTGCACAAGGCAAGGGGAGGTGTCAGGACTAGGAAAGCAGGGAACCAAGGACACTGGCTGGCATGTCTCATGGAATTTGGTGTTCTGGAAGACTTGTACTTAGTGGTGAAAATGCTGTTTGAATTCAGGGAGCCCAGATGCCCATTTCAGCGTGCTGTTTTATCCAAATGCTTTGACAAGCCGCACAATTGTTTCTGAACATGCCATTTTTTCAAAGTAGTGGTTTTGACTTCGCAGGAGTCTCTGCCCGGTTCCTCCGCCTCGCTTACACGGCGGTGGCCCCTCGAGCCTACTGCTGACACATAATGTGGGAGATTGTATGGTTGCACCTGGGAGGAAAATGGCTCTTTGCAGCAGCGCGGCTCCTGAACAGAAGCTGTTTTATTAGGTGTTTCTGTGTTACTGGAAGGAAGTGCTTGTTGCTTAGCACCTGGTGTCTGAGTCAGCCAATCCATCTCTGCTACTGCTCCGTGGAGGAAAAAAAAAACCCTCATATTTTCCATACAGAGAAAACTGCTTTTTGTCCATTTCTCAGGTACATCCCTTTGCTTTCAGATTAACCCAAGCAGATAATATTCCTAACCCTAGAGAAGTCTGACTTTAGAATGAAGTGTAAAACTAATTTTGTATGCTGGTTTGTACCCATCAGGTCACCATAACCAGCACAGAATTAAAAAGACCGAATGTTATCTTTCCCCACCTTCTGAGAAGTGCTGTTTCATCTTATGCTTAAAGGAGATTTCACTGAATTCCAGCAAGTAATGTGACTTTTATCCTGAAATGAACTATTCTTTTTCTACCTTAATTCATAAGTGCAGTGGAAGTGTTTGGTATGAATTTTAGCAGAATGTATAATAGCCGAGGTACCAAACACTCTTTCCCTCATTTCCCTGTGGAAACTTCCTCTCTGTTCAAGAGCCTGCTCCTTCCTGTAGTCAGCAGCTACCTGAATTCAGCCCTGCTATGTAGCTATTACTACAGCTATTGCTGCCAGCTAATTCCCGGTGCAATGATAAAGAGACACAAAGCACTATGTTCTGGGAATGTAATTTTAGTCCCAAAGGGTACAAATACCAAGAAATCTCCAAGCCTTGAAAATTATTATAAGGACATGTCCATAACAGTAATGTGACCAGTAGATAAGGTTTTCTCCTGATGAATAGTACTACTTAAAAGGAGAAAATTTGGGTTTGTATGTTTTATCTTCTAGAGATGAACAAGGAAAGCGTTTTGGTGGCTGTAATTTGTCTTGTACGTCTCCTTTGCTAAGACTGCTGCTTTCACACACACCTGTGCACTGATTTCCTGTTTCACCCGAGCCTTTGAAAACTCCCTAGCTCCAGAAAAGTAGAGTTTTCTGTTTTATTGATTTTTTTTCACCAAAAACTTATTATTTTTGAAAGAATGAATTTCCTGTTTCTTTCCCTGAAACAAACATTATGCCCAAGTGCTAACAGTGAATCTCTTGCAGGAGTGTATCTTCCTTAAAGCAAAAATCTGTTTTTCTCAGTTCTACCCTCATATGTTACAGGCCACCTACATCCCCTGCACTTTTCTTGATCGCACAGTCAGGCTGAGCAATATGAAAGAGATCATGCCGAGGGACACAGTCAGAAGTGCTGCCGACTGCTCCTACAGAAGGAGCTGTGTATGTACTCTTTTCATCATAAGCAAGCACCTCGATGTTGTACGGGGGCATGGGACCTTTGTTTTAAGCTAATGATTTTTCATCTAGAAAGACCATGGGCCTGATGCAGGGTTTTGTTAAGGCCCTGGGGTCGACTTCTGTGGTGTTTTGCAGTAGTTTAAGTTTTCTCCCCAGAAGGTCCAGGCTCAGTTCCATGCTGTGCTGCAGACCACCTCTCTAATCTAACATAGATCGGTTGCAGAATAAGTTTCTTAAACCTGCTTGGATAGTCCTATTGTTTCAATGTTTAGATAAACACATAGAGGAAAACCTGCCTTTCCTGTGAATAAGACAGAAATTTTCTAAGCAAAACCAGATTTTTCCTGGAATAAATTGCATCGTTTGAAAGAGGTTTGTTTGACTGACTGATATCTGGTGGAAAGGCATCACAGCAGGGCACAAGCAGTCCACGAGGCTTCTAGAGAAAGCATGTGGGGTGACTTCTCTCAGTGATACTTTGTGAAAGGACAAGAGACGATGCACATAAATTGAAATACTGGAAATTCCATATAAACATAAGGAAAAGCTACTTTTACTGTGAAGACGGTTTAACTGGAGCAGGTTGCCCATGGAGCTTGTGGAGTCTCCGTCTTTGGAGATACTAAAAACCCGACTGGACATGGCCCTGAGCAACCTGCTCTAGCTGACCCTGCTTTGAGCGGGGTTGGGTAAGACGATCTCCAGAGGTGCCTTCCTGCCTCAGCCATTTTGTGCTTCTCTGACTGCTCCCTTCTCTTCAGTAAGAGGTGAAACTGGGAATTGCTCTGGGGTAGAAATCAAATTAAAGAGTTAAATACTATTCTGTAATGGATGATAATTAAGTTTCTTTTTCCTTCTTAAATGTATGCAGTTGAAACATACACAGTGATGGAACAACTGTGGATGCATCTTGGACTTTTGCCATTAAAGAATACATGAAGTTTTTGAACCTTCCCTTTCTCTCTTAGAGTACTTACTATCAATAAAAGCAGTGTGGGAGGTACCAAAATTACATGTTTTGGAGTAGATGTAGAACAGAAGAATGATCTCAGAATAAATTATTCTAATGAACAGCACTTGTCTAGTTTAACTTTTTATCCTCATTTGCTGCAGGCAGCTATGACAGTGCTGCAGTCCTTGTTCTGTCAGTCAAAAAGACAGTGGAGGAATATGAGAACTCTCATTTAAATTTGATACTGTCCAGAAGTTTTACTGCTTCACTATTTCAATTAGAGTCCTGTGGATTAATGACTAAGAAGGAAAATCTTTCCCTGGTGGTGGAAAGCAGGTCCGCTGTATTTTATTTTCTCAACATGACCTGAAGATTTAAAAACATTTTAATTTTTCTAAGTTCTGCATGCATTATGCTAACAATTGTGTACAAACAATTTATACTAGCTTGTGCAACTACAAATTTGCATCCAGCTAATGCAATATTTGCCACAGAGCCCCACAATTTGCAAGAAAAAAAAAATTAGGGAGGGAAGAATGAATAAGAATCCTTGAACACAAAAGCTGTGCTTGCTATCACATTTCAGACAACCACAGTTGTGTCCTTAGCTAGCATATTCTTCTTGGGTAAGCACCTATAGGAACAGTGTTAGGAAAAGATTGATACTATCAATATCTTTGATATTATCAGCCCTTGTAGACTATGTCGTAAGGAGAGCATCCTGCACAGGTAACATAGCCATTGCCTACAACAGAGGCAGCTAGAAAGTTGTCAGCTTCAAGGCCTCAGGCTACATTTTTTACAGTAAAAAGCCCTTAGTATATTCCTCTTAAGACACTTACTGTTTCTTTATCCTTGTGGTCACTAGCAAAATGCGTGCATTGGGAATTCATGGTCAGAGCTCCAAAAATACAGGAACCCAGTTAGAGCTGTGACCGTGCATGGCAGTTGGCATAGCCACATGCTGTAGACCTAGTACTTCTCAGAAGCCTTTTATGAAGCTGCTATGGGAAAGGAGAGGAATGGGAACAAGAACAGAACTGTTGGCTGTCAGGTAAATGTAGAAAATTATCTCATCTGATTTTTTGGCAGAAAAGCAAGAGAAAACTCTTGCTTTGCCAACTTTTGCAAATACACATTCATTTGGCCTTAGTATTGAAACACTTTTTGCAGTTCTGAAAAAGCAAAACTAAGGGAGGAGGAGGCATATAGTGTGTAGGATAACCTACCAAGTCGTGAATTCTGGGATCTGTTCTTCCAGTGACTGTTAATATGTCTGTGCCTCTCACAACCCATTTGACAGACCAATGATTCATGCTTCTCTCTGTCTGTGGTACCCACAGGATATTTGGTATAATGATTTTGCCTTACTTGTTGACATTATTTTGTTTGTACTACAAAAGCTCACTTTTAGAAGTTTGTTCACATATAACGTTCATACTGTGTTACGTCTTAGCTAGAATCCTAGTGAATGCTGTCCTTTTAAACCCAGTACGGCTGGTATTTGCATTATAGAGTGTGCTCAAGGGCAGAGCGCGCTGTGCAGGGAGAGCAGAAGTGTCTGTTACCAAAGCACCAAAACATCAAAATTTGATTCAATAGATTCTGCTTTTGGGAGGCAAGACTGAAGGTTTCAGGGCATTGTTAATCAACTGCGGCATCCGTTTTCTGTAAATCACTTTTCGTTCCAACTCACCATGGATTTATGGATTACTCACGTATGATGACTGTTTTGTCATCAGCCTGTGTCATCCTTCAGTGTAGGAAATATTTCTGGAGCTGCTTTCATAAATTCACTGCTGTGCTTTTGTATTAGATTTTCTTTCATGTGGGTCATCCCATTTACTGTATTTGTGGTTTACCTACCCAGAGTGAAGCCCTGCTTCTGGACGGGTTGTGTAAACTGGAGTTCTTGCAGAATATTAAAAATATTTTATTCACAACTTAGTGCCACTTGGTACTGGTTTTGGGCAAATAAACAGTTGTAACCACAGATAAATCAGAGAATGCTGAGTGTATGAGAAGTTCAAAATTCAAATTGAACAATTATACAGCAAAATGTAGGAAGAAAAGAGAATAGAGTAGGATTTGGAATAATCTTAGAGTTCATGATTACAGGAACAGTGTTTCCTAAGACACCCCACATGACCTGACAAATCAGATACGCCAAGCATGAGGCTTTTTGCAGATACTCATTCTGTTAGCGGCCTCTGAACCCCAGTCAACACCCAGAGCTATTCAAACAAGGCAGTGAAGTCTTTGCCTTCCTAACTAGGATCGTAACTTATCAAGCATAATCTTTCCTTATCCCACTTCTTAATAGGTTCCCTTTTGAGTGTAATTTCACCTATAGATGCTTCATTTGACCCTTAACCCTGGTAACTGATTCCTTCAGAGGATCAGGTCGTGCCTTGTGTCTTCTCTCCTATGCCAATGAAGTCCTATGTGGTCAAGCTTCCGCTCTTGTTCCAAAAACTGCCTTGCAGGTGCATGTGCGGACTCAGCTAGCTTCAAGACCTAGCTGACAATAAACAGTAATCTTTTCACTTATTTTGAGGGCTAAACATAATAACAGGTCAACACCTGCTCCTGCTGTAAGTGAAACAGTTATCTGTTGTGAATGAAATTCTGCTGCTGATTGGCAGGAGGTTTCAAACTTTCTGAGCTGCCAGAGCTCTTGTCTTGTCATACCTTCGTAACATAGTCCTTGAAATATGTATTTTCCACAAATATCTGTGAAAATAATGAATACTATATATCATTAACTCAGACAAGGTGGTAAACAAGAAAGATTTTGGCAAAATCCTGTTGGGAGTACCCTTAAGCAAGAGTTGTTAATAGTGGTGGATAGTCTGACAATATAATATAAATAGCTTTGAATTTTTCTCCCTTTTCACTCTTCTTTTAGCTCTGAAATTTTGGATCTCGACACACCAAATGCAGAGAAACATATATATGTGGAATATCAAAACTGAAAACAGAATGTTGCCAGTGTTCTCAAAATACTGAGTGTGAGAGATCAATCAAATAATTGGCAGCACCAACTTCTTTTTTTTCCAGATATGGCTTTTTCCATCTGCAGCAGAAAGTTCTAGTAATCAGAAATGTTACAAGCTACTCTGCTGAAACTAGAGAAAGGTGTCTTACAGTGACAGAGGGGAACTGTCTGACTGTAAATAGTTCCTTAGTGTCTAAACTTGCAGCTTGAGAAAAATTGGATTTGACTTGAGCTCTCAAAAAAATGGTAAAGATACCAGCCATTTTCCTTCACAATCAGACCGAGCTCAAATTCAGGGAAAAGAATTGGAGACTATTTTCATAACCTGGTTCTCTCTTCCAGCTTTCTGAAAATGAGCCAGTGGAGAATCTCTGAAGAAAAGTCAAGAAACAAACACTTGAAACTGGATTTTAGGAGCTGTCAAATTTAACACTAATTGCTATGGCCAATCCAGATTTTTAAAGAAGCTTCAGTTATGATTTTTTTTTCCTAGTAAAACTACAAATTCTGTAGCCATGAATGGGTTCATGTAACTATTAGAACATATCTATTTTTTTGACATGGATGTCATGTTCGGTTGGTCACACATGGAATTTATATTACATCTTAGAGAAACTCTTATACAGGAACAGTTTGGCCCCAAATCTTTAGTCTTCCTCCTCAGACTCCTGAAGTCTGGCAAAATAACCAGTCCTTCCAAATCAGTAGTTTTGATAACCAGTCTACTTGTCTTCTGCTTTTATTTGAGGTATCAACTGGAACTGAAATTTTGTGTCTTTCATCATAACATGAGTTTTATCAAATATTAATCTCTCCTGATAGCAGTCTCACTCCAATTTAATATGCTATCAGAATATCAGTTTATTCAGTTTCCTATTTGGCATGAAACAAATAAATTAATTGAAATGTAAATTATTTAACACTTTTATTTAAATATGTTTTTTTCCAGGTAGAGAGCTATCAAATTGCTACTAAGTAGTTCATAATAAATATATTTTCAGGCTTCTGAATGTTAATGACTAACTTTCAATCTTGCTTCTCTTCTGAACAAATATACAGAAAACCTGGTACTAATCCAGAATGAATACTTTATCCCAAGAGCTGAAAGCAGACAGAAACCTGTGTAACTCAGAGGATGACAGAAAAACCTTATAGTCTCATTTCTTGAAAGTTTTGTGTTGTACGTACAAACAAGCTGATGCATGACTGTGTGCATGCAGATATTGTTGATTATATCACCTATATGGGATTATATGATTAACAAATACAGTTATTGGTTGTTGGTGACCTCTGTTGTTAGTTTGAGCCTTCACCTGGAAGTTTTTTGCTACGTATTACTGTGCTATAATCCTAACGACCTGGAAAGGCATACCCTGGGGCAGATTGCTATTTACAGCTGTGCAGTCTTCTGATGGGTTCTCAAAACCCTGTCAATCATTTTGAAGAGTGTTAAAGTAAATATAGCCCATATAGCAAGCTTGGTAACGAACAGTTGCAGGAAGAGAGGAACTGTTATGGCTCTTCCATGCATAAGGAAATCTCCATTGGCTGGTGGGATTTGCAGCTAAGCCCTCAGAAGGCAGGGCTAGAAGTGGACTAGCACCTTTGTTAAAAAGAAACATAGCAAAAACTCCCTTAATAAATGATGTTTTGTTCATCTTGAAATACATATACTTTGGAGGCTGCTGATAGCGAAGGCAGACATAGATATACTTAAGATGTTTCTTTGATTTTCTAGTTAGACATGCGTTTGTGAGAGGGCTTAGTTTAGGTTTATTGTTAAATACAAGCTCAAATGTCACATATTACTGGAGAAAATTACTACATTCAAAAAACTGAGGCTCGGGGTATTCAAAGGAGTTTTGATATGTGTTAAATATCAAGTGACGCCTTGCTTTTGGACAATGGAAATTTTTGCTAATTGTATTTTGGACAACTGGAAAGCCTATAATTCAGAATATGACTAAACAGTTTCAAATTTTCTTCAGGAGTGACAATTTCCATTTGGGTTAAGGTATTCATCTATTTCATCTTTTCAGTGGTGGTTTTGATTCCACTTTATTTATTATTTTGAGTTACTAACAACTTTCTTTAATACATAGAATGCTGTTTTCCATTTCATTTTGTGCTTGCTCTCAGAATTAGTAGGAGAGACGAATTCTGGGAAACTGGGACGAGATGTATGTGAAAGCAGTTGCTCAAAGCTCAAGATGTATCAGAATCAAAATGCAGTGAGCATATGTTGAAATCCAGCCTCGTGGGCGGGTGGTTAAACAGTATGTTGCAGCAAACTTGCTTGAGTACAACTAAATTTCTAGCTTTGGTGTTAATCCATATTTTTAGGGTTTGTGGCATTGAAAAGAAGTATTTCTATTATTTTCATATTTGCCATGTCATAGAATTAAGCTGTAAATGGGGAAATGTTATGGTGGCCAACATTAGGGCAGGTCATTTAAAGAGGCTGTGGAATGTCCTTCTTTGGAGGTAGCTGGATCCAGGCTGGAGATGACCCTGAAAAAGATGATCCAACACGGGATTCAAAGCAAGCCTTGCTTTGAGCTGGGTGAAGGACATGACCTCCTTCATCATTCTGCGATTCTAAACAGCACTGAGAAAATGACATTAAGGATTAGCTAATAACTGGGAAAAGACTGCAGATCACATTCCATGATTTCCTAAAACAAAGCGACAGAAGAAACATTTTCAGATTTCACCCTCACTTGGGTTTTTTGGATTACATGTTGTGTGAGTTTGAAACTGAATGGCACTGACTAATGCATACTCCTTATACATCTTCTGGGTAAAAAAAAAGAATAAATCTAGTGCTGTTGTTCCAAAGGACAAACCAACTTGAAGCTTGAAGTCTAGGTAAAATCTAAAGTGTTAGCTAAAATCACTAAAGTCAGTTGAATTCTTCCCAGGAACTTCACTCAGTTGTAGATTTTGTCCTTAATTACAATTTAATTTAAAGAGCTAATTTAAAATAATAACTGAATTTAATAAAGCCTTTCTATTTTGCAATATGACATAATGTATAGAAAAATAGCTAGACTTCTAAATTACATGCTGTGTTCCTATAAAAAAACTGATACCCTTTCATTACCCTTTCTTCCCAAAACTGACTCAGAAGTTGAGACGTGCGAGCACACATTTGCAGGTTCAATTTACAGACAAAACATTTCATATTGTTCTCATCTGCTTTCAAAATCACTTATAAGAAAACCAAGTGGAGGTTGTCCTTTTCTGTTTCAGCACTATGAAAAGAGTAGTGCAGAAAAAGTCAAGCAGCAGACGAAATTGTCTGGCTTGTGAACTGAGAAGTGCTAAAGTTTTGGGGTTGTGCGTGTGTGTGGTTTTTCAACCTCTTCGAGTTAGGAAAGATTTTTCAGAGCGTCTAAGAGGGAGTTATTTACACACTTCTTCCCAGTCACTCTGTTGTTCCTGGGCCAAAAGATCTCTCTTAGTCCTACGGAGGTCAAAGTATTTCATGTGGTGTAAGCTGGGATGGTGTTGCTGTCTCAGCTTGCTGAGAGCTGGTGTTGATTGAATTGATACCAGTAGCAGAAGAAAAAGGACTATAGCCAGGGAATGAAAACAAATGGGCTCCTTTTTTCTTCCCAGTGGAGGCCTATTTTGACCATCTGAAGTGGCAATACAGTTGAGTAGCTTTCTTCAGATACAGTCTATAAGGGATCGGCATATCTACGGAGTCAGTTAATTTTTTATACTACACTTAAGTATCATTGTATTGCTGGTAATTTATCCCAATGGACGTGTTAGGTTTTGCAGTTGTGAGGTGAGACATCCTTTGGAAGCTGAACCTCAGCCTCCTGCATGTGAGCTCAGGTGTATGGGAAGCAGGGAGGAGAAAATGAAAAGAAAAGCAGCTCCTTGAATTGAGAAAGGAGCCTTGTAAGCTGGGGTGAGGATTTGTCTTACCTGCTCGGAACAGGATTTGGGCTCGCAGGGCTGTCAGTGCCTTTGCTTAGATTTATTTTTGTCAAGTGGCACAAAAGCTTTGGTTTTTGTATCGATTCGTGGGAAGCTGAAATAAGAGGTTTTAATAGTCACTCTAATGTGGCCTTTCCTTAGTTCCAGCATTTGTCGGTATTTATAAAACTAAAATTCAAAGCAATTAAAATAATGTCTTTAACTTTTGGAGTCATTAACTGCAGAATTATGTCTTAATTCACTAGAGTGATGGTGATTATCCGAGTCAAAGTTTTTTTTAACAGAAATGACCATAAAATGTGTTCATATGTATTGCCATTTTTAATAAGCTAGGATCTGAAGTAAAGGAAAAATTTCCATCCCATCTTGTTACCTAGGCAATGGGCTGGTTCATGGGAGTAGATCAACTAGAAGGAAATACTTCCAGTTAAAACCTGGGAAAAAATAAAGTATTTTCTATTTCAGAATATTTTTTGGGACACTTTTTCCCAGCTGTGATTTAACAGAATTTTATTGCTCTTTTAAAATACTAGGCCCGTTTCTGAGCAAATTTTCTGATGTTCTAAAGACTATCGTATAAATGCATTTGCACCTGCATTAGGCAGTGTGTTAATTTGCGTATTTGCATATTTGTGTGAGGAAGACCTTAATTAGATGATGTATCAGCAATGCAGGAGCTGTGTAGCTTCACTATCATACTAAAAGGGAGACATTCCTTCCTTACTAACAGAGCAAGAGAAGAGCAACTGTTAAAGAGAAACATCAGTTGTTTTGGCAAACTAATTTGTGGTCTATTTTAAGATGTTTCACTGTGTGCTTTTGCTTTACAACTTTATGAACGGATGAACTAAAATTACCTTTTCTTCTTAGGCCTTTAAGTCCGTTGACTGGTGTTACCTGATGATGACTTCAGTGTTCACGATGTTACACTTGTAATAAGGATGTGGTTGAATATAAACACTGTATTTTCACTTCTTCCATTCTGATTCTCTTGTAGACATTTCAGCAGTCTTCTCTACAGCAGAAAAGTAAAAAGAAGAGCAAAGGTAAAAATTAAATTTGTTTTCATGTATTGGTATGAACGGAATTGCTAGCATTAATGTTTGTGGTATTGCAGCATCTGAGCAACAAGAACTTGTTAGCTCCGATCCAGTGTGTAGTTCAGAGGATCAGGTTGAGAAGGTGTTAGTCCATTACTGATGTCTCATAGTTTTCTAATGCTCATCTACCTGCATATATCTACTGTTGTCCTTTTTTTTTTTAATACCTAGACTCTAGCTTCTTTGGGGCCAGGGCCGGTTTTTCCAGCTGTGTTCATATAATGCCGTAGTGCAGCCCTGCCTCATTAACTAAGCTGTCAGGTAATTTATATCGTAATAAATCACTCTCTTTTGATTTAGAAGTACAAAGGCCTTAGGAGCTGTTTAGTTGCAAAAGGAGCTACAAAGAGAGGTTTTTGAGTAGCCGGAAAGTACTTACATAGTTGTATTTGGCTGCCAAGTGTGAAAGTACATGAATTTATAAGCTGTGTATTTTAAGCTGATGTGAAATATTAATTTTGTTCAACATTACAAATAACCATTTTCCTTATTTTTAAATATCTTGCTTTTCTCTTTCTGTGTTGGCTTTTTTTTTCTTTTTTGTCTTATCCATAGAATATGAGCTCTGTGAGTTGCTGAGCATCATTTGTTTTGGTTTTAACTTGTGGTGCCTTTCAGAGACTTTGTGGTCAAAATAGAATGTTTCTAATAATTTATTCATGGCAAATTGAAGTTGAAATTTTTAATTAATTGTCTTAAGCAAATATATAGTGCTTTCTGGCTAGCCATCTTGTTGATTTATTGGACAAGTGAAATGCTTTCACATCAACTTGTTGTCATTTTCAGCTCCTATTCCTGGAAAAAGCAAAAGACGGATCTCATGTAAAGATCTTGGTCGAGGGGATTGTGAGGGATGGCTTTGGAAAAAGAAAGATGCCAAGAGTTATTTCTCCCAGAAATGGAAAAAATACTGGTTTGTCCTGAAGGATACATCTCTATATTGGTATATCAATGAGGAGGTAAGCATCTGTGCTCATTTTCTCCACAGTACACTATGTAGTGCTGTTGTCATGATTTAGTGGGAAGTCAATGCTTTGACTGCTTATGTATGTGAATAACTTTATCCACCCAAATATTCATACTGAAATTAATATTAACTACCTGACTAAATTACCGTTAAGGTCCAGAGATATTTGGTCCTTCAAATTCACTTTTTACTACAAGGAGAAATAACTCACTTTGCTGTGTCCTGCTCACACCAGTTTAGAATAAGTCTATCCTCAAACCTTTGAAAGGGGAAAAGGTAGTTATTTAATCCTGTCATTCAAGCTTAGTCATGGGAGTGT
The DNA here is from genome assembly GCA_013399095.1 of Psophia crepitans. Taxonomy (NCBI): domain Eukaryota; kingdom Metazoa; phylum Chordata; class Aves; order Gruiformes; family Psophiidae; genus Psophia; species Psophia crepitans. The sequence goes on from VWZZ01008124.1 coordinate 109,661, forward strand.
AAACTTTAATGATGTGCTGCCTGGTGTTCCTTGTTTATCTCTGCTAGTGAAATCAACAAAACCTCTGGGAATTAAGGAAGGTGCTTTTGTTTTCTTGGTTGTGTTCTCCTCTCGTTTCTTCTTTGTAGCTTTTGATATGATTTCAGTGCTCATATGTGCTGAACTTAAGAGCACCAGAGCAGCCCAACTGAATTGTGGACAGCTTTGATTGTGCAACATGTGCTGCATTAATACACATTTATTTATATCAACTTTTACAAAAAAGCTTTTTTCCAGTGACTTAGGAAACTGAATTTTAAAACCTATTAGTCTCATTAGTAAATATCCTGAGATAAAATCATTGCCAACATGTGGATGCACTCAGTCCTGGACTTTTCTTTTAATCACTGCAAGCATTTGTACATAAGCTTTTTAAAATATTGTGACCCTCAATTTTTCCATGAGTAAGCAGAAAGCAAGTTGTTCCATGAACAGAGTTACCAAAGCCTGTTTTCCCACAGACTTATCCTTTTTGTGCCTTCATCCCAGTTTCAGATCTGTAACCCTAACTCCCTCCTCTCAATACTCCCTCCTCAAGGTCTACTACAAGGTCTTCATCAGGGCAGTAATTCATATGTACAAGTACAATGACTGGTCACCAGCTCTGGCCAAGAAGCATGTGGAAACACTGAGTTGTGCCTTACTTTCCCATGGAGAGGCCAGTGATCTGAGCACCCCTGCCTCCATCCTGTCCCAATTTTCCCTCAGACTTGTTGAGACTCAGTTATTTTTGAGACCTCAGTTCCCTCATTAAAGTGTCTGCAATCACCAATAGATTCAAGAGCTGGCAGGGGGAGCCTCCATGGCAGATGGACAGACAAGCAAACAGTGCCCTTGCCAAAAATTTGTTTCCTTAGGCAACCATGCAAAAAAGAAATAGCAAGATTATTCTAAATGGTGTCCTTTCAATTTTTAAATACCTGCTAATGAAGATGTCATGATTTTGCCTCAGCCAGCAGCTAAGCACCATGTGGCCACTCGCGCACTCCCCTCCTGGCAGGATGGCACATTCTCCACCCCTTTTTCTATACCATTTACGTCATGGTCTGGTCCCACACAATCCAATACAACCTCATTAACCACCACCACCCTTCCCATCCTTTGATATAATATGCAGATATCATTCACTTAGTCTATGAACCACCCCTGTGAAATGTCTATAAAATGTCCTTAAATGTCCACAAATTGTCCATTGAGTTCATTTAGTCCATGATTTTGGGCTCCATCCAATATGGTGGTCACTGAGGACAAAAGACATGGTGTGATGCATGGAGTTACTGGGCACCAAAGCCAGCTCAGGTCGGGTCACTGCTGCACTTGCACTGCTTCTTGTCAGGCTTGTTCTCCACTGGTTCAGGTGGTTCCTGCTACAGGAATTCCTATAACATGCAACTCAAATCCCAGGTTACAACAATTTAAAGGTATTTCCATTACAGTCTCCACCCCTGGTCCCTTTGGACCAGACCATTGGGTTTACCATTGCAATGAGCACCTCCCCTTGCCCCTGCTCTGGGGCCTTATCTGTGAGCCACAGTCTCTCCAGGGGCACACCTGCTGTGGCACAGACTTACCTACAGCCACAGACACTTCGAGGTGCGCCTGTTCCAGTGTGGCCTTCTCCACGGGCCACAATGCCTTCAGAAGTAAACCTGTCCTGTTGTGGGCTCATCTATGGCCACATCCTTTGAGGTGCTCCAGCACGACCTCATGCACAGCCACTGATGCTTCAAGGTGCACCTTCTGCAGCATGGATTTATGCACAGCCACAAATTTTTCGAGATGTACCTTCTCCAGCACGGACTTACCCTTGGCTCACAATCCCTCTAAAGGTATACCTGCTGTGGCACACAAATAGCCACAGCCACAGATGCTTCAAAAACATACCTGCTCCAGTGTAGACTTCTCCACGGCCATGGAGGCTTTGAGGTGTCCTGCTCCCACATGGGCTCATCCACAGGTCACAGTCCCTGCGACTCGAGTGCACACAGGAGCTCCAGCCTGTCAGTGCAGCAGCACAGACACAGCAGTGATGCCCTGGCCATCAGCCAGCCCAGGCACATCCCCATGGCTGTTATCAAACTGTTCCCAGGCACAGCAGAGTGCGATGACCAGCAGTGCAGCACCACAGCGAGCAGCGAAAGCAAAAAGCAGCCACTAACGAGCACTGGGCTCTACTATACAGTAGGGCAAGGCAGCCCCATGGCAAGTGCAGGAGCCTGACAATTAATAGCTAAACAGCAATAACAGCTATAAATTCCATCTAGCACATTCCAATCAAATCTGTCATCATCTTGAACCCTTTGGGCCCCATGTTGGGAGGCAAAAAGGACTGTCATGGTTTTGTCTTAGCTGGCAGCCGCTTGCTGACTCCTCCCAGGTGGGATGGGGGAGAGAACTGGAAGAGTGAATACCAGAAAACTTGTGGGTTGATACAGACAGTTTAACAGTTAAAGCAAAAGCCGCGCACACAAGCAAAGCAGAACAAGGAATTCATTCCCCACTTCCCATGGCAGGCAGGGGTTCTGCCATCCCCAGGGCAGCAGGGCTCCATCATGTGTAACGGGACCTGGAAAGACAAATGCCATCACTCCAAACATCCTTCTCCTCCTTCTTCCCCCAGCTTTATGTGCGAGTACGACGCCATATAGTATGGAATATCCCTCTGGTCAGTTGGGATCAGCTGTCCTGGCTGTGTCCCCTCCCAACTCCTTCTGCACCCCCAGCCTCCTTGCTGGTGGGGTGGGGTGAGAAGCAGCAAAGGCCTTGGCTCTGTGTGAGCGCTGCTCAGCAGGAACGAAACCATCCCTGTGTTAGCAATGCTGGTTTTGGCACAAATCCAAAACACAGCCCCATACCAACTACTGTGAGGAAAATTAACTCTATCCCAGCCAAACCCAGCACAGCAGAACCTGTTGCAACCTTGTACCTTCCACAGAACAACTCTAGTTCCAGTTTTATAGGCTGATTTATGTCATTGATTTCTTTATTTTTAAGAAACTGTGTAGTCATATGGCCTGCTTGTACAGCATAAATAACCATGGAGATTCTGAGAAAAAAGATGCAATTCTGTACAATTCCTTAATAGACATTTGTATTTTCTTCAGCTTTACTTCCATGATCCTGTATTTATTTCTCATGCAAAGTTAAATAAGCACTTAAGTAAGAGAATCTGTGTTATTGATGTACTTAGTGGCTTAAAATAGATAACGGTTTCAAATTGTGAGAAGTTGAGGGAGGTTGAATATCTGATAAAATAAACTATGTGCAAGTCTTTAGAGGAGATGGGAGGAAGGTCAGATGTCTTCACTCTTAAGTGTTGGAGAGTTGAGGGTAGCTGAGAAGATATCATACCTCTTAGGACGATATCATATAAAGATGAAAAACACATTGAAATTGCTTTTTTCCCCTATTTCTTACAGTAGACTGCATTTCCCCTTACTAAATAGTCCATCTTCCCCCCAAATTAACTGAGTAGTATAACTAATTGCCTGAATATATTTGGTCATTTTGTATATTCGCAAATGCTGGTTCAGTTGTGAAACTGTTTGAGAAAACAGGGTGTTTAAAACTGTATTTTACACCAAGGGATCTGTCTTACTACTTTGGCAGAAGTCCTAGTGACTTCTGTGGGAGGTTTGCCAGAGCAGAGCATATATTAGTATTCCTTATGTAAGAAGCAGGCAAGTGAAAATATCTTTAAGTTTTAAATGTGGTTGGGTTTTTTTCTGTCACCTTAACAACAGTAATATCTAGGGCTGTCTTTGCAGGATGAAAAAGCAGAAGGATTCATCAGTCTACCTGAATTTAAAATTGACAGAGCCAGCGAATGTCGCAAGAAATAGTAAGTATGCTCAAAACCAATGCAGTGATACAATAGAAAAAGTGGAACAAAGGACAAGGTTTTGCCTTAAAACAGTGACATAATGCACTTTGTGACAGTGATCATTTGGTTGTATCGCAGAATAAGCTTGTACAGAACAGGCAAATTCAGTGTAGTTTCTGTGTGCCATATCTCCTGAAGAAGGTTTTTTTTTTACTTTATCATGAATTATAGTGCTTGACTAGAGCAAAATGAATTAAGAGCAATATGAATTAAGAGCAAGAAAGCTGCTTGGCTGCTTCCATCCCTTTATTTTCCTACTTTTCCTTTCTTCTTTTGTTTCCTTTCTTGGGGTTTTTTGGTGGTTTTTTGTTCGTGTGTGGGTTTTTTGTTGGGGGAGGCGGGAGGAGAGGGCGGTTTTCTGGGTGTTGGAGTGTGAGTGAGATACCTTTAAGTTCAATAAGGCATTTTAACCCTAATAAAGACACCATCCAAATTAAAAAGTCCCCAAGTTCATGGCCAGGCATCAGTCTTTAATGTAACTCCAGGTTAGTTAGCACCATTTCAGTTTGCTGACACAGTGTTATCAGTCCTGAGACAGAGTTGAGAGAAGAAAATGACAGTGATTTGCTGTATTTTTGAAATGTGACCTAAAGGTCTCAGATAACTTTTCTGCTCACCTAACTTCGTGTGCTGCTGTCCAGATTTGTGTCTTTGCACAAATCCATTTCTTATTTAGATGCAAATTCAAGCATATGTAGCAATGTGACAGGTGCATACTCCCACAGAGGTATTTTTAGTGTCATTACTGTTGAAAACTTTTTGCCTTGCTTTCCAGTGGTTTTTACCATTCTTTTAAATTTATCAAGATGGTGGAATCACTGAAGTTTGTACAGAAAATCAATTGCAAAAGTACAATGGTATGATTTGTAGTACATACAGTTCTAAAGAAGACACTGACCTTGTATCAGTTGGTCTACATATCTCTTCAGGATGAACTCTGCTGTTCATGATGGTCTCAAAGGGCAGAAAATTAAAACTGCATTTAAAAAAAAAAGATCATAGAATCACAGAATGGTTTGAGTTGGAAGGGGCCTCAAAGATCATCTAGTTCCAAAGCCCCTGCCAGGGGCAGCAACACCCTACAGTAGACCACGCTGCCCAAAGCCCCATCCAACCTGGCCTTGAACACTGCCAGGGATGCATCAGCTTGGGTTTATTGCCCTGTGTCCTTGCACCACATTGCTGAAGCGCTTTGTTTTTTCTTTTCTGTTGGAGCAGAAGCATGAAGTTAGGTCATTTCTCAGAATTGCACCCTGCTTAAATTATTTCTTTCACTTGATTTGATATCTACCAGATAGGACAACATAAAATGTGTCTATTAAAGTTCCTTGCTTGGGTGGCAGATAAAGAGAAAACCTTTAAGAATCCAGATGACAGATGCTGTAACAATTTTAAGAGTTAAGTTTTGGGTCTTAGTAATTTGGTGATGTCTTTCTAAACTGAGCAGATGTCACTGTACATCTGCTTTCACTTGCATAACATTGTGTCATGCTCTAATGTGTTAGAGGAATTCTTTTCATCTCAATTTTACGTTACCTTCACTAGCAGTAACTTTCCGAAATATCTGTTTCACGTCCCTGGTTTCTTAAAACCTATTTTCATGTATTTACATATATATATATACACAGAGTCATATAGATTGAAAATTATAAGCATAATGCACATGAGGAACGTCATCATCATTTTTCTGAGACACAATGGATTTTATATAGATATATAAAGATTAATATAATAAAATACTTCACAACTCTAATACATTGTGTCTCAGAAAAATGGTGATGACGTTCTTCATGTATCATGTTTGCAGTTTTCCTTATTTTCTTTGGGACCGTTATGCATTTTTTGTTATTATTTTAAGAGAGACTTTCAGGCTATTCTCAAAAATTATTCTTCTGTACCGTAAATTATTAATTACTTTCAGATGCATTTTCTGGATCTTCAAGTACTTCAGCACAAATCTTTATCCAGCACAGTTAAAATATTCTTTCTAGTAATTTATTTCATATTATGTATGAAATGCAGTAATTCTCTCAGCCCAGTCATGTTGATTACTTTGGTGGAAAGAAAAGATGAGATGTAATTGCCCATTGCTTAGAATGACCTCAAGAACACAATGTTGATTTATAATAGCTTTTCAGAAGTCAATCAACACATCACATTTTTCTGTTTGAAACGCTGTCATTAGCGCTAAAGGTAATATCAAGGTCATTGGGATGTGAAAAATCACCAGGAGTGAGAGTTTTTCTGTTGTATCAAATAAATTGTTCAGTCAATTTTCTGTTCAGAAAAAAATTGACCCCTGTGGGTATATCAGAAAAATTATCTGATACATAAAATTATATCCTTAACTGGCTAACTTTATCCCAATATAGTACACTGCAGGTGATTGTTAAACAGTATTTATGCACATATGATTCAAGCATTATTTAGAAAGGGATAGTTGAAGAGCAATTCACTTGGTGAAATATGGCACGATCCTGAAAGTTGTATGTTTCTATCCTGTTTTGGGGCATCCAACAACTCAGAAAATCTGAACTCACTTCATTCCTTGGTGACCACACTACCTTACATTTTAAAAACAAGAAGCTGTGCCATTACATTTTTACAATTATGTTTTTCCTCTACAGTGCATTCAAAGCCTGCCATCCTAAGATCAAAAGTTTTTATTTTGCTGCTGAACATCTAGATGATATGAACAGGTAAGGAAATCTAGCATAAGGAACCATTCCTTAAATGTGACACTTCTTGAAGCTAGTAATAACACAGTGATAGTAAATTACATGTTAATCTAAGAAGTTAAATTTTATAGCTGAGAAAAGAAGTGCAGAGTAGCATTGTTTCTGAAGTGGCTGCATATGCTAAATATTCTTTTCATGCAAAACTTGTGGGTTTTTGAAACAAAGGTTTGATGATTTTTAGGAACAGGTTTCCCTCTTTCTGAAAAGAAATAAATACAGTATGCGAAACAACATCCAAACACAATTTCAGAATTCCTGGTTTCTGCTTTTAGCTGTGCAGCACCTGCAGATGTGCAATATCTCCAGCTCTGCTTCATAACATACTCCCAAAGACATGTGATGCCTGCTTTGGGGATGCTTCTGTTTCTTCTGGCCCTGGAGGGAATGAGAATTTGGAGAAAGATTTAAATCACTGATTTTTCTTCTACCAGTCTTGAAGAGGGAGGTAGAGATAACAAGGAATGGATTTTGCAGATTTTCTCTACTGCCATGAATTTAACCTACATGTTGAAGTAAAATTTTGGTTATATTGAATTTAGGAAATTTTAGGGAAAATTTCAGGAACTCCAAAAACTCAAGAAATTAAGTCTTAGTTCTTTGGGTATTGAGTTTTACTGTATCTATTTTAGGCCACTTACATGGGGTTTTTTTCAGAAAAATGATTGAGACTTCAGCAGAAAATAAACACAGTTCATCTTAATTCATTTGAATGGTAAATTAAAAACATGGGTCTCATACCTATTCAGATATTTGGTGGTTTATTTAATTTATTTTCACAACATAAACTGCAATTAATTCAGTTCAAAATAATATGACATTTTCATCATATGACAGAGGACACAAACAAAAATCTATTATTGCAGCCTGAGAATTGTTCTGTCTATGGACATCCTCACTGAGCAAAATTGCTTTTAAAACAGAGGAAAAAGGAGATAAAACTCAATCCATAAAACTGTTAGTAAGTGCTGTAATCACAGTTCAATCTCTTGTGTGAACTAGACTCAGCTACCTGGCAGAGCACCTTCAAGGTACTGCCAGTTCTTTACTGATAGTATTTGACTGGAAAAGTATGTCGATGCTATACTTTGCTTGCTTTCATTTAGCTGTCTGTTAACATTTTTGCAAAAGTTCATGCATGACTAAGGCTCACTTCGAAAGTCTCTCCTCAGAAAATTCCAAACCTTTTTATTTGTTTGTAAAATTTTAGGTTTGCCTTTCCTTGATAATTCTGTCAAGCCAGTCACTCAAAATGCAATTTGCTGCACAGCAAACAGAATAATGGCATGGTCTATTTGGCATATCTGGACTACAGCAGTAGATAAATCATTTCTGTCAGCAGGTCCTCAGTCAGTATGACAAGGCACCTTTGTTTCTAAGGATACAAATTTATATAACTCCTCAGTAACCAGAAGGCAACAGCAAATATGCATCAATTCTTTAAAAATATATATATTAGTTTAAAACCCAAGAACTAGAAGATTTTTAACTTCCCAGTTCTTTTTATCATATTTTAAAATCAATGCTTATCCTTTCATTTAGAATGAGCTTTACCAAATTTTGATCTTCGTTATATGCATGTAAATTTAAAGCAACTGTGTCAAGGTCTATGGAATTACTTGAAACTCTTACATCTGAGTTGCCATCAGAGTCTCACCAAATAATTTTGTTTTTTCTCTTTGTTTAATGTATTAGAAAAAGTAGTTCACTTTCACAAACACTGAATTAACTCTATATATTGGGGAAAAAAGTGGGTTACTTAAAAACAATCTTTCAAATGTGGAGATAATAGAATGCTTGCTGTCTAAAAGCTTTTCATAGCCTAGCTAAAGTCAAACACAGAATCAAGTTATTAAGTTAAATTAAGACTCTTTTGATCAATTTCTGTTCTTTTTTTGGTCAGGTTGCTGACATATATTTTAATTATGTATCATGGAGTCATTTCAGTTCTGTTTATGTTTGAAACAGAAGAAACAGAAGTAGAAAACTTCTAATATATAGTCTAACTGAAAGTTCAAAATGGTTCAATTCCTTTCTCGCTTGTACAAAATAATTCAGTTGTTTAAAAAAAAAGGTGTATGTAGAATATGAAGTTTTTGTTTGTGTATATCTACTCACATAAAATAGGTAGTTTAATCTCAGGTAATTCTGTCACTATTTAAATTTTCTTACTACTTTTATGACTGTGCCACACCATTGTGTCTAAGGAGTCTGGAGAACTGTGATCACTGAACTTCATTCTTGTGGTGTCTGAAGTTCCTTTCATCTGCATGGTTGCACCAGCAAAAGTGTTCTTCCTACCCAAATAGCATGCTTAGTCTGAGTGAGAAGGACGAAATATCCTTTATTGATGCCAAGTACTGTTTTGGTAGCGTAAGTGTTTAGTCATAGAAACATCTTCCTTGGAAATTCGTTGTTATTCTCATTCCAAGACAATATTCTGAGGTAGAAGGCAGTCCATATATTTCTACTTTATGATACTGTACGTAACTTAATTTTGATTTTTCGTGGTAACTGTGACTGTTGCTTTATCAAGTAACTGTTTTTTCTTTACTCAGAAGCCCTGATCATCAGCTCAGAGGCAAATCCATCCTTTTCAGGGTTCACTGGTTTCAATACTTACAATACTCTTATTCTTCCTTTTTTATTCCAAACAGTCCATTTTTTAAGTGATGACATATAAGGCTGCCAAAGTTATATCTTCTAGGCAGGGAAATACAATCAGTAACTTCATGTGGAAAATTTGTTAGGAGAACTTTCTTGACCTGCTGTAACTGAGCTGTTCTCTTTCTCTTTTGTGACATTGAGTATCAACATTTATAAGAGGTCTCTACCTCAGTGTAGCTCTATGGTCAAGAAGAAAGATGACAAGTCAGTTTGTAGTATTAGCACATGAGAATTACTCTGGAAGATTTCAGTGAAGGTGGCCTCTAAAAATTCTCTCGTTTTGTCTATAGGTCTCTTCATTCCAGTTAAACTGCAGCTGGGTACTTAGAGACACTGTAAGGTATTCACAGAATCATAGATTCACAGACTGGTGGGGGCTAGAAGGGTCCTCTGGAGGTCATCTAGCCCACCCCTCCAGCTACAGCAGGGTCACCTAGAGCAGGTTGCACAGGATCGCGTCCAGGGGGGTTTTGAATGTCTCCAGAGAAGGAGACTCCACAGCCTCTCTGGGCAGCCTGTTCCAGTGCTCCGTCACCCTCACAGTGAAAAAGTTTTTCCTCACTGAGATGGTATTCATATTCCCATATATCCCTTTATGATTCAGGACAATTTGACACTCTGTTTTGACTAAAAGCATTGCATCTACCTAGACCATGAGATAAGATAGAAAAATCTTTTCTACTATTCTGTGAGAGTGCCAGTACTGTGTATCCTTCTTTACAGAAGTTACAGGTCTACAGAAAGATTTGGGGAGGGTTAACCCTGTTCGATGTGTCAAAATTGTTTTAAATAAATACTGACAACGAACGTATGTGCTATTCTTAAAAAGAAAAAAAGAAAGAAAGAAAACCTAGCTGGCTGCTGCAGCTACCAGTGCTACTGTATTTATCGTCATACCTCACAAATAGGTTTTCTGGTTCTCACAAGAAAATTAAAGCTGCATTTGCAGTAAGGAAGGAATATTTTCTCAGCCTCTTGCCCTCTAAAAGTTAAAGTGGCTACCAAGACACAGCACACTGCAGGGAAGGAAGATTTAAATCTTCCCATGTCGTAGGGGTTTGTATGTTTTAGTATTCATAGTGAGGAATATTTGTATAACTGTATGCTTGGAAGTTTGCCCCCAGTGCGTTGTGAAGTGGGCACGTTCTCCTCCTGTTCTGCAGGAGATCTTTACATTTCCCTGTGATACAAGCCCAGTGCATTGGATTTCTCCTATGGCTCTATACTTCAATGAACCATAACTCTAGCCACGTTTTATTAAAATAACATTAATTCTCTATCTATACCCATTCTAACCATATCTGAAAAAGCTTTAGCAGCCACGTATCAGAAAATAGGCAGAAGTCATCAAAACCATTCTTTTAGTTTCTAAAGTAGCAAATCTCTCAAAAGCCATGGTTGTTAATGGTTCACAGCCACCTCAGTACCTTCTCGTGCACCTCGCAGGCATTGCAGGTGATATTCCAAACCATGACACGGATCATGACCTGCAGAAAATCATTAAATGTGAAGTCAGTCTGCTGTCTCTCTCCCAGACTGGTATATGTTTCCTAGGTTCTCATTAGATTATACTTTTCAGGAAATAACATTTTTTTCTGGAAACAATCATCTACCATAGCTGTAAGCAGTATCAGTTGACTGTCAGTTAAGTGTTTGTTAATTTAATTGGTTACCTCACTCTCACACACTCTTAACACAAAATGCTATTTCTTATTTAGAACAGAATTAAGTTTTCCAACCGGACAGCCTTTATAAGCATATCATCTGATAGCTTAAGGTCATCAGCCCTGTCCAGAGGGGTTCAGTAGGTGGCTGTTCCCTGCTAGCTTCGTTAGGGGGGTGGTTAGCCATGAGCTGAAACGGTAATGTGAAATCCAAAATAAGCGAAAGGCAGGCAAAGGGCCACCTCCACTGTCTGCCATGCCATTTGGCAGAGCAGGCGCTTGTCGTCCTATGCTGATTTTACCCTCTGGACATGGACGAGCCTGTGGCCTGTGCTGGTCCCTGAGCAGCACGGTGCTGGAGCGCTTTGGGTGAGGTTCCTGCCTCAGTGCCTCTGATTTGGGCTGGCAGAGCTGTTGAGACAGCTGAGCTTTATTCCCCAAAGAAAGCCTTTGCTTATCAGGAATGTGAACCTAAAAGAGAGCTTTATGATGGGTCACCTTTCTGCTGTGAAAACGTAAAATCATTGTCTGAGACATGATTTATTGGATTTGTGTTCCAATGTGCCAGTTATTTTTGTAAGTATATGACAATTCCTAACAATTACAACTGAAATTTTAAGTCTCTTCTTCAGTTTTGCTATTCTTCTTGCAGAAATTTTGAGTATATGCTAACAATCTGTAAATACTTTAGGAGTAAATCTCTAGCTTTCTTCCCAATGTACATTGATTTATGGACCACTGATGTGATTTATAGGTCATACATGTGGCCCCTGTTGTGGAAGGACATTGGCAGGAGTTAATTTCAAGGAAAGCAACTGTAGTTTATGATCTGATGTCTGCTCACCCTGCACTGAAATGTCTTGAAGGCTGGCCTGCAGGAGCAATTACAAAGGTCTTTCCGTTGCTGAGACAGTGCTCCATCCCGTGTCTGCATACGGTGTGCAAATGAAACCCATCAGGCACGGTTTTCTGAAACAGGGGTTTCACGTTTCTGAAGAAAACACAAACCTGACTTCAGTTGTCCTTCTGTATACCCTAGCAGCAAAATTGCAAGCCAGTAGGTTGGCAAAGCAGGCCTGTCAAATCCTGGCTATGGGATGACTGGAGCAAGCAACTCCAGGTTTAACCATGGAATGGACCACCACTGGAGATTGTCATAGTGGTTTAAAGCCTTGTTGATGGAGGACCTGATTTAGTGTAAGCATTTAGGTAATGAATAAGCCGAGAGCCCTGTGGGGGAAGAGGGCGGGTTGAAGCAGTGCACTGCTACAGGCAGTTGAGTGTATGCTTGGCAATGACAGCCCTGCTAGAAGCAAACAGCGGTAGTTTGTGGGGGTTTTTTTAGGAGGGGAGGTTGTGTTTGGTTTTGGTTTTTTTTTAATTGTGCAGCTTATGGAAGCATTTTTTCAAGTCTAAGTTGAGGTTAAAGCCTTAGATGTGAATTGCATTGAGACAACTGTCTTTTCTCCCCTGCTTCTCTGACACGAACACAAAAGTGAATTCTGATATTCCTCCTTCCCTTTGTACTTGGCACTGTAGGTAAGCTCTAAAACACATAATGGCATAATTAAACATCACTGTCTATTTGGGAGTGAACCTGTTCTCTTTATTGCTGGTTTCTGCTCTGTTCCTCTGCTAAGTTGCCAATTCAGGCCTTAAAATATTGCTTAAATCTCTGAAAAGTGGTGGTTATTCTTTAGAAATCAGAGCAGCAGGAGTGTTGGTGTAGTGGCATATCTGTGGCAGCAGACTTAATAGCTCTTTGATTATCTCAAAATCCTTTATTTTACAGATGTTTGACATCATACATGGTTTTCCATTTGAAATAAAATCTTTGCTGTGAAAACAATTTGTTCAACACCAAAATCATAGATCTTTGGAGACTCCCAGAGTAAGAGCATCAAAGAAAACAGCTATCTAATATGAAAAATAACATTGTCCTGAATCTCCTTCAGATGCTCCTAGCTTTGTTTTTTGTAGAAGTGCACCTGAAAATTAAGAGGCTGGATAGGTATCACTGCTTTTTTTAATGTTATTTCAGATGGCTAAACAGAATTAACATGCTTGCTGCTGGCTATGCAGAAAGAGAGAGGATCAAACAAGAGCAAGGTAATGTGTTGTTATTTTGCTTTCTTCTGTCATCTCTTACCACAAGTTCATCTGTTCTTTTTTCCCTGCTGTGTATCAGGCTTCATTCTCATCATCTGAAAGCAATTCACATATGGGTATCACTGTTGTTGCTTTAGACAATTCCTTCTCTCTCAGGGGTTTTGATTAGCTCCTCCAGATTCTTGTCCACAGACACTGGATTATTTCTGAGAAGGCCGGAGGAGGTAGCTAAAGGCAGCAAATATACTGCCAGTGAGCTTTGGTATGTGGTACCAAGGAGTCTATGTCCCCCATCAGAAGAAACTTAATAATCTGCAAATTAAAGAAAATGTTTAAACATTGCATTTAGTGTTTGAGTTCACAGGGGGCAGGAATGCATGAAATTGGCCTCAGGAACAAAACCATTCTTCTAAAGCCTGTTGGCATAATTGAATTTCCCCTAAAGACTTGAATTTTAAGGCCATTTACCTTTTTTGAAGTTTCTACTGGTTTTGCTATATTGAGGCGTGTGCTAAAGCCCTCTTGGGATTTCATTTAGAGCTGCAGGTTTACAGCATTTTACATCTATTTATTTTTACTGTTTAATATTTGATGGGTTTGAAACAGCAGCGTATATAAAACAATGAGGTGCTTTGCTTAAGTTTGCTGCTGTAGAAATCCTGTTTGCAGAGAGGAAAAAGAAAGGGTCAGTCCTCAGTTGTGTTGGGGAGGTTTCCTAGATTTGCCAGTGATATGGATCCACAGAAGTCTTCCATGCTCTTTTCTACAGATGTGTCTGGTAGCAGGCACCAGAAAATTGCAGTGGTCATGATGATCCAGAGCTTATCAGGATGCCTGTCTGCCTGCTGCTCACTGAGTCAAAACCTGAATTTTTAATTCTGTGGCTCTGCAGCCTTCATCAGTAAGGTTCTGTCTTTTGGCCCAAAAAGCTTATCGCTCGGAGCTGCAGCAGCAATGTATTTAATCTAGTCTTTGCTTTACAAAGACTATACTTCTAACCATTTTTCAGGGAAAGTTGTGTTCAAAAGGCTATCACATCAAAATTTGCCACATGGTGTCCTCCTTACCCCCCTAAGTCATGGTTTTGTACCAACCTATGTGGCAGCAGCATTAGCCCTGACCTTCTGGTCTAATACCATGAGGAGAAAGATGGACATGATCTGTCTCTCTGCAATGTATTGCTGCGGTGCCGTTTTCCTGGGAGACACTGTGCAAAAAACTTTCCCTGGTCAGAAGCAAAAGTGGCTTTGGCAGTCAGGCAGAAACGTGAAGGCAGTAGGAGATTAAAAGACAGCATCAGAAAATTATGCCTGCCTTGATTCATACCCTGATTGCCTCACCACAGAGCATTCTAGAGGGATCAGCCTGGCATTGAAGAGCAGTGGCTCATAGCATACCGCCGTGATTTGGTGGTAGCAGCATGCGTGGGAAGGTTTTGGGGCATTCAGTCATTCTCTCGCATAACTAGGTTGTACCTGCTGTTGCCTCATTTCTAATCATGTCTTTCAGTAAGTGTAGCTGCTTATCCTGGGAGTGTTGCCCACACCCTGTTTTAATCTGTATGGTCCTTGGCACATCGTGTCGTTCACAACGTCAGGCCCTCCCCATTCACAGAGCCCAGGATAGCAGCGCCACACTCGCTCTTCCTCCAGTCATGTCCTCAGTGCCTCACCAGACTTCAAAATCAGTTTGGGAATCTGTACTCCCCAGGCAGCACTGCAGTAGCTGGTTTGGAGGGACCTGTATCCCATCTGTCACCGCTTGAAGAGGCTGTGAACAAACTCTGAATCTTGAGTCTTCTAGGAAATCCTCTGTGTTAGCATTCAAAGCCAAATTCAGACTTCTATTGACAGCAGGTTGGCACTAGAATTACAATAACATTTGGGACAGTAAGGGAAAAGGTGTACGAACAGTTATGCTAACACTGTCCAAGTGCACAATTGCAGACATGACACACCTTTCAAAATCCAGATGGATATGGAGAAATATTTTTGCTACCAAGTTGTCACTGAGTAATAAAATAGCAGATGATCCAGCTCCTAGACATGAGATCATGTGCATTCAGGCCTCCTGTTACCTATTAAAATGTCTCCCTATTGAAGGTAATCAGTGAGACCCCACTTACTATGGAAATTATATCCCAGACACTGACGGAGCTCTTTATTACTGCTCTAACGCCACTCACTCAAATTGATTTATCATATACAGGTAGGTAAAACTATATCCTCTTTGTGTTGCTTAGTTGTATTTAGTGTGGGAATCAGTATCATGTTCCCCCCTCACTCTGCCGTACAGTGTTTTTATGCCTCTGGTGATTATCCTTGGCTCCCAACACAAGAACTATTAAACAGCTCAGTAGTGTCCCTGATTAGCACAGGCATCAAGTTAGCAAAGTAAAACCTCTCTATCACTTCAAGCATTTTTGCAATGATAAAAACTGTGAATCTGGAATTTTCTATATTCGGTGGTTGTACCAATTGTCATCTACGTATTTGATTTTACAAAAGGTCTTTTATTTCTGTTCAGTTCAACCCTTTGCAGCAAAGCTTTGTAATACCTCTGAAACAATTCCACAGTAGTTGTCAAAGCTGTTTCGATTAAGAGTTGAATGGTTCTGAATCTAAAGTGCATAAATATATTTCAAGTGCTTCGGAGATGCACGAATCACCGCACTGTGGGTGTGCTGCTGAATAAAATATCACATTCTGTACCGAACGATTTTATAAAAATACCGTCAACTTTCCCTGTTAAATGCAACGAATGTTAGCAATATGGCAAGGGACTTCCTTGGATGGAGAAGTTACACACTTTCCAGTCATATAAAATCAGAAAGAAAAAAAACTTGCTTGTAGAAATAGAAAATATTGAATCGGCAAACGGCAGGTCAGTGTTAGTTTCTATAGAAGATATGCGGTCTATTGCTCGTTCAGAAAGCTTTCCAGATACACCCGATGTGTTGAGCTCATCTATCACAGAATTGGACACAATCTGCAGAGAGAAATACAGCAACTGTTTGATAGCACTATACACACTGTAGATGGACTCTAACGAGTCAGTTGCCATAAGCAGAACGTTTTTAAAAAATTGGTGGGAGGCTATTTTCATGCATTTCATCTGGAAATTGACCCCTGTGATTGCAGAATTTTTTTGCCAACAGAACTCTCTGTCTGATGTAAAGTGCGCAAAAGCGTGATCGTACAGTGTTTTATTGATGTGGATTTGACAGCAAGAATGTTTTTGTATTTTTAGCCAAAATTGGAACCTGCACTAAGGCTGCTAAATTCTACTTGCAGAATAAACAGCTGAGCTCCAAGCCTGCAGAAATCTCACTGAGTGATGCAATTCTGACAGGTCTCTCACCACTCGTCGCACCATTAGCCTTTGCTGTAATAGGAACAAATGTGCTCGTATGCCAGTATTTTCAGGTGTTTTGAGTTGCTGGAAACAAGTTCTCGTAAAACTAGGAGTGACTTAAGAAACAGTTTTCTCTGATTTAGTCTTTTGTTCACCAAAAATTCATTACTTGCATATTTCTAGAGACAAATTTTTGAGGTTTTTTATTTTGTAGTCATGAAAACTTTATGCTATTTGTTATACCACTTGAAGAGAGTCTCTCATCTATAAGCTTGCAGGAAGCAAATCAAGAGACCCAGAGTTAAAACAGAATTGTTACTGCTTGGAAAAATTAAGTAGATAAATAGGGTTGCCTGCACCATTGGTACAATTTAAAAATATATGGCATTTTAGGGACAGCAGTTTCAAGATGGTGTCATTTTAAGGTAAGTTGTTGTTTTTAATCTTGAATAAGATTAGATATGGTAGATCATTAATCATACAATACAATAACCATCATGATAACAAAAAATCGTTAAGGTCAAAATTACATGTTGTGCCAACTTGGATTTTTGGTTTAGATCATTACTGAAGCAACAATCAATCTTTTTCTCCTCATCTGTTAAAGAGAAAGTAGTAAGTCATGCAGTTCATTGACCACTTACTAGGCAAAGTGAAAATTGCCTGTGATTAGTCTGTGAATAATCTGCTTTAGCATCCCGTTGTACAATGATTTACCCAAATACTTGAAGGTACTACAGTCAGAAACAAAGTGACAACAGAAATATTTGCATAAGTCTTACAATGTGAGAAACATTAGTTATCCATCTCGAGCTGAGTCAGTAGTTAATATTCCTTACAAAATAAAACTACTTGAGGTCCAGTGTTCATGTAGTTAGAAGCTGTTCTGCGTCAAAAACTTTTGCAACAGAATAAATACAAATTCCCATGTGGTGCATTCTTCTATGTGTTTTTTAGCTTTGACCAAGCTACCAAATGTGCTTGGCCAAGACTTAATGTTCTGACAAAATGAAACCTCATATCCCATTAAATTTAGTCCACAAGCTCTGTGTTCTTTTTATTTCCTCATCCATCTTTTGGAACTCACTGCTTAGATATCATTGCCCTTTTTTCCTTACCATATCACCTTTATGTTTTTGCATAGATAACAGGGCAGCAGCTGTTTTATTAAGCAGATACAGGATATAAAGTTCTTCTGTCTTATTTGATGCTGATGTTTGTTTTAGAAATAAAATTGAAACGCTTGGGTAACTGGTAGTATACAGCAGAAAAAATGGGTAGAGAAGTAACATTAATTAGTCATGTGTGCAATAACAACTACTTGTTTCATTTGCCAGTTGCTGTTAATTATATTTGTTAAAGTTATTTGCAGTCAACAGGACTTCTTGCAAGTTATATTTTTCATCTTTTCTATTCAAAAAATGCCTTCATTATTTTCCAGTCAATATACGTCAAATCATAATTATTTGGAGGGCTGTATAAATATTTGAAAATCTGATATGTGTATTAGGCATATTCTGTATGCACATTGTATTTATAAGGTGTGTATGATGGTTAAATCTGTGGCTCTTTTGCAGGTTGTTGTTTAATATCTCTACAGTGGGGCATTAGACTGAGTACACTCCATAAGGTTTGGAATTTTCCCTCCATAGATTAAAGCAATTCCAAATTACAGCAGCTAACGTTTACAGAGTCAGCATTGAATGGTGTTTAACTCTCAGTCATACTAGGGATGGAGTTTCCAGCTGCTTTTGTAAAAGTGAGTCTCTGAGTATCAACATGTGTTGGTGGTTTTTCATCTGATCTGTCTGTAACTTGTAGATTACTGGAGTGAGAGCGATAAGGAGGAAGCCGACACTCCATCGACACCCAAACAAGACAGCCCACCACCCCCATATGACACATACCCGCGGCCTCCTTCGGTAAGTCACTTGCAACTATCTACAAGAATGACCACGTAAAGTGTCATTTTTACCTACTCTTCTGCTTAAGAGCACATGCATGCACACATTAGGGCACTCTCAGGTATATTTTTTTGAGTCAGTACTTTAAGCATTTCTTAAGTAACGTTCATCGCTAACTTCAACAGCCATCATTGCTATTTACGCTGGTGCATAGAGAACACAGATTTATAATCCCAATTGCTGTACAAAATAGATTAAGTTACAGAATTCTCTCTTCCTGTTCTTTGTTTGTGATGGACCCCTACTCATCCATGCACTGCCTCGTCGCCCCCTTATCTTCTTCTCTGACAAAATGTTGTTACCTCAGTAACAACACAGACTCTTCTCTGAGGTACAAGAGTTGTGCTGTGAAGCTTTACAGTAACAAATTACACTTAAATATCCAAAGAAATGCCAACATAAAAATGTTCTTTCTTATATCCCAGTGATACCAGTTGTTTTGCTGTGAAAAAATAGGTTTCTCTATAAATTAGAACAAAGGGGGATTGGTTTTTCATTTTCTTCTTGAAGCAGCTGTTGGTATAAAACCAGAGTATGGACTTCCAACTTATTCTGCACTGGCAATTTTAATTTTCATGTCCATATACTCAGACAATGTTAATATATCTTACTTGAATATAGCTTTTAAAATGCAAAAATTTGGATTGAAAAATTGGGAAAGTGTTCATGATGTTTAATTTGAATGCAAAATTCATCTTCCAAAATCATGGGCCTTTAAACTGTACTGAAGCACTGCACAGATGCTGCCAAAGAAATTTTTAGCAAGATAGAATGACAACAGGCATTTGGATGGCATTTTTAAGATTTTTAGTGGACCAGGCACATCTCTTCTATGTCTTCCATGGTGCTATATTCTGCAAAGTTTTCTGCAAATAATTGTGCTGACTTATTATATAGACTAAGGAATACAAGGATACTTATTATGACTAAGTATCACTGTTTGGCCCACATGTGTGACCTCTGCAGATGTGCACTTGCCTTAAAGTTAGGATCAGGGCAGGTTAATCAGTTAAGTTGGTGCCTTGGTTGCTGAATTGGGAGCCATCAGTGACAATGAAAAGTACGTGATTCTTACTAGCAGTAGGGTCTTGGTCTACACTGATCTGAAGATGGCTCCATTGCTGACATTGCAGATGAGCTGCGCAAGCCCTTATGTGGAGCCAAAACACAGCCGACTCTCGTCCACGGAGACCTCCCAGTCGCAGTCGTCGCATGAGGAGTTTCGCCCGGAGGCGGCGGGGAGCGCCACCGACTCGCCGGTGCGCAAGACGGCGAGCCAGCGGCGCTCCTGGCAGGACCTCATAGAGACGCCGCTGACGAGCTCAGGACTCCACTACCTGCAGACGCTGCCGCTGGAGGACTCTGTGTTCTCTGAGGCGGCCGTGGTCTCCCCCGAGCACCGGCGGCAGTCGACCTTGCCCACCCAGAAGTGCCACCTGCAAGACCACTACGGTCCCTTCCCCCTTGTGGAGGGTGAGCGGATGCAAGTGCTGAATGGGAATGGGGGAAAGCCCCGAAGTTTCACGCTGCCTCGGGATAGCGGCTTCAACCACTGCTGCCAGAGCCTTTCAGTCGGAGCCGCCGATCACCATGAAGAAGCGCAGCAGAAGGAGGTGGAGGAGGAGGAGGAAGAGGAAGGCAAAGCAGCAGAAGAAAACCAGGAAGATAAAAGTAAGTATGGGACATTTCTGTGGCTTTTCAAGAGTCCTGTTCATGTAACATAGAGGCTGTTTTTCCTTTTTCCTATCAAAAAACCCCTACAGTCTTTCAACATCCCCCATGTTTTACCAGGTCCCCCTTGTCACACACCTCTTTGATCCGCCTTTTGTATAAGGCTTAATAATCAGAGTGCTGCATGACCTCTCATGATCACCAGGCACTTCCCCGTAGGCTGGTCACCAATCACCTCCCTAGTAATTCTTAGTTATAAATGGATTTTGCTTCCATGCTTTGTTCCCACTTCCGCTTGCACAGCATCCTGCCCCCACAGACACACATATGTCTCAGGGCATACTTAGTAAGATTTCCAGCCAACCCCTTCTGGGTTGTAAAAAACCCTCAGTAATCCTGGAGTTGCAGGGTCAGGCTGTGATTGTGTATTATCCAGGTGGGCAGGTCACAAGACAGCCCAGAAGCTGTAAGAAGTTGAAAAGAAAGTGTATTTTCCCCAGTTCCTCACCTTGTGATTTATAGAGAAGTTAAAAAAACATTTAAAAAACAAACAAACAAAAAAACCTCATGGAGAAAAACTGTGTGACCAGTGGGTCTTAAGAAAAATATTAAAACGCTGAGTAATCATCTCTTACTTGGCACATTAACTCCATAGCTGTTAGTGCTACTTGTTAGAAATAATCCAAATAAACAGGGATTGGAGAAAGTCCCTGCTCCACCTGAACATGTAAACACATTTCTGTGTCTGTTTCATGCTCTGTCCCTCACTGTCATTTATGGAGCTTCTCAGCATGTGTTGCTAGCAAAGTTGAGTTCGCACCCAAGTTGCAGAGTCCGTCAGCGCAGCCTGCATCCGTGAACTGGGGGGTTATGCTGCAATTAAGTTACCTGTAGCGGCAAGGAAGGCAGGACGACCCCTGAAGCTCTCAAAGGGTCTGTGCTATCTGGTTCCTTCAAATTCAATTTTTTCACTGCAGTGAAGGAATATGAAAATGGTAAAGAGATAGGAAAGGGCAATGAAAGCTTTGGATAATTTGTTGCCTACCTAAGTTAATTCATTAAAGTTAGCAGCTTTGTTGAGCATTAAAATTCATGTGGACTTTATTAATCTACTTGGGAGACATCAACAGTTTTCCATTGCCCTTCTGCTTTAGTCAATAGGTCCTAAACATTTCAAATTTCTGCCTTCAAGAAAGCAGTGATTTCTTTTGCAGATATTAAATTTGATGCCATTAAAAGTTTAAAAAGGCATAATTTCAGTTGCGTTCATGCATGACACTTTCAAAAAAAAACCCCATACATTTATTAGGGTAATATTAAACTCTCAGTGACTGTGAAATGAAGCTGTCTAATTAACAGGGTTAAATTTCATCAGCCATGCAGAATGTTTTATCCTGGTTTTAGCCTTCAGTTTTGGTTTAATGGGTTTTTACTGATAGTAATAAAAAATATTTTTTAAAAAAATTTTCACAGTCAACAAAAAGGGCCAGGGAGACTTCCCACTGGAGTTCCTGGTCTGTTTGGGCATTACTCAGAGATACTGTGCAGGGTCCAAGTGGTTGGGTGATTAAAATCTCAATTTTAAGGCTTTTGGGTGCCTGGTTGTAACATTTTATAGTGTACAATACTAGTAAAGGGCTAGTGCTTGGTTTAATGGGCCAGAACTTGGGCTCTTCTCCATCCTTCTACACCAATTTCCAAAAAGAGAGAGAAAAGTTTGATTTTTGAAATGGTCTCCCTGTATACACGTACTGTTAGTTTGGGTGAGGAGGTTTCCTTGGTTGAAGCTTTAACAGGAGATTGTTTTGGAGACATTAACGACCAGCTAGACAAGTAAAGTGCTCATGGTGAGTTATTGACCATGAAATTATAAAACCGGAAAGAAAATACTGTTTAGTCTGTTGAAGAGTTTAAGTGTTGAATTGCTTGTTGCTATGGCTGCAATGTTCTGTTTGCAATGCTGGCTTTTTCCAGTGCCCTTACCAGGAAAGGCGGGAGGGATTTCGTGCAAGTGGTGTTCTCAAGTGCAAAGTCCCAGTTTCTGAGCCAGGAGATTTGCTTGCAACCACCAAGTCTGCTAATAGGATGGGTGCCTTTGTACGTGCTATATCATTGCCTCCCTCACCTCCATCACTCTGGGAAAATGAAACATTGCAACTGGCTGGAGAAAGGGAATCCTCTCCCTTTTACAAATGTTTTAATCTTACGTTGAACCTTCCCTGACGTGGTATCAGATGAACCTCTTAACTGTATTTATTTGCCTTACACATTTGTGATCCTGACATAGTTCTGAGCCCTTGGATGATTATATGTGTTCGTGTGCGTACATGTATGTGTTTTAAAGCTTAATCATTCCTATTGCTGTTTGTGTGGGACAAGGAATGCAGCTCCTTTGCAGTTGTTGCTGTACAAGTCAAATGTCATTGCTAAAAGTTTGTTTTCTCGGCTTTTTGTTTTTACATTCCCACTTTTAAAACCTCCTGAGTTTAAATCAAATAGTAAAATGCAGTCCTGTTTCTTCCAACTTCTTTTGCAGAACTGTTTTCAAATAACCACACCACAAATTAGGAGTTCCATGCTTTTTTCAGATGCTGCCCTCAGCTGCTGCAATTTAACATAGTTCTGTTGACTTTCTACTAAAGCTACACAGATTTGCAACAACTAAGAATCTGATCTCTGTTATTCAATACTTTATGCCTTAAATAGCTATTGCAAGATTTTACTGGCACTGTAAATAGTTCTGTGTGTCAACTCTGCTGTACTGCCTAGATATATCATGGTAAACTGAAAATATGGGTTGTCCTTTCCTATGTTTATCCATCAGGATCTGACTTTGTTGTGTGTTCAGTCGCTTTTTTTTGTCTTGTTATATCACGTTAACATTGCACTGCTAATCTTTAATGGATTGTTTTATTTCCCTAATTAAAATGACTTGTGTAAATCATTTAGATGTTCCATATTGACACCGTCCTGTAACGGTCTCTTGCTTTGTAATTGAAGAGGATTCTCTTGTGGGGTATTTGTGTTTGTCCGTGTGTTTGCTCCTGAGGCTATGAAAATGGCAAACATTCAGACCTGTGGCACCAAACATCCCTCTTGCTCTGTTGTTCAGAGGCAGCGTGCACACGGAGAGAGGTCGATGACTATGGCACAGTGCGTTGCATTTCTGCCATTCGCTTGTGAAGGACAAGAGGGACCTTTTCATGTTTGTCTTCTGCTAGTGGGAGGTTATAGGAGGAGACAGCTGTGCATCACGGTGCTATCGCCCCCTTCCCCTCCAGCCCCACCACTGTCTGCGCTCTCTGTGCTTCCATGGATTTCACCACTTAATGCCAAAGAACACTTCTAGGATCTTCTTGGCAGACTATTTCTGGGTTTTGTCCCCGGAGAGCTTGCTTCATTTTTTGCTTTATTTTTTAAAGGTATTCTTGATGGTGGTTCCTTCATTTTCAAAGACTTCTTTGGTTTGTGGGAAAGTAACAGGAACAGCTAAGGGTTCAGCATTTAAGAGAAACAGATACTAGCTCTCTCTAGAGTGTAACTGGCTTGAGATCCTGCCGACTTAGCTGCAGAAAAACCTGCACCTTTTCACCACACTGCTGAAAAAGCCTTTGGAGAGCAGTAGTGTCCATGGGGTCTTTGGTGCTGTCACCTGCCCAGACAGTGCTGGGCCAGGAGCTCTGCTGCTGGCTCCATGTTGCACGGGGCTGGCCAGAGCAGCATTAGCACACCTTCCAGGGGTCTCACCCCTGCAGCAGTGTGCAAGGGAGCTTTCCACTGTGCAGGCTGCTTAAGATTTCGTCAGGAATACGAACAGAAAAGCGTTGATGTCTATGTTTGAGTTTGAAAAGGTATTTGGAGCAGGAAGAAATCACTTAGACTGTCTTCCCACCGTTCAGCTCCATGTCCTTCTGCATCATTCCTCACCTCTTCGTTCTCTGGCTTCTACAAGTTTTCTGTCCTTTTCTCACAGTCTAAGTACTGTAATTCCTGCTGACCTGTTTTAGGATTTTTTTGTTGCTACCTTATCATCATAATTTTGGACTATCTTCTATATGGGATGGACAACTATAACACAGTCTTAAATAGATTTCAAGAAATCAATGACTGTCCTTTTGGGGCATTTGAAGGGTGGGGACCATTTGTTTCCTTCATTGCTTTCCCTCTCCCGGAGTGTTTGCGAGATGCAGCAATCTTCCATGCGTGACTCGTGCCACCTTGAAAAGATTTTGCAGTGTTTCTTAAACCTGTGCACACTCACACATATTTCCTGGCACTTTGCTCCATCACATAAGCATCTGTTCAGGTTTACAAGATCTGGCATTCTATGCTTAGTCCGACACAGTCTAGTGAGCAGTATCCCAGGGCAATGCAATAGCCTTATGCTCCGGTCTCTGAAACTTGGCTTTTTTACCGCAAAGCACCACAGAAACTTGCCAAAGGCTGGAGCAGGAGCTGGTGCTGGCATTTTGTAGCTCAGAGAGATGTCCCATCCCTGCAAAGGATTTCAGGAAGCTCCCCTTGATGTCAGTGAGAGCTAGTCACTGAAAGAGATATCAGATGTCTGCTTGTGCTGAGGTACCAAGCCTCAGACTTTTGTTTTTTTTTTTCCCAGTAAAAAAATTAGGAACCAGCAAGAGAATAATAAGGGAAACTGAGAGCAGTTCCTCCCACTCCGCCTACCAGTCACAGAAATGAAATTCAAGGTGGCAGTGCTTTCACAAAATAGGACAGGTGGATTTAAGGAGTCCCATGACTACCAACAAGTAGAGTTCCATGCACTGTGCCCAAGAAGGTATATCCGTGGGACATCCTGGGCAGCATTTGACTGCAAGGAGGGGTTTGCGCTATTGAAAAATATACTCTGAATAAGGTCAGGTATTTCAGATTTTGAAATACAGGCACACGGGGGCTTACCTCTTTTTAATGAGAGGGCTGTACTGTGCAGTGCAAATGGTGTCTCTCAGAAAGATCAATGTTTGCTAATTAAACACTGTATTATGAGGTGGTACACCATGTACTGCTTCTAGGTTTTGCTTCTCTGCCTTTTGGATAGGGTGTCTTTTCACTTTGACAGGGTTTAGGCAACAGTGAAATGTGGGAGTCAGGATGATTAATGCGTAAAGCCTGGATTGCGTGCGCTGGAGTTGATGGGGGTGTGAGTCTGAAATTAATAGGGTGGTTGGCTTCTCTGACAGCCTCTTTCCATTTTAGAGAGGATCCCATTAGGGGTGTCCTGTCATCTGACCACCTAGTTAGTTTTATCTGCACCAAGAGGCAAGGGAGAGACCATTAAGATACAGTATCTTCCCCTCTGGAATTATTCAGGTTAGTAAAGGTGTGCATGCCTAGTAGTGTCTTAAATAAGCGGAGCTATGAGAAATGGCAGGTAATGTGTCACATTAGAAATATTCCGTATGAGGCTGGAGAAACAGCACGCAGTGCAGCACCCTCTGGGATGCTGAGAAAGATGTTATTCTAACTTACTACATCCACCAGCAGTCCTGTACAAACCAGAACATTTGCCAGGTTTGGGGGTTTTTTTTTTGCTCAACATCCTGCTGGGCAGCACAGCCCATGCATGCTCAGACACTGAAGTAGACTAATGAAAAGGCTGCTTTTTTTTGAGCATGGTTTTTGTGATCTGATTTTTTCATTCCTAATTCCCATTCGAGCCTCCTCTGGCACCTGGCTGGGCATTTGCACTCCTGTGGACTGAGGACCGTCCAAGTTTCATGCCATGTCTGCTGGGAGGAGGCCTCCCTCCCTCCAAGGGGCAAGCTTTGCTGCTAACTCAGAATCAGCTTGCCTAAAAATGCTGTCTAGTTATGTTCAAAAATATGACCTTAAGCCCATTGGTTTATAGTGTAAATGGCTAACCTGCAATGCTTTGGTATGGAGAGTTTATATATTTACAAAGAACTTTTCATCAATGGCTCACAGTTTCAGGGAGGAAGGAACTGTGGAAAAGCAGGACAAGACAGCGACTGCCATATCACCTGATCTGCTTTTCAAACCACGTGTTTTATGTGCAAAACGTCTGGTGAAATGGCATGTCTTCACATGCTCTTTTTCTTTTTTTTTTTTAAACTAAACCATTTAGTGCTTGGACGTTAGGAAGAAATTCTTTCCTGTGAGGGTGGTGAGGCACTGGCACAGGTTGCCCAGAGAAGTTGTGGAGGCCCCATCCCTGGCAGTGTTCAAGGCCAGGTTGGGTGGGGCTTTGGGCAACCTGGTCTAGTGGAGGGTGTCCCTGCCCATGGCAGGGGGTTGGACCTGGATGATCCTTGTGGTCCCTGCCAACCCAAACCATTCTATGATTCTATGATTCATTTGTCCTAAGATCCAGTGAGATCCTATGAGAGCTGTTATATTTGAAAATGAATGGGTGGGGGGGACAGCATCATTGATCATCTAGGTGATATGTCAGGCTAAGCTTTTTTAATCCTTGTTAAATTTTAAGATACATGTTTATCTGAATAGGAATTTCTCTAAGCTTCTAGAAGCAACTGCCTATGTGGGAAAATTGTCATCTCAAATAAGAGTTGCTTAATTATTTTCTAGCTGACATATATGCATGTAGGTTCAGCTGTGTGTATAAAAATGTGGATTAGAATATTTATTATATTTTTTTAAAAAGATATGAAGACTAACTTCGATAAACAAGTACTGGGAGTAGATATCTTTCTTTCTGAGTATGTTCTTTAATTCCAAATTTAAACTTTATAAAATAAAACTTTTCCAATTCTCATATGCAAAAGAAATGCCATTATAGAAGTGGGTTTGTATTCTAAATAAAAATGATAGGATACAAAACCTCTGTATTCTGATTTTAAATTTCAGATTTAGTG
Source organism: Psophia crepitans (assembly GCA_013399095.1). Taxonomy (NCBI): domain Eukaryota; kingdom Metazoa; phylum Chordata; class Aves; order Gruiformes; family Psophiidae; genus Psophia; species Psophia crepitans. Next base: position 136,598 of record VWZZ01008124.1, read on the forward strand.
GAAAAAATTGCCTGCAGTATTCAAAAGCCAAGTATTGCTACCGAGTAGCAATTCAGAAATCAATATGGGCTGTCAACAAAAATAAAAGTCGTTTAATTTTATGCCTGTTAGTGTTTTTACATATTAATTCATTTTACCCCAAAATATGCTGTTGTCACATTTTAAATTTTAATGGATGTCCATTGTCCATACTGCTAAAAATACAAAAGAGAGGTGATTTCCTACTCATTGATTTTAATAGCTTTGGGTGTCATTGCCAACAAAGGTCATCTGCGTTTGCCAGAAATATATGGATTAATGGTCTTTTTACAAGCAAAAGAAATGCCCAAGAGAATTTCTTACATGGCTGTTCTTATGAACTACTTTTCTTACCAAGTATCCTCAATTCTGTTACTAAGTTGGTGGCTGTCAGTGGAGCTCTGTTCCCAGAGACACCTTCGGGTTGGGTGATGGAGCAAGGAATCTATGGATGTGAGAATATATTTCTGGTTTTTTTTCTATGTTCTGCATTAATTCTCTTGCTAAACCAGTCGGGTTTGCCTTAATTTTGCCATTTCTTGCTGTAAGCAAGCTCTGTCCCTGCTGCTACCCTACCCGAGTCTGGCTGCAGAGATGCTGTCCTTGGGACAAGAGAACTTATAAGTGGCAGACCGCTTCGCAAGGGATACAGGGAAGGCAATCCGAGCCCTGCAGAGCGCTCTGTTTACGGGAAGCTGAAGGAGATGTGATTGCTTCCCAGACTGTTGGCCTGATAGGTCTCAATAGATCGCCTTTGTTGTGCTTGCAGATTCCGACTCCTCAATTCTAAATGTCCTTTCACTCTGAAGCCTTTCTTAAATGAGCTTTCTTGAAATTATTTTATGTACAAAAAGGAAAATCAAACTTTTTTATTATTAACATACAGTTTCCTATTAAAAAGAGGGGTTTCCTGTCCCAAAACTTATACTCGCATTCATTTTGATTTCAAATATGAGAAACATACATTGTTTTTAATCATTTACGTAAATCTTCTTACAGAAGCTCACTGAAAATTACATTAAAGACACTCTCAGATTTGACCACTGCACAATACATGGGGAAGCCAGATTTTACTGGAATTTTTGCAGAACTGGGATAATTTCTTTGAGATGCAGGAGGTACTTAGCCTATTCTGAAAGTTTCTGAATGCAAAGGAAAGACACCTACAACAACAACAAAAAAATTAACCAGCTATTCTGTGCATGAGAATGTTCTTCCAAAATTTATGATTTAAAATTTTTTAGCTTTTTTCAAAGCTAAAAAAAACACACTCTCTATAATCGATTATAATTAAATCAGAAGAATATGACACAGTACCAGTAAGACTGGGACAATAAAGGAGAACTAAAGCCTTTTCAAGTTATATTTATTACATCTTCAGATGGTACTATCTGCTGTCTGTGGCTCTCAAGTTCTTTCAAGGCAATTGTTAGAACATATGCGGGGATGAACTTGAGTCAACAGTGCTTGGGAGGACATGGGACGGATGTAGGTTTATTGAACTACTGCCATGCTGAACTTCTGTAGTGTCACCATGTAAACATGCATTCTTCTTTAATTACTGTTCACCATGGGGAGCAGGATGAGATTTTAAAGCCCTCAGTGTGAACAGTCAGCATCCTGCTAAGCTATTTTTTGTTGAACAGGAGACAAAGAAAGAAAAGCCAAATTGGAGAAAACCCAAATTTGTTATAAAGTGGTTTTGTTCGGTTTAATCTATTTTTAAAAAAAAAAAAGTTCGCGGAGTTCTTGGATTTAAAATGAAGGTTGCCATGAAGGCCTATGAGATAAATGTAGCAGGACAATTTTCTCTGAATTTTCCCAGAGTCCCAGCCTGACCTTTGGCTGACTCTCCTCCCTTCAGCCACTAGCTGCTGCTCCAGAGGGTCACAGATCTCATGTAGGTCGTGTGTCCAACCTGCCAGCCCCGTGCAACTTCCTTGGATACTCTTTGACAGCTAAAATAGCACTAGGTGCTTATGTTTTGGCATCTTAATCTCTTTACTTTATCTGTTTCCTAAACCTTTCCACTGCAGGAAGGCAGCATATGTAGGCTAAAATCTTGGCCCCGTCGAAGGCTCTGGTGAAGCTGTAAGTGTGCTGTGCATGTCTTGGAGCCAGTGAGCTGGAAGTGAATTCAGATGTTACCCACCGTAGCTCTGCCCTCTAAATCTGGAGCCACTCTACCTACTGAACCTGTCCTTAAACACCCTCAGGGATGGACGTTCGTCATTCCCTCCAGAGCATGCTTTTCCTCTTCGCTGTATTGGAAAGGAATTTATTTATTTATTTTCTCCTAATGGATATTGAATCATTCCCTCTGCAATTTAAGCCTAGCATTTCCTTTCTATGATGGCATGGAAAACAAAACTGCTCCATTACAGCAGCTCTTTTTCAAGCTGAAAGGTTGCTATGAAGGTTGAGTTATGGTTTTTTTCTCACAGATAGCATTTTCTATGCTTCTGACCCCACTTTGCTGAGCTTTCCTGGATTTTCCAGCTGCCTCCCACCTCTTCTGGGATGGCAGCATTCAAGCTGGGTGCAGCATACCTGGCTGGGAACTGGAAGGTGGCTTCGCCCTAGGTGTTTTATGAGCTGCACTGTGATAAGTATCTCTCTTGCAACCACATTGTGCTTCGCATTTCAGTTTGTGCTGTAGAGTATCCCAGATGCTTTTCTGCTTAATGGTTATTTTTCTAATTGTAGTTGAGCTGATTATTCCTGCGCCTCTCACATACCCACATTAAGTAGCTCATGTTAATAAAAACCTCAGGTGATTTAAAATGTCTAATTAATTGGGCTAAAACCAACCAACTCACAAAAAAAAAAAAGATGACATTTTATGAAACTAACAGCCTAGCTAGAAAACAGTAAGAACCACAAAGAAAAGCCTTACAGACTAACCTGGTGTTGGCCAAGCTGTGTCTGCTAGCATAGCATCTACCATATTGTTATATGAAACGTGGCAAGGGATTGCATCCCTCCAAATCATTCCAACTTCTGAGACGTTCTCCAGCAGTTTAGAAGATGTTTTCTCCCACTTTTGTGCTTGTGGATTTTCATAGGTTTATTCTCTTCCACCATCCAGGTCCTTAGTGCAGTCTGGGACTGTTTCTGAACATGGGGCAAGCTGAGGAGAACCCCAGACAGTGCAGGTTTCCCTGTTAACAGCGAGCCTCTGGTGTCTCCTCCGTCTGGGCTTGTCTTTTGCTGTCAGAGGAGACCTTGGGTATCAGAGGTGGCTCATGTTAGTCACCCCTGGGAGCTGAACTTCCAGAAGGAAAAGATTGTGCAGTGTCTGACATCTAAACAACCAAGGAAGGTGTCACCTGGAGATCGGTGAGGAGTGGAAGGCTCATGCTTTTGTCACTTGGGATTTCATCAGTCCCTCAAAAGAGCTTATTGCTCAAACTTTGTACTAACCGTGTGGGCTTTATTTGTAAGCTCTTCTGTTATTTTTCAATATCCAGCATCGCCAGTTCGTATGAAACAAATGTGATAATACAGTACTTAAAAAGAAAAAAAGCCTTGTAATCAGGCAACTTTGCAAGGATCTTAGTTCTCATTAATAATAAAAATAGGTTTCTAGCTTTATTTTTTAAAATTGTGGTTCAAAAGGTAGAAGACAAATATTGTTTGTCTCTTTCTGTGGCCTCAATTTGCAAGTTTTGGATCTTGTTGATGCTAGTTAGCACTCCCACATTGTTTTACTTAGTGTGGTGCTATTAAATAGTATGATTTCATGGGCAAAGTAAAACAAGTGTAAAACAAGTTCCCTTCAGGATCTTACTGTATTTACATGAAGAAAACGGCTGCATTTTAAGTAGGATCATCTCTTTCCGGCTCCACATTTTGAGTACTGCTGGCACAAAATAATAGCAGCTAATTCTTTCTTCTCTTCTATATTCCAGAAAGATGAAGTTTTGGAATATCAAATATCTTTTTGGAATATAAAATATCACCACTGATTGGTTTAGAAGCACTTGAGTTGTTATCACCGTTAGAGAGTGAGGAGAGAGACTGCCAAAAAGCTTGGATTTAAACCCAGTTTTTGAAATGTTGATTTAATCATGTGAAGATTTACAGGCATCAAGGAGGAGATGAAATTAAGGAAACCTGACTTGGGAGATTTCTCCTAGTTGTAAATTCAGAGTTGGACAGAGATCCGGCAGCGGCACTGCAAGGCCTAGCCGCAGGGTACGAACGGAGAGGAAGTTTACCCAGAAAGACTAATGAGAATAAGCAATAAAACTCAGCCAGGCATCATTGTGCATTTAGCTGCAGGTTAAATGAAACTCAGATTTCAAGTGAGGTGAGATGGGTTGGGGGAGGCTGCCGGGTACAGGACCTGGCAGCTGATGCGGCGTTTCTTCTACATGCGAAGCTGTCATCATAGAATACTTCAGAACTGGTGGATATCAGACCTGAAGAATTAGTGAGCATCTTCCTGTAATAAAAATAGCAAAATCTGTTTTAGAATACACATAACAGTGTTTTAATAGTCTCTACATTTGGCATTAAAGTGATACTTTTACTGTAATGGTATGGACACTTGAAATCCAGTATGAAAATCATACTTATTCTATATAAAGCTTGAAGCTGATTGTTCTGAGAATTCTTCTGTTGCTTTCCTCCCTGCTAGAATATAACCTGTTATTTGTTTTTCTTTTTTAATTAAGAAAATAAGTTTTATTTTCAAGACTCTTTTTTTAATCAAGCTAAGTACAAGCACATACTTTTACAGTACGGCATTTATATTTTTAGCTTTAATGTAATGGCTTTAGAGACAATGAGGGTAGCTGGTTTCTGTCTTTTCAGAAGATAGAAGAGAGAGTATTTTTATTTATTTATTTCTATCTGTGTAAAGAGCTTAAGAAAAATCCATTTAATGGATTCCGCTTAACTTCTCCAGTGTTATTTTGCATTCCCACTGAAGCTCTCCAAGACTAAATTTGTGGGGGCTTTTTACATTTTTTTGCCACTGAGGACTCTGCTTAACTTCTCCAGTGTTACTGTTTAATCTTGGTATTTAATGCCATATTTCCTAATATAGCTTCAGAAGTTTCGTATGATTCTTACAGGAGCTAGGAATACTTATTAATGAACCAGGATAATTTTACCATACCATAAATTTCTATAACAACACATTGAAAATATAAATTTCAGAATTTCGACATTCGTTTATGAAATAGTGAGACTGAGGAATAAAACTAAAATGAAAACCAGAAAATACACTTTGGACATTAGTGCATTATGCATTAGTAAATCTATAGTTTCTAAATTCACTGCTCACTTTGCATTTTAACCTTCTGCAGTCCAGTTCACAAGTTCTGCCTATAGAATCTTATAGCATAAACAGACTATCCTTGTATTTGTGCGAACTCTAAGGAGAAATTTGATTCCATGAATGTGTTGCATAGTCCATAATGTACGTGCAAAATGTATCCATAGTAAAAGAAGAGGAAAAGATGATGTATGTTGGCTTTCCTGGGAATACTAAAGGATGTAAAGGATGGCTGAAATTTTTGGTTCAATTAATTTTGAACTATTGGTAGAAGGTGGAAGGAAGTTTCAGGATTTTTATAAAGTGAAAAAATAATTGCCTTGGAGACTCAAAATTTGGAAATGGCTTTTACAGTTAATGAAACTCAAAAATGTGAGCCACCTTCTTCTTGCTCTCCTTCATCGCAAAATGCCAATTTCCTAAGCTTGTACATAGAATCATAGAATAGTTTGGGTTGGAAGGGACCTCAAAGACCATCTAGTTCCAACCCCCTGCCATGGGCAGGGACACCCTCCACTAGACCAGGTTGCCCAAAGCCCCATCCAACCTGGCCTTGAACACTGCCAGGGAGGGGGCCTCCACAGCTTCTCTGGGCAACCTGTTCCAGTGCCTCACCACCCTCACAGGGAAGAATTTTTTCCTGACGTATAATCTAAATCTCCCCTCCTTCAGCTTAAACCCATTCCCCCTCATCCTTGTAAACAGCCCCTCTCCAGCTTTCCTGTAGGGCCCCGGTTAGGTACTGTAAGGCTGCAATTAGGTCTCCCCAGAGCCTTCTTTTCCCCAGGCTGAACAAGCCCAACTGTCTCAGCCTGTCCTCATAGGAGAGGTGCTCCAGCCCTCTGGTCATCTTCATGATCCTCCTCTGAATTCACTCCAACAGGTCCATGTCTTGTCCTGGGAACCCCAGAGCTGTACGCAGGGTCCAGGTGGGGTCTCACGAGAGTGGAGTAGACGGGGAGAATCCCCTCCCTGGACCTGCTCATCACACTGTTTTTGATGCATCCCAGGACATGGTTGGCTTTCTGGGCTGCTAGCACGCAATGCTGGCTTGTGTTCAGCTTCTCATCAACCAACACCCCGAAGTCCTTCTCGTCAGGGCTGCTGTCAGTCCATTCTCCGCCCAGCCCGTAGTTGTGGCTAAACGAGATTATGGGATTTATAGCGAGAGTACAAAAGTCACTTGAAGTAAAACTTAGGTTCTTCAGTCAGTTTTGAAGATAGCACTTGGGTCCTTAGTGGATTTCATTATTCCTGAACTTTAGGGGAGGCTGAACATGGGAGGTCGAGGGCATTGTCAGAAGGGCCCGAGCAGTCAGCACTGTCCCTTGAAAGCCTGTGACACCTTTAGGTTTCTACACAGAGGAAAAGAGGAGTGGAGGGGTGAGTTTTATATTCCACTGAGATTTGGCTCTTCTGCCGTGGCTGACAGAAGACTCTCTGCGTTTCTCAGCATGACTGGTCCCCGGGATGATGGGGAGTAGGTGATTGCTGAGAGCAACCCAGCAAACAAAGAAAGGAAAGTACACCCCACCAAGGTGGTGGAGGTTTAATTTACTTGTGTAAAATGAAAGGAAACACTTTCTGCAAGTCATGATCTGTAGTGCTTGTTGGGAACAGAAAACGTCTGGGTAGCTGGGGAAGAGATGGCAATATCTAGTGGGCTGAGATGGAAACAAAAGGTTGAAGACTAGAAATAGGGCATACATCTGTAAAGGTGAGAATAAGCTATGGAACAAATTTCCTTCGGTTGTGATTGTTTTTTCAAATGAAAATCCCATCAGCCTTTACGTTCTTACTACAACTCAGGCTGATGGTGTTATAAATCTTGCCTCCAGTTAGAAAAACTGTTTTAAAAGCATTTTGTCTTGATAGTTACACATTTCTCTTACAGGATAATCTACTGAAAATGCACCCATGCTGCGTTTGCCTTTGTTTCACAACATTATCCAATTTAGCATGCTGTGCAGGTGAGCCAAGTAGACGTATTTTATGCTGGGGCCACATTCTAGCGGGCCGTGTCAGTGCACAGAAACATTTCCTCAGCCCAAGTTGTCCTCCAAGGAGGAATACCTGGCATAGCATCCTGGGGTGTATTAGAAGGGGTGTGGTCAGTAGGTCGAGGGAGGTCCTCCTCCCCCTCTGTTCTGCATTGCTCAGGCTGCATCTGGAGTATTGCGTCCAGTTCTGGGCCCCTCAGCTCAAGAAGGACAGGGAACTGCTAGAGAGAGTCCAGCGCAGAGCCACTAAGATGATCAAGGGAGTGGAACATCTCCCTTCTGATGAAAGGCTGAGGGAGCTGGGTCTCTTTAGCTTGGAGAAGAGGAGGCTGAGGGGTGACCTCATCAATGTTTATAAATATATTAAGGGTGAGTGTCAGGAAGATGGACCCAGGCTCTTCTCGGTATCATTAAGCAATAGGACAAGGGGCAACGGATGCAAACTGGAGCATAGGAGGTTCCATGTTAATATAAGGAAAAACATTTTCACTGTGAGGGTGACAGAGCACTGGCACAGGCTGCCCAGAGAGGTTTTGGAGTCTCCTTCTCTGGAGACATTCAAAAGACGACTGGACACATTCCTGTGTGATGTGCTCTAGATGGTGCGGCCTTTGCAGGGGGTTGGACTAGATGGTCTTTCAAGGTCGCTTCCAACCTCTAAGATTCTGTGATTACACTGGAAACCCTGTAATATCTCTGTCCATAATTATCAGATGTGACAGTTATTTTTAACAAATAAAACCTTCTCATAGTGTCCCCTTAACTTGTATTCCAAAAGTATTAGCAGAGGCCTCTGGTGAGATTTTGTCTTCGAATGACTTACTCATTTGTGCCATATTGAAATGGATTAGATATTTTAGAAGACAGAGGCATGAGCCAGTTTCTTTATTTTGTCCTTGTATGTTTTGCATTTCTTCAGTCTGGTATTGCTCATCTTTAGTGGTTGCCATAGCTAGCACTGTTTTTAATGACCAAAAGTATATAGCCAGATCTTCATCTGTGTTCCTCCTGGGTTATATTAATGTCTGTCTCCTTTTTCCAAGGCAAGTATAATGGTTGTAGTAGTTTCAGGCTGGGCATGGGAGGTTGCTGTCTGCACTTAGGCATGTAACTGTGGATTTCCAGTTCTGAAATCCCCCCAAGGCTTCTGTACACACCTGCTGAGGGCTTGTTTTAGAAACCTTCAGACTAAGCTGACCATGTGCTTTCCATATTTCACAGAGAAGTGTGTAAATCATGGTCACCAACATTTTTTTCATCGTCAGGAGTTGTGCTGATACGGTTCCTATCGCACCATAATGTAACCAGAACAGATAGATTTTTGCCTGTTCCTACCACCTCATGTACTTTCTCATAGAAAACTTAAATTGAGAAAGTTCTTATTTTTCCACAGAGTTGTTAAATACATGTATCATATAATATACAGTGAACTTTGTGGTTACTCTGTAACCACAGTAAAATCTTTAATGCATCAGATAAAAGCAAGGACAGTATAAAACGTAGTATGATCTCTGTGTACTTCAGAATTATTTTCCTTGGGTCTCTTTTCCAGAAGCAATCTTGTTTTCTGTGCTTATTTTACCTTAGTTATGAAAGATATGACACAAATCAAAGATAAATTTATAGCCTAATTACATATCATTGCACCAGGATAATTTCTCCAGAACCTCTCAACCTGTATTTCTGGAATAAAAAACATTCAGGAAGATGAACATAAATTCAAGTCGCTGCAAATTACAAAATGGTCAGTGACAAGTCTAATGCTGTAAAGGCTCTTTGGAATATCCAGTTGTAATGATAGCAAGTCCTGATGTTATACAGGAAGATTAGTGAGTTTATTGACATCAGATACTAAGCTTCTTTAAGAAGGGTGTTTACTTTTATCTGAAAAAAAACAAGTCCTTGCAAAATTAAAAACTCACTAAGCTGCCTGTTTTTACTACGTCAGCTTGCAGTCTAACTTTTCCATTGTGCACAGCAGATGGCCAAAATTGTCCAAAATGTTGATTTGTGTAGTTTAATATCAGATCTCAGACTCCAAGCTATTTACATTAAAAAAACCCCAAAACCTGCAAGTGCAAGTGCCTGCACTGAAGAGCATTGAACCCCATGTTCCAGCTGACCCACTTAGCTTGCCTTGAACAGTCCCTAAAAATATATTTCTAGGGAAGAGTTAAAAGTGTCTTGCTTGTAGCCCTTGATGAATCATTCTTCTACATGAGAGTTTTATTGATTTTTAACTCAGATGTACTTTTAGCTATGTCATGTGGCAACAAGGAGTTGCAAATTTTAACTCCAGGCTGGAGAGAAAAGCATCTCTTTTGGTTAGTTTTCAACCTACCACCCAAACTTTCAGATGTTCCTGTTACTGGAAAAGGAAATGATCAACCTTCTGTCTCTTTATTTATTGCATGTATCTGCTCATAATTATATAGAACCCTTTTACATCCCCTTTGTTTATAGGAGTGACCAAATCTTGAACAGTCCTAGACCATGCATTCACACCTTGCAGGAAAAACCTTTCACACCACCAATAATCCTAGCTGCCCATATGTCTATCTTTCTCAGTACGACTTTTTGAGGTAGAAAGGCCAGAGCAGTATCCAGCCTTCAGTATGTGACATTTCAGGGTTTTACACTATTTAATTATTTTTTTCTGCTTTATCTCCACTATTTTCTGTATTCAGAAGTAGAAGCCAAACCTCCCAAGTTGTCTGGTTTTTTGGAAGCAGATTTGATATTTTTAACAAATACTCTGTAATCATGGCTTTGCAAGTCAAGAAGAGAACTAAAGGGAACTGTTTGGTGTGAGATAGTTCTGCCTGATAGGAAAAAAAAATATAGAATCATAGAATGGTTAGGGTTGGAAGGGACCTCAAAAGATCATCTAGTTCCAACTTCCCTGCTGTGGGTAAGAACACCCTTCACTAGACCAGGTTGCCCAAAGCCCCATCCAACCTGGCCTTGAACACTGCCAGGGAGGGGGTATCCACAGCTTCTCTCTGGGCAACCTGTTCCAGTGCCTCAGCATCCTCACAGGAAAGAATTTCTTCCTTATATCTAATCTAAATCTCCCCTTCTTCAGCTTAAACCCATTCCCCCTCATCCTTGTAAACAGCCCCTCTCCAGCTTTCCTGTAGGGCCCCGGTTAGGTACTGTAAGGCTGCAATTAGGTCTCCCCGGAGCCTTCTCTTCTCCAGGCTGAACAAGCCTAACTGTCTCAGCCTGTCCTCATAGGAGAGGTGCTCCAGCCCTCTGGTCATCTTCATGATCCTCCTCTGGACTCACTCCAACAGGTCCATGTCTTGTCCTGGGGACTCCAGAGCTGTATGCAGGCGTCCAGGTGGGGTCTCAGGAGAGTAGAGCAGAGGGGGAGAATCCCCTCCTTGGACCTGCTGGTCACGCTGTTTTTGATGCAGCCCTGACACAGTTGGCTTTCTGAGCTGCTGGCACGCAATGATGGCTTGTGTTCAGCTTCTCATCAACCAGCACCCCCAAGTCCTTCTCGTGAGGGCTGCTATCGATCTGTTCTCTGCCCAGCCTGTCGTTGTGCTTGGGATTGCCCTGACCCACCTGTAGGACCTTGCACTTGTTGAACTTCATGCAGTTCGTACAGGCCCATCTCTCAAGCCTGTCTAGGTCCCTCTGGATGGCATCCCTTCCCTCCAGCGTGTCAATGACACCACCCAGCTTGGTGTCGTTGACAAACTTGCTCCGGGTGCACTTGATCCCACTGTCCATGTCGCCGACAAAGATGCTTAACAGCATTGGTCCCAGTACCAACCCCTGAGGAAGGCCATTCGTCACTATCTCCTCTTGGACATCGATCCATTGATTGCAACTCTTCGAGTGCGGCCATCCAGCCAGTTCCTTATCCACCAAGTGGTCCGTCTGTCAAATCCATGTCTCTCCAATTTAGAGACAAGGATGTCATGCGGGACAGTGTCAAATGCCTTGCAGAAATCCAGGTAGATGTCCCGTCCCACTTGGTGGATGTAAGGGAAAGGTAATTTTTTAATTCTCTGTGCAGTAATCAGGAGTAATGACAATTACTCTAGAAGTTTAAACAAACTAAAAATTTACTTAAAACACATCAGAACTACAAAAGACAGAGGCTTGGCAAATGTTATAAGAACACTTAAAACTCATTGGAATCACAAGAGACAACGGCTTAGCAAAACTTGTGACGAGATTACCTTAATGTGCTGAAAATGAAGTTAGAGAGGAAAAGAAAGAGAGAGAAAGAAAGATAAGAGAAGAAATATCACCATCCTGGGTCCAGCGGTTGTCTTTGCGCATAGTTGTGGTCCTCAGGTGGCAGGCGTGCACACTGAAAGCTCATGTTTTCCCACTTTTATAACCCGTTTCTGCCCGTCCCATAGGCGCGGGTTTGTCATCACTGAGAACTCGCAGTATGCGCTCAGGAATGTTCCAGAAATGAGCCAGTGGGTTATGGGGGTGTCAGTGGGTCTCACTGTCTCCCCCCACTTCGGAGCTGAGTGAGTTATGGCCCCTCACAAACACGTACGCACAGGAGGTAGATGGGCTTTGTCAGCGTGTTTCAGAGAGAAGGGAAGGGGCTCACAAGACGGTATCCTGCTTTCCCAGGCTCTGTCCTTGGTCAATACAGTTGTTTGCCACATTTCCCTGTTATCAGTTTATTCCTGCTTGTGTCAAGATGGATGTTTGGAACGTTCATTTGTTATCATAGCCTTACAGTAGATGACATCTGTCACTCTTCCTTTATCAACCAACACTGTAACGGCATCGTAGTAGACATCCAAATTCATCAGGCATGATTTGCCCTTAGTGAAGCCATGTTGGCTGTCACCAATCACCTTATTTTCCATGTGCCTGAGCATAACCTCCAGAAGGATCTGGTCCATAATCTTGCTGAGCTCTCACAAACATGAGACTGACTGGCCTGTAGTTCCCCAGATCTTCTTTTTTTCCCTTTTTAAAACTGGGCGTTATGTTTCTTCCTTTTCAGTCAGTGGGAACTTCAGACCGGTGTGACTTCCTAAATATGATGGACAGTGGCTTGACCACTTCATCCACCAGTTCAGGACCCATGGATGCATCTCTTCAGATCTCATGGACTCATGCACCTTCAGGTTCCTTAGATATTCTCAAACCTGATCTTCTCCTACAGTGGGCAGTTAATCATTCTCCCAGTTCCTGCCTTTGTCTTCTGTGATTTGGGTGGTGTGGCTAGATCACTTCTTGGTGAAGACTGAGGCAAAAAAATTCATTGACTACCTCAGCCTTCTCCATATCCCAGGTAACCAGGTCTCCTGTTTCCTTCCAGAGAGGGCCCACATTTTCCCTATTCTTCCTTCTATTGCTGACATACCTATAGAAGCTTTTCTTGTTGCCTTTGACGTCCTTGGCCAGATTTAATTCTATCAGGGCTTTAGCTTTCCTAACCTGATCCCTGGATGCTTAGACAATTTCTCTGTATTCCTCCCAGAATACCTGCCCTTGCTTCCACCCTTTGTAAGCTTCCTTTTTGTGTTTGAGTTTGTCCAGGAGCTCCTTGTTCATCCACACAGGCCTCCTGGCATTTTTGCCTGACTTCCTCTTCATTGGGATGCATTGCTCCTCAGGTTGGAGGACGTGATCCTGACCCTGAATACTGACCAGCTTTCTTGGGCTGCTCTTCCCTCCAGGGCTTTGTCCCATGGTATTCTACCAGGCAGGTTCCTGAAGAGGCCAGAGCCTGCTCTCCTGAAGTCCACCTTCCTCACTGCCCTAAGGATCTTGAACTCCACCATTTCATGGTCACTGCAGCCAAGGCTGTCTTTGAGGTTCACATTCCCCACCAACCTCTCCTTATTGGTCAGAACAAGGTCCAGCATGGCACCTTTCCTTGCTGGTTCCTCTGTCACTTGGAGAAAGAAGTTACCATTAACGCATTTCAAGAACCTCCTGGATTGCTTAAGCCCTGCTATGTTGTCCCTCCAACAGATACCGGAAAGGTTGAAGTTCCCCATGAGGACCAGGGCTTGTGAGCTTGAGGTTGCTCCTATCTGTCTATAGAGGGCCTCATCCACTCAGTCTTTCTGGTCAGGTGGCCTGTAGCAGACCCCACTATGATGTCCCCTGTCCTTGCACTCCCTCTAATTCTGACCCATAAGCGCTCGGTGGGCTCTTCATCCATCCCCAGATGGAGCTCCATATGTTCCAGTTGGTCACTGACATAGAGGGCAACACCACCTCATCATCTCCCCTTCGTGTTCTTCCTAAAGAGCCTGTATCCTTCCATCCCAACACTCCAGTCATAGGAGCCATCCCAGCATGTCTCCCTGAGATCATAGCCCTGCAGGCATGCGCAGGCATGCACAGGAGTCTCTTACTGCTCTTGTTTGTTGCCCATGCTAAGTGAGTTTGCATAGTGGCATTTAAGTAGGGCCCTGATGAACCTGACTGACTGGCTGAAGTGGCTGGAATTCCTTTGTGCTGCCCTTCAGGTGCTCTCTTGCTGACCTGCAATCCCTTTCCCAGCTCTGCGCATCTATTGCCAGCACTGGTAGGAGTGGGATGGACTGAGGTTCCCTTCCCCTGGCAACTTCAGTTTAAAGTCCTTCTCTCCAGCTTGGCAAGCCAATAACTGAAGATGCTTTTCCCCTTCTCTGACTGATGGACCCCATCAGCTGCCAGTGCACCACATTTCTCAAAGCGGGTCCCGTGGTCTAAGGAGCCAAACCTCTGGCTGTGGCACCGGTCCCGTAACAGCAAATAAAGGTGCAGTTTTGACGTCGGTGATACATGAAAAGAGAAGCGTAATGCTTGTACACACACAAGACTGCAGAGAAAGGAACTGAAAAAGACAATGTAGTTACTGAAGAAATTAGCAGAGGACATAGCTAACTGAACAGCTTGAGGAATCACTCACTAGGAGAGAGGGGGGTTGCTATCGTGGGACAAGAACAGAGCTCAGCTGAACGATACGCGGTGTTTTTCAGGCTGTAGAGATGATAGTATTTTATTTGGTTAGTGATGATATTTTGATTAAAAGCACTTAAGGAAAGAGAAGGGGCAATAAGTAGCAAATTGCTGGCAATGTACCTACTGCAGAGCAGCTCTGGGTCATGCTAGAGCTTACCCAGGGGAGGAGTCACCATGCATGTGACCGGTCTGGACATCAGAAACCCCTCAGGACAAGCCTTCTTTGGCTGACCATGCTCTGAGGGAAGGGCACTCTTACCTGGCACTTTCCAAAGGTGGCTGGTTTTATAGGTAACCCTTCCCCCAGTGTCGGAGGGTGTTCTGGTCCATTCCCCCCAGCCCCTTTGCAGAGCAGGATTCCCTTGCACACAACAATGGTTGTGGTGACAATAAGGGATTTCCTCTTCCAGCCTCTCGATCCCCTTCCTGCTACCTTTGGCAGGACTGAGGGTCGAGCGGCCACTGGCTTGGGGCACCAGCACCACTTGCTTGCCTGGAGGCTGCCGAGGAGCAGGCTGAGCCTTCCTGAGCACTTCATACCATTATCCAGATCAGGAATTTTTTCAATACTAATTATGTCTGAAATGCATCCCTTGCTTCCCAGCAGATTGCTACAGCAACGCCAGGGTTGGGTGTCAGTGGTGGAGCTGCCATGGGTGCTCCTTCCCACTAAATGCCAGCCTTCCTCCTGCTCCTCTTCCTTGCCAAACAGTTGGGCTTGGCCTGCTCAGTCGCCATCTCATGCCAACAGTACCTCTGCTACCTGTCCACTGCCAGAGCTGGGGCAGTCCTTTGAGGAAAGACTCCCTTTGCTTTCATCAGTCTTTTCTTTTCCTGGATATAGCTGACTTCGAGGAAGCTAAAGATATTTTTCCCTGCTTGTGATCTAAAACCCTGAATGAGGTAGCAAGAGCTAGCAAGTAGTGGTGCACATCCTAAGATGGTGTTCTCATTTTCAGTTAAAGCTGCAGAGATCCTGTTTTCATTCTCCTGAAAAGAAGAACACTTGGCATCTCAAAGGTTTTGAGAAGTGCCCATCTCTGATACTACTCTGGTGGTTTGTGTTGGTGGAGGAGCTTTAGCTGCTATAGGGAAAGGGAAATTGGTACCTGGGTGCCAATGTGGCTGTGCTACTGGTGTCTCTGCACTGCTCCATCACCCCAGGAGGACGGCAGGCCTCCTCCAGGCTCAGAAGTATTGTCCTCGGCCCCACAGGATGAGGACCTGAGGCAGGAGCAGGACTCTGCCCTCCCACACTAGGAAGAGGTCAGACATGCAGTAAAAGAGAACTAGTGCCCAGACTGGGTATTGGTGCTGTAATCTGTTCAACACCCAATTTCTTCTGTTAAAACAATACCATCATACAGAAGTATGGAAGCTGCACCTTGTCAAACACAACATGTCTGACAAGCGTTTTTGTGTTTAGGAGATGCTTGAGGATGAATCAGGGAGGAGGAGGCTCATGAGAAGCAATGGGTTTGGACACTAATGTCTTTGTAACTTTGTACAATGATCATCGAGTGTAAAAATCTTGTGGATATGTAGAAGTAACTTCTTCCTGGTTATCCCCAGCACACCGAGAACTTGATCAGGATCTTCCCTTAAAAACCACTGGACACCCATGTCCTCTTGGTCGTGACAACCCCAGGCAGCGCTACAGGCTTGCGGCGGAGTGGCTGGAGAGCTGCCTGGCAGAGAAGGACCTGGGGGTTCTGGTTGACAGCCAGCTGAACATGAGCCAGCAGTGTGCCCAGGTGGCCAAGAAAGCCAATGGCATTCTGGCTTGTATCAGGAATGGCGTGGCCAGCAGGAGGAGGGAAGTGATTGTCCCCCTGTACTTGGCTCTGGTGAGGCCTCACCTCGAGTCCTGTGTCCAGTTTTGGGCCCCTGAATACAAGAAGGACATTGAGCTGCTGGAGCATGTCCAGAGAAGGGCAACGAAACTGGTGAAGGGACTGGAAAACAAATCTTATGAGGAGCAGCTGAAGTAACTGGGGTTGTTTAGCCTGGAGAAGAGGAGGCTGAGGGGAGACCTGATCGCTCTCTACAACTACCTGAAAGGAGGTTGTAGTGAGGAGGGTATCAGTCTCTTCTCCCAAGCAGCAAGCGACAGGACAAGGGGGAACGGCTGCAAGTTGCATCAGGGGAGGTTTAGGTTGGATATTAGGAAAAACTTCACGGAAAGAGTAGAACAGAATAGAATCATTAAGGTTGGAAGAGACCTCAAGGATCATCCAGTACTGAGGTGTTGGAACAAACTGCCCAGGGAGGTGGTTGAATCGCCGTCCCTGGAGACATTCAAAAAACATGTAGGCGTGGCACTCCAGGACATGGTCTAGTAGGCGTGGTGGTGTTCGGTTGACGGTTGGACTTGATGATCTCGGAGGTCCTTTCCAACCTTAGGGATTCTATGATTCTATGATTCTCTCTCGCCCAAGAGCCTTTTCTGGGCGCCTGGATTTCAGAGGAAGGCTGGGCAGCAGGGCTAAGGGCTCCTCCATGGCTGGGCATTACGTAGCCATAAAACCCAGGCATGTCATCCCTAAGCTTCAGCTGGACTTCCTGGCCAGTCTGACAAATGCCTTTTACCTTCCCTTTCCAAGAACTGCTGTCTTCTGGTTTTCTGAATGCGTATTTAAGCAGGAGATTGCATGTGTAAAGTGGTATGACAAAAGACTCCTTTGATTACTTTGCTGTTTTTTTCCCCCTCCTAAATTGTGTATAGAAGTACTTTCTTAGGAAGCTTGAAGAGATGCTATCCAATTAAAGAGATCATATTCACTCTGGCATCTTCAGGAATTTGAAATACTTTAAAGTTTTTGTTTGTTGGTGTCTTTGAAGTTCAAATACACTGGGGAACTTCTGACATTTTCAGCATTTGCCTCCTGTAAGAGGAGCCTTTAGCCTAATGAAATGCCTGTGCAACTCTGATTGTCTCTTATTACACTGGTGAGGGCATTGTTTGGCATATGATAGGCTTAGGAGACACCTTTTTAGGAAAAATTTGGAGCACCTCTGGAAACAGCTCTTGCATGTTAAAAATACACAAGCAATTACAAGCAAAAAACATGGTGATGTGTGACTTACCAGAAGGATACCCTACAGAAAACCTTTCTGTGTAAGCTTTTTATGTAGAGATAGTTATTCTCATTTAAAAAAAATGTTAAATTCACCAGATGAAAATATATACTTTCAGTATCTAGCAGGTGTGAAACATTTTATCAATAATTCTTCATTTTATATTCCCAAGCAGGTAATGAATTCACTGCAGCAAAACAAGCAGTTCACTGCTGCATTGGGCTGATGGGCTTTCAGGACACTGTAGACACCTGAGAAAGCAGCTGAATCATTGTTTTAAAACAGGAAAGGCTATTTATGCCTTATTTTTATGGAAATCAAATTAATTAGAATTGAGGTTTCTAAAGTCAGTTTTTTCGTATGCTGATTTTGTGCAGTGTATTTCAGTTTGATGATCTGCAGGAAGGGTTTCATGTCTGATAGCATTTGTATTCCTAAAAATGGTCCTCCTCGAGCCTGGGAGAGACCTAACAAAATCAAAAGTAGAGTTGGAGCAGAACCCTATGACTTGCCTGGGAACAGTCAAGGCAAGTTGGATTAACAGATCAAACATGTGAGGGGAGAGGAGGGGATACCTTTGTTACATGTAGAACAGCCAGCCTGGGGGAGTTGGCAACATTTCCCTTAATGGCCTCATCAGATGAGTAATAACGTGGTCTGTGTGGTTCTCCAGTGAGCTGCAGATTAGATTAAAATATCTCAATGTGAGAATAATAATAGTAATAGTAACAATAATGATCTGTCTCCCCATCTTTCCCTAACTGAATGGGTTTTCATACCATTCATGTTGGACACTTTAGCAAAAGCTGCTGAAGAGCCTCATCCAAACAGGGCACAAAGATGACACTTTTTCCTCAGTCCACTCATCTTACCTTAACTGCATGGTCTGATACCAGTAACTTAAAATGTTTATGTGATCTGCCTCTTTTATTGACCCACTCGCAGCAGAGATCCTTGGCCAGGGTGAAAGGCTGCTGGAGTTGTCAGCAGCTGTGGCAGGGGCAGCATCTCAGCTCTCTGCCCTTGGATGTGGGCAGGCAGTGAGGAGATGGAAGTCTGGCCGTGCATTAGGTAGCCACACGAGTGAGTGATTTTGTCGCTGTATCAGTGCTTTTGTTGTCAGTATGAAAGGCACTATCAGAAAGAGCAATTATGTTATTTGATGATGGGCTATTAAAGTGTTCTCTATCTAAAGTGGCTTCTACTGGTTGAAGTTAAAAACTGTTTGTGTAAATTCAAATTTGACGTGTTATAACTAATTCCATGCATTTCTGTATGCTTTTAAAGCCCTGAGCTAGTTAATGTATAAACAGTCTGAGAAATGTGCTGGTGATAACAGTGATACAGAGTGTAGTCTTTCATGATAATAGGACCAATTCTCCTTAAATATTCCTTACTAAAAAGTCTGGTGATACAAATGCAAAAAAAAATCAGTACATTCCTTTTTTTTCAGGGTCGAAGTCCAAATTATTAGTCAGGAAACACAACTCTCATTTTTGTGCTGTATAGTAACTCTTTGACGGGGCAACAAACTGGACCAGTGCCTGCTTCATGGTCAGGAAATAAAGACATGTCTTCTCAAGTGGTTCTCGGTGTAAATCACACAGGAGGTCTGATAGCTTAAATTGAGCTTGATATGCTATTGCAGTCATAGCCTGGCTAATTTTACTTTCCGACAGTACTAAGAATGGGATTGGAAGGAACTTCACGGTCAGATGTATGCCTCATGTGCTTGTCCCTTGAATGGAACATCATCGGCTTCTCCTGGGTGAGGCTTGTCCCGTAGGAATGTGTAACTTAGTTTCAATGCAATCCTGCAATTAGAGTGCCAACAAGCAGAAATTGTAATAACATTCTCAGAATTCATAAGTCTCCCAGCAGGACACTAAAGTCCTGATTACATCTTGCACCCTCTGAACATGCATAAAACTACAAGAAATTCTGCCAGCTTCTCTTTTTTTTTTTTTTTTCTTCCCCTGACCGTGATTATTCAGCTGTGTCTCACTGTTCATGTCCCAAATTAGAGGGACTCCTCTGTCTGGGAGCAACTCTTTGTGTTAGTTTAGAACAGTTACAAAACAAACTACTCTAGAAAAAGAACTGTGGGTTTATGACAGAGTCACAACTCAAAACGCTCTGTCTTGGAGTTCTGAACCGTCATTCTAGTATGACTGGAGTAATGAGCTAAAGGAGAGACTTTCAGAGGTATTAGAGAGACCTGTACAGCACAAGAATAAGCATGAGATAGATCTAATATGGAAGGACATAATATGAGCAGAATTAGTAAGACTTAGGAAGAATATAACATAGAAATATAGTAAGAATTAGTAATCTGAGTATTTAATGTGCGACATTTAAAAAAAAAAAATCCACATACCAGAGAGGAGCCAAAAATGGGGTCTATTATGGGTGAATTTCCTTCATTAGATGTTCAGCTATTGATACTGTATCTTCCTTATTTGTTGAGCAAGCTGGAAGTTCATCACTTAATAAAACCTCCATAAACAAACAGCAAATAATATAGGAGCTCTAGTGGCACCGTCAAAAAGCTTCTCATCATTTAGAGAGTGTCGGTAAAGCAAATGCATATTTTTTATGTAAACCTTTTCCTTGACATCCCGGTGTGAGGTTTTCCTTTAGCAGAAGGTAGTGCAGAAAGAAGGGTTAGAAATGCTTGAGAGGTCTGTCTCCAGCTCTCAAGTCCATGACTAATTTTATCGGTGGTGGCTTTCACGGAGCGGTAACAGTGCTTTGAGTGAAGGTTGTTGCAGCACGCACGGCCAGCTTGATGTCTGCATTTGTGCCTAAGGACAGAGCGGTGGCAGATGCTGCAGCTGCAAGGCTAAGCAAGCCTGGGGAAAAGCATAATCAGTTTGTAGGGCTTATAGGTCTTCCCTGCACAAGGTGAGCTAGATGCAATTCAGCGTACGTGTGCACAGTTTACAACAGGATGATACAGAGGATAATGTTACACTTTGTACTGGTAAGTACATTAGTGATGTGGTGCTGGAGTGTGTAAGGCAACATTAACTATGAATTTTAACTTTTCAGGTGCTTTTTATTGTAACTCTTGGGATTTTTGCTTACTTGTTTGTTGGGGGGTTGTATTTAGTTCTTGAGTACTGGAATAGATAGAGGGTTATTTAGCAAAAACCATAGTATATGAAGTGCATATTGGGAGAGCTCAGATACGTTTGCGCATTTAGAGATACTGTGGTAAGTGGGAGGAAAAATGCCTGCCGAGGGGGGAGCGCAGCCCCTGTGGAGGAGCAGGTACTGGACGTTATACATAGTCTGACACCACCATCTGTCCTCCCCATTCCCCTCACCACGGTGCTTTCTCACATAACATTTGTGCTCTTGGTGTTCCTGTTTAGCTCAATGAGGACATAGGGGACCCCAAGCATAGACTGTGATGTTGGAAAAGCTGGAGCTTGCTGTTTCTAGACAGCATATTCCTGTATTATCAGTGTTTGATTTAGTGCCCTTTACTCAGTCTCCAGAGGAGTACCAAGTGACTCCTGCTACTGCTTCCACGTCTAACTGGCTTCTTACAGGACAATTTGCAGAGATGCTGTTTTGGAGCGTAGCGTCAGGGGGCTGCACTGGATGTGTCATCAAAACCGTCTTTCCTCAGGCGCTCTCGTTGCCAGACTCTCACACCAGCTCCTTTTCATCTCTGCATGGCACCTGTCTGAGACGCAGGCAGTCCTGAGGATGGTAGGACCTTCCCACCATTGAGCAAAGGGCAGTTTGTAGATCTGCCAGCATTCCTCCCAAGGACGCTGTGTCAAGCAGCGCTGAGACGTTTCCCTAGTAAGGAGGAAGATGTATCTGCCGCTGGGCTTAGAACAGAAGCAGCCAGGTACCAATTTGCGGTACATGGGGAGGGATTTCTTTTCCCCAGTGTTTGTATTCATTCTTGTTCAGAGCCGGATTACTCACGCATAGTATTTACCTTTAGGGGAATATACATAACTACACATGTTTCATTATTTGACTAGATAATAGGTAAGACATAGCCAAAGTTCTTGTGTATCTCTCACGAATATATAGACAGACATAGAAATATGTGCACAAAATAGGGTACAAATGAAGGAAAGGATGGAGATTCAAAAGGAGGTTACAGTTTTGCTGATTGTCACTATAGATGGGAAGCCTGAAATTTCCTCTGCTAAAACTTCAAGTACTTATTTCAAAAGTAAGTTTGTTAAGGTGCTATTATTCAACCTAACCCTTCTCTGAGAAGCAGATATACCATAAACATACCGTTTAATAATCAGGCATCCTGTAGTCTGTTTAGGCAAAATACATAATGTGAACATTCATAAGAAAGTGTACTCTCAAGCGGCAGCAGTAAAATGTTATACATTCTATTAAAAAACACATCAAAGTGAAAACCCTAATTTAAATTACTACTCTTTAGTGACTGCTTTCATTACTGATAAATAGATGTCAAAGAGAAAAAGAAATAGTTGATCCACCTTCCATGCCCCTTTCCTTACATAGGACTTCTTGTGTGAGAGCCATTTTGAAACCTTATTGATTGCAACTCAAACATTTATCTGAGGTGAGAACTTTCTCCTCCCCTTTGCTTCCATTTTTGTTGGGTTTTGAGACATGGTGGCATGCCTGGAAGGGCCTGAAGAGCATCCCTTTGCTCTTGCTTGGCAGGTTGGTCCCAGCCCCGATGCATTCTGTCTCTGCCATTTTTGATGGGTTAAACTACCTCCCACTGCTACAGATTTGCTCAGACATAAGATTCCTCACATCTTACGTGACTGCATCAGCTGAAGAAATAGGTGGAGATTTATAGCAGGAGCTTTGTTTTGGTAATCTCTCTGGGGAAGTCATTTACTGTAAAGCTCTTCTCGTAATACAAACATAATTTGGTTAATAAATGCAGTAAGTTAACTTCATTATTTTCATAGGGTTGCATTCATTTTTGTCTGTGAATGGCAGTTGGTTTATTTTTCAAAATGTTTGCAAGTCTCATGAGTTTCATAAGTTGTAGTGTCAATAAGTATCCATCCAAAAGCACGTTACTTGTTCTTTGTTATTTGTATTTGTTCTCCTTTAAAGCAAATTAAAGAAAAAAAGCTTATATAGAAAGGGAACTGTATGCTGGAGATTTTTTACGTAAATCATTTTGCTAAGGCTAGTGATACCAAAAGAAAAATGTGGCTTTTATAATGATAAGGAAAAATAATTTTACTACCAAAAAGCAGAATTTCTAAACTCTTAATGTGGATCTACACTAACAAGAAATATTGTACAGTTAGTTACTATCAATAAGAGTGATATAGTAAAATAATAAGAAAACGTATTTAGAAAAGCCCTCCAAGTTAATTATATTCACCTTCAGATAAATAGGACAGTGTATGCTACCACTTATCTTAAGAGTTCCTAATGAAATGCTGTTTGTGCACGTTGTGACTGATCTGAACTGGGGCAGCAGAGAATCACCAGTGATTGTTGATAGGCCTATGACAGCCTTAGCAATATTACTGACTAGCCTTTTCAAAAGGCTCGTTAGCAGGCTGGGAGGGGGCGGGGTTCAGAAACAGTCATCTTCTCATGCAAAAATTAGGTATATAAAGAGTCCTGTCCCACCATCTGTTGAAGGTAGCACAGTTCTTCCATAGACACAGAGGACGTGTCCCAGCCAGCCTTGACGAGGCCTGTGGAAGAGCTGGATATAGACATCTGCTAGGTAACGCCCCTTGCCTTAAATTCAATAGCCCTCCTTTATTTCATAGTCACCTTGTTTCATGAAAAAGGAAGTTTCGTTTGCCAAAGCCTGACCTTTGAAACCAAACTCCTGGATCTTTAAAGATGAAGTTATATGGGTGACATCCATGAGACAACAGGATCTCCTGAAGCTGAAGAAGTGATATACGTGAGGCAGCAGCATCTTCTTTCACTTAGTGCCCATTTCCAAACAAATCCAAGACTCTTACTTTAAATGCTGTGACTATTTTTAGGATAAAACAGGATGAAATGGAAAAACATTCCCTTTTGCAGTCTACTGAAGTCTCCCTTCCCTCAGCCCCATGAGTCCTGAAACGTGCTGGTTTGGCCTTTTGTTTGCCAGGGGTTTGGGCTTTGGTTTTGGGGGTTGGTGGTGTTGCTTTTTGTTTTTCACATTGGTTGCAGAATCAAATGTTCCTTATTTTAAACAATAAGTTATGTAAAAATTTCTCTTGACTACTATACTTAGGATTTAGTTATATAAACTGTTTCCCTTCTTCCTCCTCTCCCTGTTGACGCACAGAGTCCCCAGGAAATCTCAGCAGTGGAGGCGCAGCTGAACTCGGTTTGAGTTCCATATAGCATTGCTCACCCTCTGCCTCTCTGGAAATTCATTTTCCAATTGCTGCCGTGGGCGGAGTAAATGGCACCGATGTTTCCATCTGGGATTCTTTCCACCTTGTGCCTTCTGTCACTGAGACAACATTTCTTTTCTGCTTTCTCAGACCTTTTGTGATATGCTCAAGAGTAAAAATGGCAATGCTTGATATTTTCCTTCCTTTTTCATCCTGTCTTTGGAAAAAAAAAATCTCCAACAAGGGATAAACAAGTCTCACCAGTGAAATTGGATTAAATTTGTAGGTGGTGGTGGGATGGTTGGACTGGATGATCCTTGAGGTCTCTTCCAACCTTAATGATTCTATGATTCTATGATTCTATGATGATCTTTATATTCTGCACAGTTGAACTTTTTCCCAAAGTGTTGTTTTTTGTTTTTTTTTTAACAAGAAAACGTTCCCCAGCTTTTCATATCTGGGATCTAAAACCACAATGGATGTCAAGATCCATGGAAATTTTCACTTTTTATTACAAATAAGTGTAGTAGACAATGGAATAGGGCATGTACTGAGAGCAGCTGGTCTTCTGAAACTGCCCTGTGTGCAGAGACTGCACATCCATGCAGAAACTCTAAGTAAACAACTTAGCTGTATGCTGTTTATTCCACCTCTCTCTCTTTTCTTTGCTAACACAGGTCCACAAAGATTCTCGAGTTCTCACGCTCTAGCTTTTGGATGTATGTAATGTCAGTGTGGTTTCAAAATCACATGATTTCCTAGCTCCGTGTCTTATCCTTCGCCCAACGTTGCACAATGCTGGATTGCCAGCTAGGATAACGGAAGGAGCCAGATTGTGTTGTGCCACCTCTTTTTCTATTTCATGCATAAGTTGCCGACAGGATACTTTTCTGTGTTTGTAGCACATTTGGTGGATTTGGGGCACATTCTTTGCTTCCTTTCTCCTCATTCATGTGACCCTTTTTCAGTGCTTCCAAATGAGCTAATGTCTCTTCAACATGGAGGAAACCAGCCCAAGTTGGTTAGGATGTGTATTGTTCTCTTGTTTTATTTGTGGGTTTGTTTTTTTTTTTAATTGGTCTCTGTTTTGTTCTTTTTTTTTTGTTCTTTTTTTTTTTTTAAAGCATATCCACAAAGAGAGAATATATAACTTTCTGCCCTAAATACCTCTTTTGCATCAGGGATGGATATTTTAATGGAGCAAGGTGTAATAGCGGAACAGTGCCATGTCTCTGTCCTCACAAGCGTAGCTGCATGCAGATTAGAAAAGCTCTCTAGTGCTGCGAGTGTATGTCAGATTTGCTATTTGCTCTTGTTTGCATGATAGTATTTCTAATATACTAATATGATATGGAAATAATGGCACATCACAGTTCTTTCAACATATTGTATCACTGCTTTATCATATTAGGCTAATACACTGCGAGAGTTGATAGCACCTCTCCATGTCAAATGGGATCCACTTCTCTTGGCACTGAACCGATTGGACTCAAAGGTTGATAAACTTATCATTAGAGAATTGGCACGACGGAGACTCAACTTCAGCCTCTTGCAAGCAACCTAATGGCCTCCGTTCAGAAAGTCAGTTCTTCTTGAATAACTTTGATGTTTATAACAGAGAACAGACCTCTTAAAGCATAGACAACCACATGCCTGGATATGAGGCCTCCAGGAAGGTGTCAAAGGGCATGGCCAGTCTTTTGAAGAATGCACCCTTTCCACAATGGGACTAGGCACAAAGTCAGATCCAGTCTACACGGAGCACATTTGCAGAAAATACTGCCCCCCGCATGGGAGAACGGAAGGGGAAGAGGGTCTTGGCAGGGGAAGGGCTTTGATGTCACTCAGTTTTGTTCTGCAGACCTCGAGGAATTAAAGAGGGATTCAGCCATGGTAACTGTAAAATCCTGTTGCTTGTACTGAACTCCAGTGAACTCGTTCAGGCCAACCAGACAGAGTCGTGTCCTTTAAGCGTGCTTCACATTAGTGAAGGAAGTCACCTTACTGTGTCATGCTAAACTAAGTGTATTCTGTCAAGTGGAGGTATGTACAGACCTTTCCGAAACTTCCATTTATCTAATGATTTGTAATGAATTACCAGAGGGTACACTGGCACTCGTTTGGATGATGACGGAGAAGATACCTCACGCTGAGATTTATTAGACTCTGCAGATAAACTCTTCAGTTCCTCTTTATCTTCTAGGACTTAAACATGTGAGTGATGCTGCCTGGCCAAGCAGGCACAAATTATTCTCTGTATAATACCCAGACTCCAGAGGGCTGTTTTGGGGCCAGTATTTGTCTGGATGTCACTCAAAGTAGATTCAGATATTGTATTTATCATTATGTTCTGGGTCCCCTATGGGTTGATGTTTGCCTCTATCTCTGTGGTTAGAATGTGGATTTTCCTTATTATATTTGGCTAAGGGTGTATTGTAATAATGTTAATGCTAATTACTTGATATTTCATACTATCTTATGGGGAGATACTTTTAAAAAATGTATTTTGAAATGTTTTCTTTCTGTTTGCTCAATGTATGGTATTGCATTATGTTAATACCAATAAAATTATATATAGAGAGATATATATATTTCCCTTTTATAAAGAAGTAAATTATGCTTTTTTGCCTCACAAACAGGAAATGTGCAGTGAATAACTACATCATTCTGCCTTACAGCAGGTGACAAAGCTTATAATAGTTTTAATATTCTTTTTTGAAAAATAAAAAGTATAGTATGACATAAACTAGTTGGAAATTCATCAAAATGCATGTTTTGTGTTTCTGCTCAATGGGACTGTCACAAATCAGCCTAAATATTTAGCAATGTTGTTTTGGCATCTTTAATTTTTTCCAATCAAAAACATACACTGTATTGCTATTATTGATTACGAAGCTGTACCGTCATAAATTTTTGCCTGTTGGCCAAACAGACAAACCCACTGAGTTTTTATGACTCTCTTGTCTGTAGGAATTGATTTTTAAATTTAATTTAGTGCTCTTTCCAACGCTTGGCAAAGGCAGTATTTATTTTTTATATAAGGTTGCCTTTGAAGTACCTGCCTCTGCCAGGGCTGATAAATCACTGCTAAGTACATAAAGATTGTGGAACCTGAAGGATATGTCATTAAAGCCTTGTTGGAATGGCCTGCAACCCCAGCCAGTCCTTTACATTCTGTCATTAAATTCCATAATTAGTTAGAAGTGAAATGTTTTGGAAATGAATTAGAGAAGCAGAAGCAAAGATGTGACTCTGAAATGTCCTTCGGCTGCCACTTGGGGTGACGCTGATGGCTTATTTGCTGCTCGTAGCCAAAGGCCACCATATATCCGTGCTAATATGAATTAGATCGTCTTCAGCTTCCTCTCTTTCTTTTCCCCACCCTTTCTAACATATTGTATTGAGTATCTTTGTTTTGCAGAGGCATTCAGAAGGGCTGTAATTAGCAGTCCCCGGCATTTAATTGCATACACATTTGTTAAATATTTTTCTGTATGCCTTAAAATAAAGTTTAGAAAATGGCAGTAAATGTTTCTTTAATGAAGGCATTTGATTTATTCATGAAGTCAGGATTTTTTGAAGGTGTTATTTTGGGCTTAATAAAGGAAATAAGCCAGCAAATTTTCAGTTTTGCCTTTGCATAACCATTGTTTGTCAGGGCTGATGTTCATTTCCTTTCGCTTGTTTCTTCTGTGTGCAAACACATTCCTCCCAATGGATGGGGACCAGACCTTTCCTCCGTGACGACTCTCGTGCTGGTTTTGAGAGAGAGCTTTATGTTAAGGTGCATATGTGTTCACGAGTTCATTATGACGTCTGATGACATGAGTGATGATGGCTAGAAAAGCCGCGTGGTATTGCATTTTGCTCATCACGGTAATAGCTTTTGTTCTCAAAGGTACTTGGAACTGTGTGCGGTGCTTACAGACCGTGGTGGGGTGACGGGCATTCAGCAGCTGACAGGGGGTGCAGGTGCCCTATATAAATAACATGTAAAGCAGGGTGCAGATTAAGTAGTCTAGAATCTAATCAGTCTATCATAACATGTGCAATTATAAATCCAATAATAAAGCTGAATAGCTGAATAAATATGACATCTTTTGGGATAATGTTTGCAGAAGTATTTCAGGCCCCTTTCATAAACGCCTGGGGAGGTGCTTCCCCAACAGACCGCAGTGCGTTACAGAGATAACTGAGCCAGCTATTAAATTAATCTGGGCCCCGCCCACACTAATTTGCCATGTTTCTTTCATGTAGAAAGTAGGATTGCTGTTCCTAAGCAATGCAAGTGCTTTTGAAAAATTTCACTCTCGGTGTTACATTTTCATATAAATAACCGAAGTTGGGACGTAGCCTGAAGCAGCGTTCATTTTCTCGGTGGGTGTTGCTCACCCCTTCTGTTCAGGTTGCGTTCAGGTATCAAGCCCTTGAACCTTGACAGGCATTGCTGTTGCGCAAGCGTGACTGTGGCTTGATTCCGACTGGTGAGTAATGTCGCTGGGTCCATATCGTTTGTCACTTAACCTTCCACAACTTCGTGTGCTTTAACAGCTTAGGTCTGTGAAAAAATATTTTCCTGAAGGAGTAATTGCTTCCATATATTGCTTGCGAGATGTATCCGTAGGGACCTCCTCGTCCTGTTTAAAAGTCACAGCATCCCCAGAAGTACAGCAGTTTACCCAGTTTGTTTCAGCTCCCAGCTTACCTCATAAATACGAAATGTTTTTCATTGTTTCTGAACTGCGGGGACCGAGGGGAAGCGTACCATCAAAATGTAATTGCTCTGTTTATTTCACTTCAACATTGGTAGCTTGCGGTAAAATTAAACAGCACTTATATCAATGTGCGGCACAGAAAAATGTCAGGATATCCTCTTTCATCATGTTAAAATTCTCCCAAAGAGTCGCTAAAATCTGTTCAGCAGATGAAGGTTAAACCGTTGCCTTCATAGGCAACTTAATGAGTAGAGTTCCAGGTCCAAATACCAAAGGATGCAATTATAACACTGCTGCCAAAAAGTTCTGCCACTGATCAGAGTTCCCTGGTACTTTGGGAAGCTTTGGAGTTATTTTATCTTCATTCTTACGCCCTTTCTGAAATCACATCCCACCAATATGAGCTCACGAAACAGCAGGGCTGGGAGCAAATGAGGAGCTGCACCCAATGCTCATTCGAGGTGTGTAAGAGCTGTCGAGAGGCAGCACGAACAGAGCGAGCTAATTATTCCCTTTGTCTGTGGTTTCCCTTCTCTCTAACACATTAACCCATTTGCTGGCACCTGTACCTCATTGCTAAGTGAACATCAAAAATGCAGAAACGTTACTGTCGGAACAACAACGCAGGTCTGCAGGGAGAAACCTTGAGGATCGATTTTTTTCTAATGCCAAGTTCAGTGTCAGTTGGTTTTAATAAGAAATTCCAGTTGCGTGGAAAGCTGAAGAGGGGTGCCCAGCGTGGCCGTGAGACTTCTCGTAAGACCAGCTCAAGTGTCCCGTGAAGCCTGGAGGTTGAACACGCTTCAGCCACCAGGCCACAAACTGCAGTCTGCAGGGCGGCGGTGGCTTACGAGGCCGTGACAAGGTGTAGGCAGCTGGTCGTTCAAGTATCACCAGAAAGGGGACCTCAGAGGCAGAGAGATTCGCAGACCTCCACTGATCCAAAAAGAAAAGCGCTGGTGCCATAAATAGTTCACAAAAAGAATTAGACCTGGGGTGCCACAGCAAAGGTTAAGCATCTCTCAGGCCTTACAAAAGCGAGGGTTAAATCTATTAAAAGCGGTTATGGTACCTAACTGCTTCTGACTGAACTTGGTTGTAGTGGAAAATGCCTGAAATACCTTCAGAAATCTGTCCTCTGGGAGATGAGTTTTCCACTCGTCTGCACAGTTCACTTTATTTCAAGAAACTGGTTTGTGCTTGTGCGTGTGAGAGGAGAGGCAGCCTCCTATCACCGGGTGCAAAACTCCGGCATATTGCAGAGCTCTGTTGTGTTGGTGCCTTCAGAGAACACCCTCGCTAGGGCATATCTTTTCTGCCTGCAGGTTGACATAATGGGAGAGAATAGAAAGCGTGTACAACTATCCTGGTAACCCAAAAATGCTTCCCCTCACAGGAAAGAATGGTTTAAAATGCAAATTTAATACTTGTCCTCTGATCCTCCAGACACTAATGTTTCAACAAACATGGATCAAAGCTTGTTGTTAAACACTGCTCCTCCCTTCTTTGACTCAAGACTTTGGGAAAAATCCTTCACTTTCAGGTACATGGGGCTGGAAAGGATGGAGGGTTACACAAATCAGAAGAGGGCAGGCAAAGTGAAGGAGTAACAGAAGGGCCAGGCACTGCACAAGAAGCCCCCAGCTTTTCTTCAGCTTGCTTAAACTTTTCTTCACCCTTGGAAAGTGTTAGCATACACATGTGTGTATGTGCCCATGTACATACACATACACAGGCATACTCACATGCCCGGTCAGACCTTGATTGGGTGGGAATGTGCCGCAGGAGATAACACAGGTTTCTATTTGTGCTCTAACAGGGAAATCTACATCTGCTCTGTATTACTCAGAGCAACGATTAGCAGCAGGCTTCCATGTGGACCTGAACTGCATCTTATCACCCCTCCTGCCTGCTGTACCGCGCAAGGCTTAAGCACCATGTTGCTTCTTCCTTTCCTCAGTAATCAGGGATGTTACTCGTAGCATTTTCCTACCAGGAGCTGACTTTCCATGTCACCATGCCTCCCCGCCATACCTGTGCAGGGGTGTTCTCATACAGAGCACGCAGCTGTGCAGACACCATCTCCTTGTAAACCTTTCACTGAGTTCACCATTTCATTCCTTTTAGCCTGTAGTCTGGGGGAAGGGAAATACCTAGCTAGTCTGCCTGCCATCCATCCAAACAGTGTCAAAAATGACTACAATTCCTGGCTCTTTGCATCATAAACATGTGGGTATGTCACCCTCTTGAGCAGTTTGGACTCTAATGATTAACCTGAACAGCAGGAAAAATAGATTTAAGCCTTGCACTGAGAAAACAACAACTACTTCTTTGGAGGATTTCTTCTCTCCCCTTCCCTCCAACACAGCCAAAACTCCTGTTCACTCTCCTTCCATCCTTCTGCTTTTTCACCTTAAATATAGGGAGATCCCTTCTGTCTTTCTCCTAACTCTTCCCCGGGGTTTAGAAGCCCAGACAGGCTGTTGGATCCCATGGCCACATTATGTTCCCCACGCCTGCCTGCCCATTAGCATGCTTTGGCCAGCAGGTAACCTGAGCTGGGGCTTGAGACTGCTGGAGGCCTCCCTGCCCCAAGGGGTCAGCAGACATCTGTCTGCTGCACTGCCTACCAGTGAAACCACTGCAGGACAAGGCAGGTTTTGATAGACCTGTTAGTTAGACATGGCACAGCCAAATCCTGGGGCATAGGAAGATTACAAAATGCTTCCTGGGTCCTGGGATTATGTCAGTTACTAGTTGCCTTGTGGCACACAAGCTTCTCTATTCCCAACATAGGACCCCAACAGAGTCATAGAATCACAAAATGGTTTGGGTGGGAAGGAAACTCAAAGATCACCTAGTCCCAACCCCCCTGCCACAGGCAGGGACACCCTACACTAGACCAGGCTGCCCAAAGCCCCATCCAACCTGGCCTTGAACACTGCCAGGGATGGGGCCTCCACAGCTTCTCTGGACAACCTGTTCCAGTGCCTCACCACCCTCACAGGGAAGAATTTCTTCCTAACATCTAATCTAAATCTCCCCTCTTTCAGTTTAAAACCATCCCCCCTTGTCCTGTCACTCCCTGCCCTTGTAAAAGCCCCTCGCCAACTTTCCTGTGAGCCCCTTTAGGTACTGGAAGGCCACAATTAGGTCTCCCTGGAGCCTTCTCTTCTCCAGGCTGAACAACCCCAGCTCCTTCAGCCTGTCCTCGTAGGAGAGGTGCTCCAGCCCTCTGATCAGCTTTGTGGCCTCCTCTGAACTCGCTCCAACAGGTCCTTGTCTGTCTTGTACTGAGAACCCCAGAGCTGGACACAGGATCTCATGAAAGCAGAGTAGAAGCAAAGGAGGCAAAAAAAAACAACCCAGAGATTTGTGCATTGGGGCCTGTTTTATCTAATTTGATACCATTTCCCAAAGGCTGGGGTGCTCATTGTGACGGTGGAACAATACCGACACTCGCAGAAAGTCTCTGGGAGGCTTCAGGTAGATGCCTCCCCTGCATGAAAGGTGAAGCAGAAAGGTGTAACTCAAGTTGGAAGCAAATCTTTGGGATTTGTAGGGGAAAAATAACATATGGCAGTTGTTTAATAACGTAATTAATTATGTATTCTAACAAAATTGCCTCCTTAAGATCCTGAGAAAGCTGAGCTGAACTGGTTCCTCTGCCAAAGTGAGCTCACCAAAAGGAATGAAAATGGGAGTTTAAATTTCAGTGGAGCCGGGGGATTTCAGTCTGACTGTTAGTGCCGTGTTTGCTCTCTGTCACAGACTTCACAGCAGCTTGGCTTTCTCAGGATTTGCAGAGGGTGGTAATTTTGTTCAAATGCAGGGCTAATTCCAAGTGGAGGAGTGGGCGTGTGTGAGAGGAGTTGCACAGTGAAGAAAAGCACGTCAGCAGGCTGTGAAAGTAGCAAACCGCAAAGAGGATAGCAGAAAAATGGAGAATGCCATCAGGGCAGCAGTGTCCATCAGTCGGGCGAGGAGTCTGAAGACGGCAGGATGAGCCTGGGTGATGTTAGGAGGCACTGGCAAAGCACTAAAGTGCCTCAAGAGAGACTGTCAAACGCTGAAAACATCTGACCTTGTCAGCATAGTGTGTGACAAAATTTATGGTTAACTGTGTTGTACTATCCTGGCACGGGCAGTTATGTGCACTTATAGTCCCCAGTGCCATCACTGGTTCCTCTGGTACCTCACTGGAAGGGGGAAACAATGCAAGCTTCCTTCCAGTGGCTTGAGCTTTTCCAGCGGAAGTGAGTCACAGAAGTGCAGGAACCTCCGCTGAAAATTGCTAGAGGTTATTCCGTACACTTAGGGCAGATTCATGAGAAGTGTGTGCCTAGAGATTCTCTGCGTCCAGAGAGCAATGCATTAGCCAGCTGGGTTGCAACGGTGACCTGCCACGTGGCCCTAATTCAGTACCATCTTCCTGAATCATCAGTTTACACGGACCGATCATCTCTTGATCCATGTAGATACCAGTGTTAACTGCTTCTCCCTGGTCACTTTTCACTCAAGTGCCTGATTTATTGCTCTTAGGATCTTGGTTTATAAGAGGGAAGTAATGGAAAGATGAACAGCCCAGCAGAGCCAGGGGGTGGTTACACTTTGTACGTCACGGATCTCAGGGCACGCTCTTTTCAGCAACAAATGACAGCACAGTGTAAGAAATCCCACCAGTTTTTCCTGAATGCCAACAACCCAAACCATTCCTGACCCCTTACAGTTTCACCCACCTGGCCATAATCTCCATCTCTTTCTCCTGAGAAAACGTAAAAGTAGATACAAATATTTACTGTATTTTAACAAGCGAGGGCAAAGTACAGAAGGTTGGGAAACTCGTCCTCGCGGAAAGCAGAATAATGAAAAATAATAACACGTCATTTGCTAGACTGATGTATTCCTTATCTCCTGAACCGAATGCAAATGGATTTGCTTTCACTTGACGACACAGCAGAAGCTTCGTTGTTACAAAATTAATTATCCGTGTATTCTTGGCGTTTGGAAGATACAGTTCTGAATTCAGATCCTCTGTCCTGCAGAGTTTATGCGGCTTTATTTCTGCTCCAGAGCGACAGAGATGTTCAGGCTTGGGTGAGGCAGGGGAGAAAACTGCAGTTTCAGAGAAGAGACCCTCCTTTTTAGCAGTATGTGGAACAGTTACCCGACAGTGTATTCAGAGAAAGGTAGGAGATGCAACCCGTGACTCAGCAGCAGAGAGAGGATGAAAAACAGCCTGCTGCCTCGGCTGCTCTTCTGAGGTCCTCTGCAAATCCCATTAGGCCACATTTTCTACTTAAACAAGGCATTACCTGAGGCCTTGTTCTTCCTTAAGGAGACAGCCCTGCTGTAACAGCATGACTTGCATACAAATCCACCAATTTAAAAAAAAGAAAGTATGTGTTAAGCTCAGCTGTATATCTAGTCAAGTACCTCAGATGCTTTATGGTGCCAAGGGTTTCACCAACACCTACAGGGAATCAATCAAAGCCTTTAGCAGAAGGTTGAGGGAGGGGAGATTCATGTATAATCTCATTCCCGCCTACTGAGAGCCATTGAGAGCAGCAGTACCACCACCTTCAGTGTTTCTCTGGAAAATACTAAGGGCTTGGGATGTGTTAGTGTGACACCCGCTGCCCTCTCCCCCGCCGTGGGAGGAACAAGGTGGCGTCTTGCCCTGCTTGAGCTTCCCCAGCCTCAGCAGCAGCGAGACATTTAAGGGAAGGGACCTGCTGTTTTTCTTCCCTGCTCTTTCCTTTATAGCAAATCTCGTCCCCTTTTCTAAACGTGGCTCATAGCTACAGCACCGAGGTGGTGACAGAGCCGGGGGGAGGCAGCCCCAGCCGGGCAGAGGTGATGTGCCGATGCGTTTTGAAGACCTGCCGTCAGTGCTCTGCTCCCTAACCCTGGCCACATTGTCCCCCTGTGGTCCTGCGCCTCTTCCCATGCAGCTTCAGAGCTGTTCCCACGTGGGGCGAGGGTAGAAATCTTCAGTCCCCCTGAGGCCCACGCTGAGCAGCGGCTGCCTGCCCGAGGAGGTGACCCTGAGGACTACCAGCCATGCAGACCTCTAGGCCGGTGGTGCGGGGACGGAGGGCAGTGCAAGCCCCACAGCCCGGCGTTTGAACCTGCATGGGCCGTGCTGCCTCCCAGGTTCATTAAAGGCACTTGTCATTCAGGATTGAACCTCAGGGTTGAACCCAACCATTGTCCTTCACCATGCTGGACTTCTGGTGTTTTAGGAAGCCATGAGTTTTCGATGGCAAGCCTGAATACGGTGACTGGTTGCTGGTTCGGGCTCTAGGTCACCCTAGCAAAGTAAATTCGGATGACATGGAGTGAAAGCACAGGCTTGCTTCTTCAGCAGACTGCCCCTGTACTAATCCCCTGAGGGTACAAGGTGTCAGTGCTGCTGGGGAAAAGAGACCTGAGGAAAGATCTCTTTTGCCTTGTGTAACAAGGGATAAGAGAAAGATAGAAACAGATGTAAAATACTCTCTTGTCAGATCAAGGTGGGTTTTTTCCCTTGCCCTTTAGCAAATCACTCACAGTCCCCAGCTGTCAGGCTGGTGGACTTCAGTGTTCAGAGGTATGAACTGATAGATCCCAAACATCTAATCTCACTGCTGCATGGGCTTTTTAAGAAAGCATGAAAATCAAGACCGTGGGGGCTTTAAGTATTCAGCCACTGGATGTTTTGCCTTTAACACTTTAGATGTTTTAATAAGAAATGAGTTGAAAAGAAAGAGAAATGCATCTCATTTCTATTTTTCTTTAAGTCCTGGCTGCCCCTTACAGTGATAAACCCAGCTCTCCGAGCAGGATAGCACACGATGGGAAGATTTAGGGGCTCAGTACAGACCCACACCACCTCTATCAGTAAAAAACGTCGAAGCCTTCTTCACTTCCATGTGTCTTAAAAAAAAAAAAAAGCTTTAAAAAGAGCTACCTCCTAAAAAGGGCAAAGGAATAAACTGATGAGAGATATAGCTAGATTAGGTGCTGTCTGCAAAATTATTTGACTGTGCAAAGATCTATACAAATGCAAACACTTTTTGTGATGTGGTGCAGAGTTGTTGCTTGAGCCTGAGGTGAGTAGTTGCCATACTGCAGGGTGGTGGCTTGAATGGGAGGTTGCCTTGGGTAGCTCCTGGTGGGCTAGAAATGTAACTTCTAAACACTGGCTGTCCTCCCTGTTGGTGTTCAATAAAAACCCCTTTGAACACCTGAGGAGACTGAGGTTCACTGCTTATAGCTACTTAAGCACGTGCTGAACTTTCAGCCAGCGGAGATGGCTGTGTCTTGGTGCAGGGTCAGTCACAGGATAAAAGTAGTGCTTGAAACCAAACAGCTGTAGCCAGCCTTCCTACAAGAGCTTTCATGAAGCATCCTGAGGACACAGACACCTTGGGCCAGGAAAGCCTACACCACCAGGAAAGCCAAGACTGGGTGGGAGGGTCCTGAGGGCTCTGGAGACAACTGGGAGGCTGTGCACAGGCGGTGGCTGGCCGTTGCATGTACACGTGTGTCAGCATGTGAGGGGCAGCAGGGACGAAGCTACCCACCCCACCAGCTGGCTGCTCCCCTAGGGCTGCCCTGGCTTCTGCTGGCCACCACTCAGCTAATCCTGGCGCGTCACTGGCACTTCCCAAGTCTGTACAGAGTCATCATGCAGTTTCTTCTGGGGGAAATGCTGTGCAAGAAATTGAAATGTTTTGATGCTTTGTAAACAAAGCATTTCAAGTGCTTATATCAGCGTAACGTTTCATGCCCAGCCTTTGCCTGATTTTGTTTTTAGAGAACTAACATCTTTCTTTTTTTTTTATTATTTTTATCTTTAAAATGCTCCCAGTACCAGTTAGAACAAGTATTTTGAAACCTTAAATAAATAAATAATTAATAAACAAACGAACGAATAAATAAATCTATACTGTGAACAGCTCTGGTTTGGTTTGCCACACCGCTGGGTGGGCTGTCGTGAATGCACACTTACGTACAGTCTGTAGACTGCTGCTGAACCTTCAGGTAATAGTAGAGTAAAAGAATACCACAGGTGACAGTATTACTGGCTGTTAAAGAACATTCTTGAGTATCAAAAGTAAGAGACAAAAAAATGGACTTTTCTAGGAAGGAAAACGACATCATTCCAAGGCCACCATCATAAACGTCATCCTAAATGCTGTATCGGCGCTCTTGGGTCGAGATCCGATCCCTGTTCGCCTTCCTCAGCAGGATGCTCCCAGGGCTTCCTTCCCCTGTAATAATGAAGTCACCAGCTTGTTTAACTGCAGTACAAGAGATGTGATTTCTGGCAGTATGTCACTGTAATATTACTGCACTTTGCTTTATTTCCCCTTTTTTTCTTCTTTCTTTGTGGGTCAAGACTTTATGTTCTTGAAAGTTTTTCTCCCTTTCTCCTGAAGGGAATAGCCAGAAGGAGCAGTTACAATCGCAGCACTTTTTTTCTGGAACTTAGCAGGTGTGAGACGTCCTCCTTATGGTCTAGTTAAACCTGTTAAACGTGTTGTGGTTTTTGGTAGATCTTCCTATAATCACGTTAATGATACGTTGTTCCTTTCTCTATTTTCTTCTTCTTCTTCTTTTTTTTCCTTTTTCTCATTACAGTTGAAACTATAGAGGAAAAAGCAGCAGCCTCCTTGCAAGATTTGTACAGAGCCTTGGAGCAGGCCAGCCTGTCTCCTTTAGGAGAACACCGGATTTCCACTAAGCTGGAGTATAAGAAATCTTTTATAAAGAGATGTAGCGATCCAGTAGTCAATGAAAAACTGCACCAGCTGCGAATTCTGAAAAGCACTTTAAAGGTGAGATAAAAGAGGGAGGAAAAATCCTGCCCCAGGGTTGGATCGGACTGTATTGTATTCAGAGATTAGCTGTGCGAAGCTGGAGGCCAGGCTGAACCTGGTGTGCAAAACAAGGGAGACATGGGGAAACGCTGGTCGCAAAGCAGAGAAAAACGTGCCTTGGCAGAGCAGTTGAATTGAGGGGATCAGTTTTTATTTCTGCACAGATAAAATCTCAGTCAGCTGCTCCTGTCCAGCTAGTTTAACAGAATTCAACACCAAATTATCAGAGGAGACCTTAATCCCTTTTTTGTCCCTGAACATTTTCATTTGCCAAAACCCATTCACTCTGTAATTGCCGAAGTCTAAAGTTAAGCAGAGCCAGCCTTTCGGAAGGGAGCAGTACTTTTTGCAACACTTGATTATGTTCTGCATGCGTGCTTTCTGCACAAGCTGATAGGATCATTGTATTTAATCAGTAGGGCTGATTAAATAAATAGATAATCGTAATGATAGATTTGGAAGATTTTTAGTTATTCTAAGCGTACCACAGTTTGTTTAGCCTCCCTGTCAGCTTCTTTGTTTGTTGCAGCAGTTTCAGTTCTGTCCTGATAGAGATTTTGGCAAACAATATGCTGGATTTCCTCAGGGACCCTGTTAACTATATTAAATTACCACATTTTAAGTCACTAGATAATTGTACAGTGGATTTTGTAACAGCTTTCATCAAAGAGGGCTTTATCAACATTAATTAACTTAGTTTTCCATCACCTAGAGAAGTATTTAAGCAATATTATTTTCATATTGTGGGGCTCCCATCCTGAAAGAATCTTACTCATGCTTAACCTTCTGCACTGTATCATCTCATTGAAGGCAGCTGCTACTTGTAGTATTATCTGGGTCTGCGAGTCTTTACAGGGTTGGAGACTGGCAGAAAAAGTCAAGATGCATGAACTTTCCACATGACTTCTACCAGTGTGAGAAACTGATCCAAAATCACAGCACTCTTGGACTTGTCAGGGTGGCAGGAGGTTCACACTGTACACGAGCTTTTGCACTGTGGTGGGATCACTCACACCAAAACTGTGGTTCAGCATCATCAGCTTGCTGCCATGCTTGATTGTCTGCCTAGTTAGCATTTCTTGGTACCTGAGCTACGTTACGCCAATGGCTTCCTACAAATGGAATTGCTTTCCCCCAGGGAATTCCAAAAGCAGCTCATCCCCTTCACCCATTTTCATGCTTCTCTGGGACTTCCTTCTTTTGGACCAAGCAAACACAATTCGTTGGTTTTCTGTCCATGAGCCGTATTTTTTAAACCTGTCACCATTCTTGTTTGGCCCTTGATAAGTCATTCTTAAAGTACATGACACTAATACTTGAAAACACAACGGCAGCAAGCGCCAAAGACGGCTGGCTGCTGGTTTTTGCATGCAGCAACAGTCTGGAGTGGGACGTGCCTGTGTCGCAATGGCATCGTGGTATCTCATGATGAGTTTCTGGCTCTGTTCTAGCCCAAAGCTCCACCTCTGCCATACTACTGGTAGTTGTATCTACCAGTAGCTTCTGCTGTAACTGAATGAGTTATTTTTGCTTTTATCAGTGCCTTTGATTTCTCCTTCCTGTATGCAGCCATTTGTGCTGGCCTGTTGGAGTTGGTGTTCTGAACATTCCTTGAATTTACACAAATTATTAGTAACCTGAAACAGCTCTCCAAATTGCTTCTAGCTCTTGTTGTCCACAGAATCACTGTCCCATCATCTAAGTCCTTAATGAAAGACCCCTCTGCTCTCTTTCCTGGGATACAACCACAAAACCATTCTCCTGCCAGGGAGGATGAGCTACCTGGCTGGTAGTGCAAAGGTGTGGGTACCAGCCACCATCTGCGAGAAGCAGGCTATGGTAGTTCAAGTAGATATGGTAATCGGGAGTTCCCATGGTTTCATTTCCACTGGTCATTCTCAGCTTGCACTTCCAGTTCTGAAAAATGAGTATTCTAGCAAATAGCATTAATTAGCTGCTGTCTGCAAAGCATGAAAAATCCCTTACAGCCTACTGCTTCTTGGTGATGTCTCTGACCCTTCTCTCCCACCAACATGACCTGACAGAGCTTAATATTTCCTTTTAACGTAAAGATTTAACATACTCAGTAGTATGGACATGGAAAATATGAGTTAGCAATGAGGAGTGTGAAACCCGTCTGTCAGGGAGGAGCGAGGGGAGGTCACTGGTGACCATACGGTACCTACGCAGAGGAGTAGTGCTGGAAAGCTGCATGTTAGCTGTGTTTCCAAGGCTCACGTCTGCTGCATCCAGCTTCCACTGCTTGAAACGATCAGGAGCGGCTGCGGGTTACTGAGGCTTACTCTGACCCGTACCGGCTGCCTGTCATCTCTTGATAAACTAATCACCAGCCCGGGATTATGATGCAGCCACATCCCCTGCCTTGATGATGGGTGAGGAGGTACCAGCAGCTATGTTAGATTTTACCCATTTCTGCCTTCTCTTTGCCACTGCAGTGGTAGGAGGAGGGTGCAGCCAGCCAGCCCATCGCACACACCGGATCTTTACTGAAGATTAGTTATCATTAACACGGGGGTCCTTGCACAAGCCTTTGCGACGTAGCGCTCAGATGTCCCCATGACAAGCCCG
The DNA here is from genome assembly GCA_013399095.1 of Psophia crepitans. Lineage (NCBI taxonomy): Eukaryota > Metazoa > Chordata > Aves > Gruiformes > Psophiidae > Psophia > Psophia crepitans. The sequence goes on from VWZZ01008124.1 coordinate 176,423, forward strand.
GTAAAAAAGGCTTAGCTCTGCTGGCGTGCGAGAGGCCATCTGTCTGCATCCCACGCGCCCACGCGGTATTTCTTCTGCTGATCAAGAAGAGCAAACAGATGGCACTTGGTCGTGTGAAACCCATCTTGAGAACTGCAAGCAGCTAATAGTAAACAGTACGGGGTTGCTTTTTCTTGAGCTGAACAAGGGGTGAGGAGGGGGCAATAAGGACTATTTCTGAGGATGCTGGGCAAGGCGAGGGAAGCCCCAGCCCCGCAGGGTGATGTGTGACCCCCTGTAGGAAAGGCTCCTGTTTGTAAGGGGTCGTATAGCAGACAGATAGTCCCCCTGCTTTTAGGGGCCCTGTGGCTTGTGTTCGCCCCCCTCTGCTCTCTCCTTCCACCCATGTCATTGATTTTGCCAGTGACTCATCACTCCTGCTGACTCTTTGCTTGTTCCTTTTCTCTCACAGGCCAGGGAAGGAGAAGTAGCCATTATAGATAAAGTTCTGGATAATCCAGCTTTGACGTCTAGAGACTTTCAAGAATGGAAACAAATGTACCTTGATCTCTTCATGGACATCTATCCAAGCAGCACCCCGAGGGACTCTGTTAATGGCTCGGCTGAGGTTGATGCACTTATAGCCTCCTTAGCGCACACTCACTCTTACATTGAAACGCATGTATAAAGGTCTCTCTTTTTGTCCATTTGCTATCCTCCAGCCCTTTACTTAAGTGCATAAAGTAGTTTTTATATCAATATGTGGGAGCTCTGGTAAATTATATTTTAATGTTACTCAGCTGTGTGAAGTAAACCTTCAGTGGTCAACGATACCACGTCTGTACTGAGGATTTGTATATTTTATATGCTGCCAACGCTCTGCTTGTGTTTACCTTCTGTGAAATAACGAACATGATCTCTAGCTATTGAAGAAAAGTATTTAAAAGCATTTTTGGAAGACTGTGGCCTTCACGCTGGAAGCTCCACAAGCTAAAGGTTTTGCTATCGAAGGTCACTTTTACAATGATATTTTATATTATATACTTCCAGTACTGAATTGCATTTTTGGAGTGCAGGTACTATTTTGGTGGTGGAAGAAAACCAATTTTTATATTTAATGGGAAACTCTAGGAGTTTTCTTAAACAACAGGGGGAAAGTGTAATGCGGTGGTTGTGTTTCAGTTTTGTCAAACACACAAAACGGTGAAAATCAGCAGATAGAAATGACTAATGTGAATTTAAGTATCAAAAGGTTAGGTCTCATTTCCTTGTGCTTTTTTAAAGCCTGTTGCTAAGGTTTACCATCAGTGCAAAGGGATGCTGGTTTGGATTCTAATAAAGACCAAATTATGTGTTATTTGTCTCTTAATCACGTTTGGTTGATTTTTTTAATAAATTAGTCATGTTACTGTCATTTATGCTGCTTTTGTACCGAAGGTATCAGAATAACGTGCAGATTTTGCAAAAGAGAAAATGCAGACTTTGAACATCCTTGATAGCGGCGTTTCTCTTGCCCAGAAAAGCAGCAGCAGAAAAGGTTCCCAACGAAATGCTCGGAATCTGTGAGGCTTTGAAAATTCCCACAATAGAAAAGGAATGAATAGGATTTTTCAAGTAGTTTCCTATGTGTTTTCTGAGCTGTGAAATTCAGCCGTATTGTATGCAGGGAAAATGTATGATGAGAGCAGAGCTGAGCACAGAACCTGAAAAATAACTGAGGAGTGAAAAAGCCTCTGGTTAGCTTTTGAAGGGGAAAGTATGTCTCTGGGTTCTGCGGAGTTCACAGGCCTATTAAAATATTTTAAACTTCCATGAGATTTGAGATGTGCTAGAGACAACCCAGTGAATACGAGTAGAAATAGCTCCTCAGAGTTAGGCACGTGCCTGGAATAGGAAAGGAGGAGGTAAACCTTAGATCACATATTTACTTTTTATGGGCTTGTTTTCAAAAAGTGATCAGAGCATGACAAAATATTTCTGCTGCTTTTCAGTATTCTGCTGCGTAAGTTAGGACTTGCAGCATGATTTAGTAATGCTCATGTGAAAGGGAAAAGCCTCCTTTACACTTTTTACAGCAAGCTGTACTCTTAACCAACTTGAGACTATTGCCTGTACAGCTCAGTGAATGTACTTTAAACTTTATGAGCTCTGCTTTTTCCTGGCAGTTATATCCATGAAGGGACGAAGGAAAGAACGGACAGATCTATTTTCTCTCTCCTTCTTTCTTTCTTTTTATATATCTCTCTTTCTCTCCCTCTTTTTCTCTCTTTCTCCTCTCTCTTTCTTTCTCCCCCTTTCTCCCTTTCTTTCTTGTTGTTTTATTGCATTGCGATTGCAAATGTTTTGCAGATTTTGCACAATTGTACAGCAGAGTGGCCTTTCTGTAGCCCATTTTCAGTAATCCTATATTCAAGTCGATATGGATGACAAATCATGTATTAACGTTTGTATAGAATTCTGGATCCAGTGTAATATTTGTACCATTAGAAGAATCTTGTTTGTATAAACTGGACATTTATTTACTGCATGGGTACTGACTTGGATATTAAATTTGTGAGTTTTTTGTAAATTTCTCTTAAAAAAAGGCTTGACTTGAAACAGATCATGCTATTGTTCCAAGCATTTAGATTCTCTAGCTATTGTTTTACTGGACCAAAAGTAAATATATTCATATAAAAAATTCTTTATATCTGATGGATGTATATGCACATTGTGTAGTTGATTCCTTGTCAAAGCCAAGGCAGCTCAGAAGACTTAGATCTGTTGCTATGCAACAGCTATTCTGCCTGCACTTTACATTAGTAAAGTCAGCTTGATTGCTTTAAAGGTGAAAATTAAACATTACAGTTTTTTAAGCTAGCCTAGTGACAAAGAACACGTGTCCTCTCCGTCGTGCTGCCTTCTTTTAAGACTATTAAATGTTCTTCTATATATATTTTTATTGTATTAACTCTCAGCCTAGAAAGGGAACACTGTAAAATGAAGTACAATAAATTTAGCTTTTAAATGAACATTTTTGTCTCGAGATTCATTTTACTCTATACCAAAGGGATTCTGCAGCATCTGACCATTTTACCTGCATTTCATAGGTACCTTAAAGTACCCTCATAATCTGTGCCTCCGAACTCCGCCAACATGGCCAAAGAGAAATAAGGCTGTCGCTGTTTCGGATGTAGGCAGACGCTGGATAAAGGCTTCTGAAAACCTTCAGTTCGCTCCCTCCCCATCACACTCTTTGATGAAAGTAAACCTCTCTTGGCTGCAGGATTCTCTCATGTACTAGTTCAGCAGCTATGAGCAATTTTACTGCCATGAGCAGGTACAATAAAGCAGCGTATGCTACCGAGGTAAGTATCAAGGCATTAGCTACAGCAGCTCCTATAACATGTTTCTTAGAGTCTAATAATAAGTATACCCCCTCAGCTCTGGCCATCTAAACTAACACAGGTTTGGATGCAAAAGAAACGTACTGTACCGGTAATGTGTGTCTTTAGCGCAAAATGAGCCTCTGAAGGGCATGCGACCACAAAGGCCACTCGGAGAGAAATGGCTTCTAGCAAACAGCCACTGTTTTAACTTACGGCCATAACTGAGTCTACATATCAAAAAATCCGTGCTTTCTGTCCAGTAATTTCATGCTGGTTAGCTAAGGCATTCTTGCCTAGCATGCAGCATATCAAATAATACCTTTTCCTTGGCAGTACTTATTATTAGCTCTCATACGCATCAATTTTGTCGTCTTTATACAGCTCACTTTCGTTTTGCTTAGCCATAGCATAAAAATTCAATAGCACTTACCAGCTGGGAAAATTACTTCTGATTACAAAAACAGAAAAGATGGATTATACTTTTTAACCTTCGCAAAATCTGACTTGCAACACGTATTAATTGCTGTCTAGGTATTATTCTTCAAAAGTCCGTGATAAAGATGCTCGCTCATCGCCTCTAAACATGCTACTTGCCGCGTCCTTCCTCAGTGAGATTGGCTTCCAGCTCTATAAATCCTAACACCTTTTCCCACGCTGAAGCCACTTTCTTGCCCGTTTCCACCAAACGTTTGGCTTATCAAAGCAAAACCTCCACTCTGTCACATTCAGTGCCATCGCAATTTTCTCTTTCTTCTCCAGGACCACGCTGCTGGCTCAGCTCTTGGGGTGATTATTGTGCAGCGTGTGGGCTCAGCAGTTTGGTGGCCTCTTCTGCTGGCTGTCGCTGTCCTGCTCGTCGGCCAGTTCAGAGAGCTGCAGCACGGCGCACTGCAGCCCGCTCCAAGGCAAAGGGGCTTTGCAGATCTCTTCCCAGCCATCGTTGTCGATGTCGTAGCCAACCACGTCTTGTGTGGGGACTTCCCGTGAGTTTTGCCACTTCTTTCCCCCGATAAGAAGAGCCGTTTCCTCTACTACAGCCAGGCCATAGCAAAATCGATCATAGATCAGTGGTCTTAACCGAGTCCATTGGTTTTGATCAGGGTTGTATCTTTCTATCTCAGAGAATGGTTCATATAATCCTAAAAAGGTGAATATGGCTTCTCTGATTGTTGCCATCTGATGCCCAAACCGAGCAATGCTCATGGGGGCTTGTTTCATCCACTGCTCTTCAAGCGAGCTCAGGGAATATACGTCCTTGCTCGTGTTGGCTGGATCTGAGTACTTGCCGCCAGAGATGTATATAGTATTCTTGCAAATGGCACTGGCGTGGCCATGTATCTTGCACGGCAATTCCCTGGCCTTCGTCCATCTGTCCCTGCTGATGTTGTAAACTTCCACAGACGAATGCAGCGACCCGTCCTCACCCCTTCCACCAATGGCAAAGATATCCTTGCCTAGGACACAACAAGAAAACTGGCATCTCTTTTCCAGCATGCCTGTGATCTGGGTCCATGTGTTAAATCTCGGATCGTAACGATGGACCTTGTTCGTAACTGATAAGATCTTTGTGGGTTTAGCATCACCCGGGGCACCACTTTCTATTTCCCCACCCAAGACGTAGAGGAAGTTTCCCACCACACACACGCTGTGGTTCTGCACCCTGTCCTGCACCTGGGTGAGAACTCGCCATTTGTGATTGTAAACGTCGAAGGCCACCACATCGGTGATGAGCCCCTCGGTTTCTGTCCCTCCCCCCAGCAGAATGATCCGAGTTTTCTGGTTCCTCAGCATGGTGGATTTATCCTGCAGGACAGGCTGTTTGAAAACAGACGCATGGTAATTTATCGCTTTAATGATCAAGCACTTAATCCCTGCGGAGAGGGGCACTTCCGACTGCGTGTAGGTTTTCCTCAGCTCTTCCACTGGGATGAGTCCGTATCTTATGTGCTCTAAAAGGCTGCTGGCGTGAGCCAGCCTGGGTTTATCCTGCTTCAGCCACAGCAGCACGAGATTCAACAGGCGTGTTTCTTTCACCATGGGGAGATCTGGCGATTCAACCACTGCCAGCAAAGACCTGAAGTTCAGCTCGAGCAGTCCTGTCAAGTCCAAGTCCAGCAGCTTCCAGAGATTATTGACAATGTATTTTTCTGTTGCTGCTAAGGCATCTGGCAGGTAAAACTTCCTGGCCACGTTGGCAGAGAAGCAGCAGTTTTCCAAGGCAAGATTGTTAACTAAGTACTGATTGCACAAGCCAATAGCATCGGTCACTTGCAAGTAGCTTGCTGCTTCCAAGGTATCCTCCAGGCTTTCAAAGGAAAGGGGCAACAAGGAAGTGTAAATGAAATCCAGGACATGCTGGAGACCAGTGGGAGAGACAACTTGCAGGTGAATTACACTGGCCTTGGACTCTTGGGTATAACTTTTGAACATGGCTCGGAAATAGTCGCTGGAGCATGCCAACAGGGATTTGTGTGCAGGAAACTCATTTTCCTTCACTTTCAGCAAAATATCGCACAGAAAGCCCTCTGACCTCAGGGACTGGTACTGGGCGAGCACGGCAGTGCAGTGTGCTTTGCAGTAGGAGAGGAAGTAGCTCATGGTAGGCAATGCAACGCTTTCCCCTTGAGTTATTAAAGCTAAGATGCAATTAGATATTGAAACAGCTGCTCTACTCAACAGCCATTGTTTGAATGCCCAGCAGACCTCCAGTTGTTAGAGAAAAGCCCAACCAAACAAAAAACAAAAACAAAAAAAAAATCAGTCTCTTGCCTGGCGTAGGGGAACAGTTAGTAGATTTGTAGTGAATTCAATGCATTCCTTTATAGAAAAAACAGCTGAATGTCATAACAGCTGTAGGATGCTTACTTTTCTTGCCTCCGTCGCTTGTGCGGGGATGAATGGTCCACGGTTGTGCTGCGCACTTGCTTGGCTGGCCATCAGGTGACAGATGAGGGAGCTAGATGGCAATCCCAACAAATGACACTTTGTGTCTGCTCAGCCGTCGCCCTCGACCCTTCTCGCTCCGCAGGCAGATCAAATAGATCCTCTCTGGCTGCCAGCGCATGGCTCTGGGGAGACACGGATGAGAAGCGAGCGCTGGCTTTTTCTCCTCTCTTGTTTGTATTTCAAACTCAGACGAGTTTAGACCTCGCTGCCCCTGGGACAGCAGCCCCCTTTTCGTCCTCTTTTCGCACTCTCTTAGGAAGCCCCAGCTGAAGATCAAATCAGCGTCCAGGGGTTATTACGTGAAGGCTTTCTGAGCCCATAAATCTGTGCCCGGCAGGCACCAAGACAACCAAAATATCGTGATTAGTCATTGGTTTGATTTGACATGCATTTCTGGGCTCTTTGCTTCACATGACACCACCATAACTCACCACTACCAGAATAGCCGCAGGCACATCCCCTCGTCCCCCCTGCCCCAGGCCGACCCCAGGCGGGCGAGCAGAGGGGACGGGGACCGGGCGGACGGAGGAGCTTCCACCGACAGCCGCAGCCAAAGCAGCTGACTTGGAATGACCTGGCTGGGAATCACAAGGGTAACACATTCGCACAAAGCGGTGACAAAAATAGATTCCCCCAGTTCGGCCATAATAACCCGAAATCTGTTTATAGAGGAGGCTTTGCATAATTGTGCTCTCAGTTACCGGCTGGGAACAAACCCCGCGCCCCCGGGGATGGGCCGGAGCTGGCTCGCTCAGCTTCTCACTTTCAGTTTGTCCCAATTAGAAGCACGTATGTGGGGATTATCCCTGATTTTCACCCGGGCCCTGCAGGGTCTAATTTCTACCAGGAATAGTAGCTCCGGGCGAGCTGCACATGCTGACCTCTTACAGCTTGCTTTTATTTTTCGGGGTTTTTTTCCCCTGTGTAGCTCTGGGTGGAAGTGTTCAGGAATCTCCTCCTGACACCTTTCCAGGTCAAACACGCTCAGGACTTGCAGACCTTGACAGGATTGATAATACCAGACCATTTTGATGCATCAGGTACCAGCAGATCTGGGGGCAGAGGAGTACCCCTCAGGACTGAAAAATTTCACCTTTTTCTCATGCCAAAGGTAAAGCATTTTTTTCTGTATTTTCTTGTACTTGTTTATGTGATATCATGAAATTCTGGCTCACCCCTGTAATTGATGGGTGCTTGGGAGCTGACTGGACACTGATGTGGATCATGCATGCTGTGTGACGGTTCTAGTCACCCTAAGCTGCCTTGCTAAGCAGACTCATACCTATACATGCTCTGCTTTGGCTGTGAGGAGGACTCCAAAACCATCATTCTTCATTGCTGTGTAGGTCTGAAAAATTTTTTATTGCTAGAATCCACTTTTCATCATCAGACTATGGATGATAAATCAAGATCACGCTAAAAAATATTCTCCCTTGCTAGCAAAATGACCTGTATGGGCAGTGGGGATGAAGAAAGAAAGAGATGCCTTGCTTATATTTCCCAGCAGTTTTGCTTATGCCCATGCTGGGACAACTGTAAAGTATTTCAGATGTCGTAAGCAAAGCTGTGCAGCTGAGTCCAAGCTTCTGGTTTGATGCTTTTCTTGTTTTGGACAAACCAGAGACCAGTACCTGTGTCACCCCCTCAGCAGTCATGCATGCTGCTGTTGAGAGACCAGGTCTTAAACGCTCCCACTCCTGAAGATACTGCTTTCTCCCATTTAACCCCATAAGGTACCAGACTTCAGTAACAGGAGGTGCAAAGAAACCTCCACTGGTTCAAAACATCGAGCCAGCGCTGCACCATTGCTCTTTCCTCGG
>VWZZ01008124.1:184609-241749 GCA_013399095.1 Psophia crepitans
TGCGCCTTCAGCACAGGATTGAGTTTGACAAGCATTTCTGAGGCAGTTCTGGCACAAGCAAGTGCTGGTACCACGTCCTCTTTGCCAATAGTCCTTGTCCCCCATCAGGCCTTCGCTTGTGTTGCATGACTGCTCTGAGTCTGAGGGCTGGGAGGTGACACAGCCAGGAACTGATGCTCAGAGAAGAGCAGAAGAAAATCTAAAAATACAACAGCAGCGAGGTCTCTGCAGCCCGGATAAGGTCCTCAGCCTCCCTCACTGTGTAGCCTTCCAAGCAGATGTAGTGCCCCAACACAGAGCGCAACAGAGGTGAGCTGGTCAACAGGGGACCCACCACCTGTAGAGACCCTTGGCACATGACACCTAAAGCACAGATACTGGACTGGTCTTCTGTCCTTGAGCCATGGCCAGCAGCCCCTCAGCACATCATGCTTCAGGCATGACGGTAAGCCATAGAAGCTGGGACTGAGGACACATGATCAATTAAATCCTACTTCCCCTGAATCCAGATGTACCAGAAGAGGGTCAGAGTCATGGCTTAGGCAACTGTGGATATTGCCAGCAGCAGCAAAAACACGCTCACACACACACACACACACACACATGCACGCACACCCCCCCCACACCCCCATGAAGTGATGCACTCGCTGGCAAAGGCACCGTGCCTTTTCCTCTCCCTCAGCAAGGCCAGGCCGGACCCTGCCCAGGCTCACACCGGCTTTGCTGGCACATGTCAAGTACCAGCATGGCACCGGCCGCAGGCTCTGTAACCAGAGAGGCCACATGGGGCTCAGGCTGAACCCCCGTGGCTGTGCCCAGAGCGATGCCGTGCTAACCAAACTGGTTGTGCATTGCTTGCTCTCCAGATGCATTCTGCACACGGGCTGCCGTTTGTACAGGTCGGCTGCCAGCTGATTACTGTGTGTTGCCACAGGAGCCAGCGCTGATTTAGCTGAACTGATTTAATACCAGTGCCAGATAAGCAGGTCCTATAATTATATGCAGATTTGCTGTGTGGTTCCCTCTCAGACCTACTTCATCTTCGTGGCAAGCCAGCTAATAGAAATAGTAAGAATCATGATCTTTATAAAGCTGTTATTTGCCCAGATATTTTTTTTTCTTTCACTTGTAATTGAAATAAAGCCAAATCCTTTCCAGTCCCTTGCTCTGGAGTGGCAAAAAAAAAAAAGATTATCATTATCAAAATGAGGTTTCTCCCTGCTGCACTTTTAGGCAGTTAGCTTTGTCTGACGAGGAAGCCTACTCAGCCAGTACCTTCCTTTGTCAACAGGCAAATTATCTCCAGACGGCAGCTCAGGTCTGTGGCACCTTTGGAGGAATACTTAATGTCCATTAGCAGGCAGTGACTAAACAGCTAACTTAGGAATCTCAGGAACAGACCTAGCGCTGGGTGGGATGCAGTCAAACCATGATCTCAGTTTTCTCAGCCGTAATTTGGAAGATCAGATTTTATGTTTGACTCACTAGATGGTGCTTAAAATTAGGGAAACATTAGTGTTTCAATGATATATGATTTTCTGGGAATAGACAGTACATTTTTAATCATGTGCATCATTTAGACTTTAAATTAGATTTAGATTTCAGGCTTTTAGTATGTTTTCTGTGGAAATGATTATTATATTACAGTAGACAGTCTGCAATAAAAAAGAATATTCAGAGGTGTGCTGGGAAAAATGTTGGCTTCCACACTTGCACTTATTGTTTTTCCTGTGCAAAGGTGAAAAATGGCCTAGATTGCAATGCCGTGTTCAGTTTAATCTTGCAAGTAGGCCATCGGTTAATAAACACTTAATTACCATTGTACATTTTCCCAATTATTTTTTTTTTAAGAGTAAAGGTTATAAAAGAGTTGTACAAGTAAAATTAGAATCATTAGTAACAAGTGGCTTCCTGAAAAATAGCCATGACAAAAATCCACGGCAGAGGATTTCTAAGCTACACTTTGTTCCAGAAGAAATCAGTGCAGTCCAGAGGACAACAGAACAAATGCTTCGGATGCTGGTAATGTACCGCGCGAGCAAACTTAGCAAACGTGAGAAAGGGAGAAAGCCAAATGATGAATGTGGTAGGGATGATGTAGCATATAGGTTTTCTAGAAAATACTAATCAGAAAAAAAACCATATTGATTTAAGTTGTCTTGTAAAAATCATTGCACTAGAGTCTGTACTTCATCCTTGACTAATCATTCACAATAGTATTTGGGTCACCCCAGCTATTTAAAGCAAAGGACATTTAGCCCAGGAAAGCAGTAAGAGAGAGAAATTTCCTTGCAGCTAAAAGCAATGTATGGTGAGATCATGTCTGTGTATAAAAGCGCAGGAGAATGTTACCGGCTTGGATGAGGTGGGCTTAGTCTGTGAGGTTTCCATTTTGGCAGGGGAAGGTTGGGGACGCACGTGGCTCTAAGCACTGTCCGTGTGTGGAAGGAGACGGAGGTGCCCACAGGACGCTGCCCCTCATGCGCTGGGGGTGCAGGAAATCGGCACAAGACTGAGCCTGCAAACCCTCGGGCACACTATCCATCCAAGTGCCACCTAGGAGGGGTCTGCATCCGGAGTTCTCTGCTGTTTTGAGGAAAATGAGGAGGAAAGGAGGAAATATTGTTGGCAGCCGTGCGTTGGGGTGCCATGCCCCAAATGGGTTCTGTGAGCACTAACGACACCAGTGTGAGAAAGCATCCTGTGTCAAACCACGACAGACAGCATGAAATAAAAGTCTTTCAATCAGCCTGTGCCTTATTTGTTTCCTCTCCCTTTTTTTCAGGTTCCCTTCCGTTCACCTCCCATGAAGACAGGTGTAGTTATGGCTTCTAATGCTTTCCCAGTGGGTTAGACAGGAGCTTCTCCAGTGAATAGAAAACAAGCCGGAAAAGTTTTTAACTTGGGCTCCTGTTTCAGAGCTACTGCAGTGGGATGAGTCAGGCAATGCAGCTGCAGGATAACGAAGGGTAATGTGTGTTTGAACGAGCTCATTTCACAGAAGATGTTCTAATGGCCTTCACAGCAAAGGGCAGTTTTCACCTGCTGCTCGGAGGCTCTGTCTGCTCTTTTGGTGGCCTGGTGGCACCAGAGGTGCTTTGTGTGGAGCCCTTGCTTTCCCTCCATGGGTGGCCAGGGCTGCCCACACTGCAGCTGGGGCAGAGAGGGACCCACAGCTCCTGCCCAAGCGGTCTTCACTCTCCATCCAGCTCAGGGCAGCTCAGAGACCATGGTGGCTACTGACGTTGCACAGTGAGGACACATTGCTCTAGCTGAAGCTGCTCTGTTCGCAGGCTGCTTCTGCATGTGTGGACGTCCCCTTGCTATAAAAGGAATTTTCCTGACCCCCTCGTGAAGCCCTCCTGCCTCCCCAGGACCTTGTGGCTGGTTGAACTGGGTTCCCAAACTTTATTTGCTTGGGTACCTCTAGCAACAAAAGCTTTGGTTTCAGGCTGTATGACCACTAATGGCAGGACAGCTGGGTTCTTCCCTTCTGTCTGTGGCTGGGTACACTCAGCAGTTCCCAGCTCTGCCCCCACTGCAGAGACCCCAGGCCACCCTGATGTGGTTTCTGTGCTCCTAGTGACACACGTACCCAGTGCAAAACCAGTGTAACTGGGATACACACCTCAGGTCTAGGAAAATGGTAAGGAAATGGAGACTGGCTCCCCAGGTTGCAATGGTCTAGTGGTCTCTAGACCACTGGTGGTCTCTAAATTCCAATCCTGGAAGAAATTTGTAGGGTAGTTATAGAAGCTAGACTTCATCAAGTTGGATGAAGGCCTGGTACACCATGGATTCAGTCATCTCCTCTCTTCCCCTGTATGAGCTGGATGCATACTGGACATGCATATAAGCTGTGGATAGCAGTGAACCAAACCCCTAATCCCAAGGCACTCTCCAAGAACTAATGTACTACGAGCTCTTTTTTGTTAATTTTTACTTTGGGGTTCTTGTGCCAGCAACAATGCGAATATTGAAATCCTCATGGAAATGCAAGGGACAACTTGCCCAGAAGAAAACACATAGCCTACTTAAGCCAAACTGAAAGGCTGTAGAGATATTGACTTCTTTTTCAGCAAGTTTATTTTGGTTTCATCCGCCCAGAAGAAGGATTGACATAAGTCACTCTCGAAGGGAGCGAATATAGATAGCCCTTCCTCTGGGCCCCAGCAGTGTGCGCCTGGCATGACAGTGCAACATCCTTTTCTTGGTACAATGGCAGTTTTCAGGGGACCTTTGAATTCTGCCTGAAGTGGAAAACTCATTGCTGTATGTTAGCTCTCCTGTCAGACCAAAGAAATTAAATTGTAGACAACTAAAGAGAAAAGTACAGGTCAGATGGATCTGAAACCTGTGAAACCCTCTCCAGCACTGCAAAGACTTACCTGTCTGTTGGTCTCCCAGGTGGCTCATCTCTCAAGGACACTAGGTGTCTCTCAGCAGCACCATGGGATTTGTCTGACATTAGAGGTCAGCAGCCCATGGATGGGCTGCTCCAGCCTAGCTGAGGTACCAAGCCATGCACCTGGGGTAAGCACGTGCCCTCCTGAGGGATGCGGGTCAGCCAGAGGTGCCCTCTCAGGTGGACTGGTAAAACTCCTCCTGCAGTAAAAAGACAGTACACTTTTGGGCTGAGGGTGGGAAAGATGCTTCAGCAGGATGCCGTGCTCCTTCCAGAAAATTCAGAGTTCTCACACACACAAAACTAGTCCAGTTGCGTTGTCTTCCCCCATTCCTGGAGGCAGCAGTGATGTCTAGGAACCTCTTCTGATCCTGGTCATGTCAAAGGGGAGGATAGGAATGAGAGCTGGAATTAAATGAGAAATATGGTTAAATGAAGCTACCATACAATGGTGTAAATTTATTTCTTACCATTGAAAGGGAGAGGAGATTAAAAATAAATGTACATGCTTCAAATTCTTTAAAAATTACAAGTAATGACATTACTAGTACTTTCTGTAGGTCATGCAATGACAGAAATACAGTAGTTTAGACCAACATTGACCATGTTGATAGCGTACAACCACGGCTTTCCTAACTTCTAGCCTCTTCGAGTCTTCCTATTCACCAAACTACGATCCAACAAGCAATTTACCTCAAAAGAAAATTTCCTTAACTTGCATTAGGGAAATGACAAATCCGGTCAGAGGAAACCTGATTTGAAAGGTAAGTAGGTTGATGTATTTAGAGGAGTAGATAATCTCTGTGCCTACAACTTCATTTAGCTCATGGTAACATATGAATGGACTTGGTTAAAAAATACGGCCCTGGTTAAAAAAACGCTCAAAATTAATATATTAGCTTCACAAACTAGGTCTGAGGCAGACTTCCAGCCCATCACTATGCAGGGTGCTACTCTGTGCTGCTAGTGTAGCACTTCCATTACACTACCTAAGCAAAAACTTTTAAAAAGATAGACTGCATTGTTTATTCTCCCATACTTCCCAACATCAGCACCCTAATATCATTTCCAAGGCTGGATGATTACAATCCCTTGAAAAGAAAACACTGACGTTCAGGAGATGCCTGGAAATAGCAATATCCACTCACTCCTGACACCCACCAGCTGTACGTGGGAAATAACAAGCAATCTGTGCAAACAAACTGCACACCCTGATATTTCTGCTGCTCCTGACTACGGTTAAGAAGCTGTAAGAAATAATAAAAAGAAAATGAAAGCAATCACCATACAAATCACCCATCCATTCTTCCCCAAGCGGGTTTATTTGCCTTTGACAAAACAAAAGAGCCGTTAAAAGTCTGACAGACCTTCTGCAGGGGGTTGTATTTTGCAATTTTCTTCAAATAAGCTTAGTGATCTAATAAGTATTTTCAAAAGTTCAGTTCAAAGTTTACAGAGTTGTATGGAAACAGGAGCTCATTTTCATTCCTTTGAAGCCAACAGGAGTTCTGTCGTCGACTCTGGTACAGGCAGAAAAGCAATGTTCTTAGCACAGAGACACTTCGGGGGCCAAAGGATCTGGTTTAGCTTAATTTTTCAGCCTTATGTACCAGAGTTCTCACCTGATATGCAGGGTATATTCAGCTCCCAATGGTCCTGTTGGAATAGAGGTTGTATTAAAGATCATACCCTTTACAACTGAGCCCCTCATCTATTGCTATTGAAGATAACGTGATGAGCTTCTACATACAGCATGTTATTTTTAATGTGTTAACTCTTGGTGTGTAGACATTACATCAGCGGTCTGTATGGGGTGAGCAGGCCCGTGTGAGCAAGGCTGGAGAAGGGCAGCAATAATCTCTGCTCAGATGCTCCCACCATGCTGTAGTGTTCACTGACACTTTAGGGAGCAGAGTCTTCAGCCACCAGCGTTGCAGGCCTGCCCTTGCTGTTGCTAACCACTGATTTCACTTGGGTTACTTCAGAATCTTGCAGGATCATTTCCTATTGCCTCACCATCTGGAAATATTTTCATTAAATGATAAAAAGATTTATTTTTATTTATTTTTTTTCCAGCAAGGCAGATGGAGCTTTCTCCTGATCTTTCTCATGTTTTCAGAAGAGAGTTACATTTCCACAGCTTCCAGAATTATAACACGTTACCACAACCCCCAGAAAAGAGGTACTGCAGAGAACTTGAGTTCCTATAAGCCATTTGTAGTTTCCCAAATGCTCAAATTCTCAGCTACAAAGATGAACAGAGAGAATAAATACACATTGCTAAGACGTCAGGAACAAAAGTGTTGCAGGCATTTTCAAAGGTAGAAAGAGCAGTTAGAAGCCAAGGTCCCTTCAGGCAGCTAAATAATTCTGACAACCATTGCTCCTCATGACAATGTCCTTCCTTCTTACTAAACTGCAGTGATTCTGTTATCATGGTGACACCGAACTGCCCAGCTTGGTTCAGGGCAGTGCTGTGTGCAATGGGCACTTTAGGAACACTCAGAAAGTGCTGGCAACGGCCCTCCCGTGAGGCCACTGCTGTAAGTCACTGCTGCCAATAAATCTTGTTGCCCTTGATTGTTCGGGTTTCTCTTAGAAACAAATATTTACCAGCTTCTGGTTTGCAGAGTCTCTTAAAGGTCACAGATGTTAGCTCCAAGGGGAGCCAAGCTATTCGGCCTTAAGCTGTTTGACGTTGGCTTCCTGTGCAAGCCTGCGTTGCCATAAAAGCAGGCATCACTATGGTACTTATGTGTAAGGGTGGAGGAGTAAAGATTTTCTCCTCTTGGCCCATTCCAGTGCATTATTTTTAAAAGCTTATGCAAAATGGTTGTCTTCATGCTGCTTACCCTTTTGGATGGGGTTGATGTGTTGGATGGTAATGGGCTGCTGGAGAGTTAGAATTACTTTCTCATATAATAAACCTGGATGGAGAGGAGAGAAAAATATTTTCTTGGAATTGTTATTAGTGGGATTACATTTTTGGGATTGTATTAAGGGAAAAAGTGTCCATCTTTTGCAAAACTACTGTAGTCCTTCTACATCCACTACACAACTGTATGGAGTAACCTGTAGCTCCAGAAAAGCTTCAACTCATCCTAGCTATTGGTCTCATCTCAACTTCCTAAGACTATTCAGACAAGAAATGCTTTCTGGCAACTATTTCTTATGCCTGTCTTTCATTTCATGATGACCAGAAATCCCAAACAGGAGAATTGCTGGAGAAGCTGTTAGCAAACTTTGTGCCCTGACTCTTTTCATATTGACTCTTTTAATTTGAATTACATAATTTCTAATAACCCCAACCGCCTGCATATTCATTGAACTACTTGCTTGTGAAGGCAATAAACTCTGTGCTTAGCCACACTCTGTGTCTGGTGTCGTGGTTTGGGAGTTTAGTCATTTCTCCTCTTCCTTTTCTACCTTGTTTTGGTTTTGGTCTGGTTTAGGCATATGAGAATGTGAAGCTTCACATGACTGGGAGCTGCTAGTTCTTCTCCTGACCAGGATCCTTTAGTTGTTGCTTGGATTCAGCAAGAACAACCTCATCTTCTTTTAAGACTCATTATTTTTGTCATCTGACTTAGAAGAATCACAAGAGCCCAAGGCCTCGACTTAAGGGCTCATTGCATGCAGGTTAATCATGCCTTGGGAAATATAAGGATGGTTTTCTCACCCCTAGGATGGAAGTTTATAGGACTGACACAATTTTCTAATTTGATTGCTCTACTCTGGTTGTATGTCCTGCACAGGCATCACAAGTAATGTCACGCATATATGTTACCTTTATGCAGGCCAATAATATCAGCTTTTAATTAGGATACACTTTCTAACAGCAAAGATAACACAATGCTAGGATAGGTTACCTAGGGAGGTGTAGGGTTGCCATCATGGATGGATCTTTAAAGTATGCTACAAAGAATACATTCCCTCCAAATCTGCCTGGAATTAGGCAAGTATAGCTGCTTGGGCTTGGGGGCAAGGAAGTAGATTAAATGGTCTTTTGAATCCCTCTGAGTGCTATACTATAGGATCTTCTGCTCATGATAAGCCTTCAATAACAAAGTCCTCTGAACTATGAGGCGTGTGTCTTACCGAGCCTTGGTGATTCACACAAGTGATTTTCTAAATAGAGATGCTTTACTGAAAAACAAAAGCCTTAAATAGGAAAAAGCTTGGGACACATGCTGGTGTGTGATGCTTTGAGGACACCATAATTGGTCTGGAAAATTTACTGAGCATGTCAGTAAGCTGAAAATGGACAGGACAAAGGGCATGCAAAGTGTCTGCCTGAAAGCACCACCTCCCTTCACAGGAAGAGCCATTGGAAGGGCATTGCCCAACATCACTGCTGTTTGAAAAGCTGCTCCCCGGGGATGTCATGACTTGAGCACTTCTGCTGAGATCAGTCCATGAAGAACGCATTTTTGACAACTGACTGGAATAGTACAGAAATGAACTCCACCACTGCTGACGTCAGAGTTGTTTTTCCTTTTTTCTTTTTCTCCCCTGCCTCACATAAAGGTAAACAAAGTGGGTAGTTTTCCATCTTACTTGAAATTTGAAGAGTAGAAATAATTCTTATTGAGGATATTAGGAATCTGCATTTCTGGATGTGCCTTTACAGATTCACAGATTGGGAGGGGTGGGAAGGGACCTCTGGAGACCATCTAGTCCAACTCCCCTGCTAGAGCAGGGTCACCAGATTGCACAGGATCATGTGCAGGTGGGTTTTGAATATCCCCCAGAGAAGGAGACTCCACAGCCTCTCTGGGCAGCCTGTTCCAGTGCTCCGTCACCGCCAGCGTAAAAAAGACTTTCCTCATATTGAGATTGAACTTCCTGTGTTCCAGTTTGTTTGTTTTCTTTGGTTGTTTATCCTTGAAGAAAAGGAGCAAGGCATGTAAAATATCAGTAAACCAAAAAAAAATAATAAATCAATAAGCAAGAATGCAACAAACACCATGTTCCTCTGTCCGATTCATCCTGTTCTGCACCAAGTCAATACAGGTGCAGGAGAGAGACCTCTTTGCAGAGCAAGAAGCTGCTCTTGGAAAAGATTTGCTGGGCAATGCAACACCAGTGTGAATGCTGGGCCACAGTGAGTCAAATTCTGGAAGAATAATGCCTGCGCACCGACACACGTGCATTTCCTGAACTGGCCGTGCCATCCTGCAATGCAAAATCACTTCCCCAACATGCTCGTTCTCCTGCTGCTCACTCAGGCCAGAATGACTTTGCAGTGGAAAACACACCCAAACTAAAGGTCTCAGGGGGGTAGGATAGTCCCTGCTTTGTGGGGAAGGACTGGAAATCCTGGGCACCCGGGCTGCTTCCCCATGGATGTGAGGAGCTCCCTTCAGGACAGCAGGTCAGGGAGCCCTGGCCATGGGAGAGACCAGGCTCACAGAGCCCAGCTCCTGCTGGAGGGAAGGGAAGGGGAGAACCCTGGTCCTCCCATCCTGCTGCCTTGGCCTGCCACCACTGCAGTGGGGTGGGTTTGGGGGTCTGCAGTCCCACCTAATGCCTTTCTGAATCACACTCTTTCCCAGGCTCCTCCAGAGCCCATGATCTGCTGAGGCCCTTCTCCACGTGAGCTCTGGTGAGCTATGGGCTTTGTACATGAAATACCAATCCAGGAAATGAAGTTCATCCTCCACATGGTGAAGGATGATGTTTGTCTTTTTTCTTCCCTTGCAGCCTACTCTCTTCCGAGCGTCTGTCTCTCCCCCTGATTCTCCGAGGCTGCAGGCAAAAATGATTGCTGGTGCAAACCAGCACAGCTGTCAGCGGCGCGGATGGTGTGGTGCCACACTGCACCTGCAGATGATCTGGACCCTGGTTTTAGGTCAGTAACATGGCTAGCACATGCAGTTTTTGCTTGCCTTGCTGGACACGCAGTGCAGGCAGAGCACCTTCCTTTCTTCTCAAAGGCCAGGGAAGAGCCCAGATGTCCCGTTTGTGTCACAATGACTATATGAATTTGATGATGACTGGATTTTCCCAACTGTGTGGTGTGGTCCAGTGTCATTTTCCCGATCTCCACAAAGCTCTGTCCCCTCGCACTGCTCTGCTTGATAGCTCTCAGTGTGAGGGTGGTCAGCAGCATTTTATTGGAGAAAGAGTCAAAGCAGGGAATTAAGAGGTGGCCTCATTCGGACGCATTAGTGCCTGAGTCACTGGGATGTCATTCAGGCGTGAGGACAGCCTGTGAAGGCTTTCAGATCACATGCGTGCATGACATTTAGAAGAGGTGGGTGACCTCATGGGAGATTATCTGAGAGATCTAAAATGGCCATAGAAAGTGGCATTGGAGGCTTTCATTTATCCTCACTAACCTTCAGCAATAAAAACGGAGGATGACCACATGGATGTGCATGCAGGAAGTATGCAAGAAACGCTGAGAACATTGTGAAAGCCAGAGGACTGGTAAACCATACCCTGGCTCTGGCGACACATGGCTGTCATGGAAAGAGGGAGAAGGAGGACACTGTGTTTCACAGTGCAGAGTGTTTTATTTGATTTTTTGGTATGTGTGCCTTTGCTAGCTGACGGTGCAGTGAAAGTTAAGAATATGTTCTATCCTGGTTTCTGCAGGAACACATGAATTTGGATATTCTCCTGACTTTCTTAATTCTGGATACAGCCACCAGGCTGGGACCAGCCTTGGAAGCAACTGTGAGGGCAACCAGCAACACTGTGAAGTAGAGCTCCAATTATTCAACCCCCCTTCCCCAACTTTTTCCATCACACATTCTGCATCTCCAAATCAGCACCTCAGCACACACCAGGACTATTGGTGGGGAGCAAGGTAGTTTTCTTGAGTTCAGTAATAGTAAGGATCCAAAGGGCCCTCAAGTCTTTGGCCTTCCTCTAAGCATTCATTAGTCATGTGCCAGCACAGCCTGCTGGGCCTGCTCCAGCGTCCCTGCTGAGCTGTTTGTTAGAAAATTTGAGCAGGAGAAAAGAAGCAGTATGGCAGCAGGGATCTTGGTAGCCCTGAAATCACTCTTGAGCCTTGGCTTGTTTCTCAAAGCAGAAACCTACACATATGCTCTCTTCTGTCTCTCACTCCCTCCTTCCCCTTCTCAGTCTTTAGGAATTGACCCCTCCATGGGGCCAGATGGGATCCACCCGGGGCTGCTGAGGGAGCTGGTGGATGTGATTGCTGAGCCGCTCTCCATCATCTATCAGTGGTCATGGTCAACCGGAGAGGTCCCAGATGACTGGAGGCTTGCCAATGTGACCCCCATCCATAAGAAGGGTTGTAAGGAGGATCCAGGGAACTACAGGCCTGTCAGCCTGACCTCGGTGCCAGAGAAGGTCATGGAACAAATCTTGAGGGCAATCACGTGCCATGTCCGTGACAACCGGAAGATCAAGCCCAGCCAGCATGGGTTCGTTAAAGGCAAGCCTCCTTTTCTCCAGGCTAAACACCCCCAGTTCCCTCAGCCACTCCTCATAAGACTTGTGCTCCAGACCTTTCACCAGCTTCATTGCCCTTCTCTGGGCACACTCCAGCACCTCAATGTCCTTCTTGTAGTGAGGGACCCAGAACTGAACACAGGACTCGAGGTGCAGCCTCACCAGTGCTGACTCCAGGAGGACCACATAGTCAACACCTGTGTGCTAAGACGGACAGAAAATACTGTGTGCTGCAACACCACAAAGACTAGGTCAGCTACATGCTGACTTCCACAATTCTGCTCAGGTCAGGGCTTGCATTATCAGTCTCCTGACAGAAGGGAGATCTGTTAAGACCCATTCTGACCCTGCAAATGATCAGCTAGGAAAGTCATAAGTATTAGATGAAGATGAAGAATCACTGTATTAGGTGAAGGATACTCTCAGTAGAATCTATTGCAATATCTGTAAAAAACATTTACTAAGATTGCAGCGTCTATAAGAAAGACATTGAATTCCAGTTTCACTAAAAACACAGCAAAAGATTAGGTCACTTTTCACAATACAACATCCAGACAAAAGCAAATCTAACTAGTTAGCAGACAAGATTTATCAACCACTGGTGCATATGAAACCCACAGTTGGTATCAGGGACAGAACACTGTCACTTTGCTATTGCACTTTGCTATTGCTATTGCACTTGCAGTTAGTCACCAGTCTTCTGTAGGATATCTTTGGAAGCATCCACTTCATAGCCACTGCAAAGTCATGTAGTGGGAAGTGAGTACAACATATGAACAGATGTGTTTATTTTATAAATGCTTTTAGACTGCTTTCAAAGACTCAGGAACACTGGATTTTACCAAGTTTGACTGATCTTATATCCAACCCTTAGTTTTTTGTCTCTAGAGAACTGTTTACTCTTGGGATACAAAGTAAGGAGCAAAGCTGTAGTACTTTGTGAGGGCTGAAAAACTGGTGCTTGGGGGAGTTTCCTTTTTCATGCACCAGTAGTACTAGGCAGCTTGTATACTGATATCAGGAATTTTTGCCAAGCACATTACTTAATCTACTTCACTGACAAAGCAGAAACTCGTTCAAATTAAGTGTGCACACATTAGGGAAACCAGAACTTAGTCACAAGGGCAAATGAAAATTGTTTCAACATTTTGGGCCTAAAGCTATTACCAAGAAAAATACAGCTACTTTCCTTGGATGGCCTTCTCTGATTCTCTTCTCTCAACATCAATTTTTTATAACACAAAACAGCCAAAGTGCCAGATTTTTATTACATCTTCCCATAAATAATTTACAGACAGCATGGAACAAGAGATAAATAAAAGGGCCATCTTTACCACCTTGTGATTGCACTGAGCACATCTGAATCAGATACCACTGAACCCAATGGACTGCGTCTCAAGGCTTTGATTTTGGGAATTCACGTCCATAAACACAGTTGCATGTAACTGCGGATGTTTTGCTGGTACAGTAGGTAAAGTAGTACAGCGGGACATTCCTTTTACTACTAAAAATAATAGCTTACACCATCTGAGAAAATGCAAAACTGCTGGTTTAGTTCTACAGTCCAAGTTACGTCTAGACGCAAGCCTCCAGAGTTTTAAGGCATGTGACACTATTTGTCTTAGAAATGTAGAAGCACTATAATCTTTTAATTCAAAGTGATTAAACCAGGGCCATCAATTGAAATACATTAAAACTCATCAAAAGTTTTCTGGTTAGCAGTAATTATTATTATGCCTCTACCTTTATCTTTGCCTCTAAGTTAAACGTATTTGGATTTTTCTGTGCAGATGATCAGAGAAATCCTTAGAGTGTGTTTTTGTTCAGTGGCTGACGATTAAAAGTCTCTTCCAGAATATGCCTGGGTCTAGGTGTCTCATTAGACCAAACCCTTTGCTGCGGGCACAGCGCAATAACTATTTCTAGTTTTCTAGCAGAAAATGTTTCCACCACATTGTTGAGCAGTTTCTCAGAAAAAAAAAAAAAGTTCAATTACATTAAAGAAATCTGTCTTTCAGCACTGGCACAAAAAAAAAATTACAGTGCAGAGAACGAGGTGGGGAGTTAACAAAAGAAACTCTTCCTCTGCTTTACATGCACGGAGCTTAGTGACACCAGGGCAACACTGTCCCTTTGACTTACTGTCACACCAGCGCTATGCAGAGACCAGAGTGTAGGGATGACATTGAAATCCAGCTGTATTTCTGTTTCCTGGGTTCCTCGTTAAGTGGGTTAGGGGCTGTGGGGTGGAGGGGAGTTTCTCTCTCTCTGGTTCAGTTGCGATAACTATTTACTTTGCTGCCACTGTTCCTCTGGCTTTGCTGCCAAGGGCTGGTCATGTATCATCTCATTAGTGAGGTGTCAGTATGTAGCTGTTACTGAGTTTGGTTCGTACCGACAAAGGCTGGCACGTAACGAAACAGGCATGATTTTAGCATGATCTGCTATGTATTTCTCTGCTCAGCCTGCCTTGTAAGATCTCAGTCTTTCCCTAAATCTGTGCCAAAATATAACATCTGGGGGGCAAAATTTTCCATGCCAGAAGTAATAGACTGCAGAGTCACTTGGGGCATCTTTCATTGGTCTGTGTCTGCCCTACAGTCAGACCCTTCCATAAGACTTAGATGAAAAGTAACATCACCAGCACATGACGGTTCAGACCAGTTAACAGTTTGCTAGCTGAGACACAGAGAGCCTTCATAGCCTCCTTTTTTCTAGTATTGAATTGCTGATCTTATGCTTTAATAAAGATTCCTTGTAGTGCTAAGACCTAACTCGGGGTTCTCACTGATCCCCACATCCCATAGCTGTCAGCTTTAAGATGGTTTAAAATTATTTATACATATGTATATATTTAAATTTTGTTTAAAACAAAAATGAAGCTAAGAAAAAATATTTTTTGCTTCTGGCTAGCCCCTCCCAACCATTAAGATATTTCAGTGGCCACTGGTGGTACCCCTCCACTTTGTAGCAAGAAGTTGAAATCTGGTAAAAGCAGCACCCATCTATGTCAGGGGTGGGTTTTTTTCTTCTCACATTCAGATGTGATGACTGGGATGTGCTCCTAGCTGTCCCCATCCCACGGAATTTCCACTATGAGATTTCCTGACTGTGAAAGGAGAGGGAAAAATGTGGCTTTACCTTTCTGCAGTTCTCTGAAATGAGTATTTTTAAAGTGAGTAAAGAGTAATAAAAGCTGAAGCCCTGACTCATCTCGCCTTCACCATGCTTTTGGCTCAAGGGATTCTGTTTTCTCCTCTTTTTATCACTTCCCTACTGGCAGGAACAATGCAGTCCAATATCAGTGACTGATAATGCAGTGTGGGGGGAAATTGTTCATTTTGGATTGAATAGACATGTTAATCTTGTCGGTATGTAAAGGAAAGGTGCTCCTGATCCATTCTGCCTCTTGACACTTGCAGTTCAACCTGTCTTTTGGGCATGTTCGCCTCCAAGGAATGCACTAAGGGAAATCAGCCACGAGCGTGTAAGGATGAAGCAGGATAGTAAGCAATGTTGGCATTGCATATTGAAAGTAAAAAAACCACAAGAAAGTCCTTTTAATTGTGCTACAGCAAGTAGAGCTAATTTCCTGTACAAAGCCATGTAAATACATGTGATAAAATACAAAAATATTGCCAGTTAGCTTTTGTATTTTTTGATGTAACAAATAAGATTTAAATGAGTGTAATCGTTAGCAATATTCAACTTGAAATCTGTTTTCTAACCAGAATAATTATCTTTATTTTAATCGAATAAACAAGAGCCAGGCAGAGAGTTTCAGAGCTTGTGGAATAGTTTTCAATCAACGGTAGAAGAATATTGTTACAAAACAGCTCCTCTTATTCCTTCACAGCAAATAACACGAGAGACTCGAGGGGACACAATGTATTAAATTTCTCTAACAATAAGATTTCATTTCCAAAAATAGAATACGCATTGAAAAGTCTTTATTTATGTACAGTCTGTATAAAACAAGTGTTGGGGATTAATCATCATATGTAAGAGTTGGTGTGATCACACATGATTTTTGCTCAGCACCGACATTTCAATATCCTCTTTTTACGTGGGCTTTTGCAAACAGTCGTCCTTCAACCTGTATTCAGGAGCATGTTCCATCAAGGCTGGTCGATCTGTTTATTTGAATAAAGGTTGCAGGTTTTCTGTCGGCTAGCTCACACCTTGTATTTTCATTGCATAGAGTAAAGGTGATGCACAAATACCAGAACACCAGTGCATTTTAGATTCTCAAGACAAAAAAAAATACTTTGGCTCTACAGCAGAAGAAGAATTTAGCTAAACTCGTAAGAAAGACCATCCCTTTTAATATTTTTTAACTCTTTTATTATGCATGATACATCGTTCCTGTTCTATAATCAGGAATACACAACAGGAAATTAGATGTTACATTCCTCATTTAGTCTGCATTTTGTCAAACCATTTTAAAACTCTTTTGTCCATATTGACCTTTTTTCAAAAGGAAAGAAACTAAATGAATTGTGAATAATTAATAATTAATGACAATAAAAAGTATTTATTCTACTTTTGCTCAAACTTCAAATTACACTATTTCCTGTTCTCAGGTCAAAATAATTCCTTAATCTATATACACATTCACTGCTAGCTGCTGTGTTCTGTTTTGTTTCAGCAGTACTTTCCTATGTTAAACAAAATGGACACGAAAGTGTTGATATAAACGCACAAAGAAGGTGCTTCCTATGGGTGTTGCAGAGTTAGGAAGTTCATAGTCTTCATACAAACATATAAAATATTTCAAATTATCTCCATTCTTTGGAATCCATTCGGTTTCTCTTGTCAGACCTGTGTGACAAACATGAGACCAGAAATTAATCATTTATCGGTGCACTCACAGGTGTTTTCAGAGCATGCAGAAAGGTACCTGTGAGTTGTGCGGGGGAGTATATTCCCCACACCCACAATTTTGCTCTCACTGGGTGTTCTTGTTTACCCCCAAGCTTGGGGAACACAGAGCGGGTGTGAAACACACCTTTTTGATCCACTAGCTTTTTCCGCCTACGCTCCAAACCTCTCTCCGATGAAACTTCATGACTGTTAAGAGCTCAGGCCTTTCAAGACTCGAGTTTTGCCCTCAGTACAGGGTAGGTGCGACCCAAGCCCCATCCCATTGCCTGGCAGGGTGCGGTGGGGGGCTCCTGGGCTGCCCCTGCCCTGGGGCAAGCAGGGTCCAGCCCTACACGGACCCTGGGACTCATCCCCAGGGAAGCCTTGGCACAGCTTCACCAGGCACAGGCGGTACCTCCTGCCGTGTGGCGTGCTGCAGGGAGTAGGGATGCATCAATTGGATAAAAATCAAAATAATATTTAATTTTACCAGTAAAATTATGTATATGTTGTTGGGTTTTTTTCAGCTGCTTTGATTATCCTCTTCTCTTGCTTTCTCTCCATTAAAGTCCTTACTGGTAGTGAGTCTCCTTCTTTGTCTCCCATCCAAACCGAACAGCCCCAGGGATTTTCAGCCTCTCTTCTTTTGGCAGTGCATCTGTTCCTTCTGCTTTTGGCACAACTCCACTCCTCCCCTATTTCTGCTTTAATTTTCATGACTGACCAGCACTGAAGACAGTATTCTAGACACAGTAGCACAGGATTTTCTGTGCTGCTTGTAAAATTCCCAGTGGAGTTAATTTATTTACTTATGTAAAGTGAGGTGGAGGGGTGTTTAGCTGCTGTCTGGGGAATGATGAGCAATTTCCATTGACCTGCCTACAGTGGCTCTTTCCTACATAACCACAGCTAATTTGAAGCCCAGCGTAGGGTCTATTCCTGCTCTCTTTGAAGTTAAGAAATATTGGCGGTTGCTGTTGATATTGGTGGTTCCAGACAGCACAATAGTGAGGAAAACAGGCTTTGCAATTAACTTTCAAAAGTTCAAGACACTAACTTTCTCAGCATATATGTTTAATCAGCTAAGATGTAAGTATTTGAGGTGGAGGAATATCTTTACTTTTGGTAAATTTTCTTGAACTTGTGAACATTTAACAAACGCTTAGAAAGTAGAGGCAAAAGCCACAGGACAGAGAAAAACATGACAACCTTCTCTATTTCACAATGGGTTACGTAAAGTGAGTTTTTGCTGTGCTCCTGAATGCGTGTGTAGGCTGTACACATCTGAACAAATGTTGGAGGGACATTCAAAAGGCTGGGATTGCTTAGCTTTCAGAAGAAACACTTCCCTGGAGAAAAGGGGTGCTATTATGAGGAACCCTGCACAGCTTACACTAACTGCTTGAAAGTGTTGGCGACTTTTGAACAAAGAAGTTAAAAGTTAATGAACTTGACTTGAAAAAAAGTGAGGGGGTGTCGTTGTCCACGGGGAAGAGGTCATAAAACCTTACTGCTCTGTGGCTGTTAGCAATCAAACATCATAATCGTCTCGTAGCCTGATTCAGTAAGGCAATGTACTATTTTGTTTCAGCTGAAATTTCCTTCCAATCGGGTAATTTTAGGTACTTATCTTTCCGATCTCAAAAACAAAATCCAGCGTTAAGGCTGCATTTGATGGCTCCCCAGGATACGCACGCACGTGTAATCCTGTCCTATATAATTACTGCCTGCCTACACATGCTCTCCTTGTGTTTCAGTCGAGTACTCTCCTTTCTCTTTCAAACTGCCCTGTGCCTGCTCCTGAATATCACAAGGTGACTGTTTTCTAGTGGTGGGCGGATAAAACATTGCTAGCTGTGACTAAACCTGAGCGCTCAAGCCCAGGATCAGAAGAGAGGGAGGGTGTGCAGAGCGCAGCAGTCACATCCAAGCATAATGTGGTCCTCGGGGTCACAACTGTTTCCTGATCCTTCTGCTGAAAGAGGCCAACACCAGGTTCTGCCTCCAAACAGATCGCGGGCAGGTTGGTGGCATGAAGGACAGCTGTAATTCGGCATTCTGGTTTTTAGGATGACATGATATTTTTTATACCTTTCTAGCAGATTCAGCATCTTAGATGGTAAGGCTATGTTTCCTGTAAGTGTCGTCGTGGAGGAGAAATCTGCCCTGTGTGGGAGCTCCCTGCTTATCTCCTCCAGGTAGTTAACCTTTCCTTATTACCTGAGCTCCTAGCACCAGCCATACTGTGCTGCACACACCAAGCCCCCAGGGATCTTGGTGGTAAGGGTGCAAAGAAGAGGGAGTCAGACTTTCCTCACTTGTGCCCAGTGACAGGACAGGAGACAACAGGCAAAAGTTGAAATACGGGGAATTTAAACAGGAAACAAAATTTCTTTTACCATCGGGGTGGTCAAACACTGGCACAGGCTGCCCAGAGAGTTGGGTAGTCTCCATCCTTGGAGGTACTCAAAACCCAACTGGACAAGTCCCTGAGCAATGAGCCTGTCCTGAGCAGGGTGTCAGACTGGACGGTCTCCAGAGGTGTTCTCAAACCTCACCCAGTCACTCCTCAGTGAGTCTGGGAAAGCTTTTCTTTGTCCCAGGGGAAGCTGTCTTCCACTCCTGAGGGCCAGGGTGGGTTCGTGGGCCAGGTGCAAGGTCCCTGCTTGCCCCTGCTTTGCTATGGAACTGTCAGAGAGTTTGCAGACTAAAACAACAAGGTGTTATATACTGTATCACTGCTGCTAATAATCCAAGTAATCTGGCTGCAGGGATTACTTCTAGTCACATGCTTATATTTCAAACACCCCTTTGTCCTCCCTTCCTTTCCTCACAGATCCCAGACCTTTGACACCCAGGTCCCACTCAAATCAGTATTAATATCACTTAATACCTTTATGATGTCAGGGCTGAAAGGTCCCAACTGGCATCACATCCCACCCAGCCGAGTAAGCACCTCTCTTCTTCCCCCTCTCACAGACCAGAAGGTCTGCTGTCTCCAGTTCTCCCTGTCACAACTGAGACTTAGCAGCTCTAGTCAAAGGAAAACCAGTGTTCTAGGAGGCAATGCACCTACGAGACTTGTTAATTAGCAGGAGAAGGAAAAAAAAAAAAAGATAGTGCCCAAGAACTCTGCCACTTGTCATCCAAATGCAGGAACAACCAAATTGTCATCATCATAAACCTTGTGTCCGTGCTCAGGTGCTGAGGAAAACCAAGCCTGCCACTCTCAGATTTTGTCTAAAGAACGCTGCTTCCAAGCAGTGCTATTTTAACACCTGCTAATAATATTATCTTTCTGTCAGGTGTACTCTCTGCTCTCTGGTTGCTTATAATTGCTACCTGAACTCCCTTTGCAGTCAGCAGACCCTCTATTATCTCCCTGCGATGCTTCAATCCACTCAGACCTCCCTCTGGCCAGCTCCAATTCTCTCTCTCTCTCAGATCCCAATGGCACATTATTTTTAGAGCTCAAACTCCTCCAGAGATCAATGGGAGTCTGTAAACTCAAAAATAGGTTGCTTATGGTACATTAATAATCCTCACAGTTATGTTCTCCAGTTATTCTTTCAGCTGCTGCAGCTTATCTACCAGCGCCTCCCTCGACACTCCAATCAACCTTATTCTACTGAACAACACTCTGCCATTTTAAAGGAAACAGAAAAGGATGTACTTGACAGTAAAGGCTTAAATGTTGCTCTGATTAAGGATGGACATAAGCACATGTTTAGGAGCTTTTTTGGAATCGTGGAATTAGAGGCTTTTTCAGCCCTCAAGACTTTCTCTTCTCCCTGTCTGAGAATCTGCAGGGCTGTGATTGCAGTCGGTGTGATGCCAGTGTTAGTTTCTGGGACAAAAAAGGCTGGGTCCCCGAGTTTTCTAACCACAGGAAAATGCAATGGCTACTTTTATGTAAGAAATTATTTCATTTATGTGCTATTCAACATAGATGCAACCTAAAAAATAAATCTAAATAAATTAATAAATTTGCAAAATCTCACTTTTTTTTAAATTATGTTTTTTAAACGTTTTTAAATGTTTTTTAACGTTTTCCCTGAAAATATGCCCAAAGTGTTAACTGCAAGCAGATAAAAGATTTACTTTAAAAAACCCACCAGTATTTCTAACTGTCAGTATTTTCTGTTCTTATACAACGTGCTAGCTGAAAGAAGATAAAACATGAAATGAATCCAGATTTTGGCTGTATCCCCATATATACAATAAAATGACCACATTCAGTGCTAATATTACATAATTAAAGTGCATGAGGGCTAAATAAAATGTGTCTTTATTTGAACAGTTTCCAGCCTTATATATTTAACCCTCAGATTCTGTTAAGGCAGCTTGTTTTATAAGAAGTGACTTTACAAAGGAGAAAACAGACATATCCCATTAGCACCTCATAGAAAATCAGTGATTATAGCAAGTGCACCGAGGTTCAGTAAATGCCTCCCACTCAACAAGCTTCCAAAGCGAACGACCACATGATGTTTACTCCTCACCAGAACCCATTTATAGATCTCTTACTCACCACTATCACAGTCATCCGTGCAACATTTAAGAAAAGATAGCAAGAGCCCTCTATTTGGGAATGGGCGAGGTGGGAGGGAGGTTACAGTTGGAAAACTGGGTCTTTACAGTACTGTTTAACCAAGCTGTGAAGCATGATTTAAACCATGCAAACTCTAAAGATTATAATGAACTAAGAGGATTCATTACATACCTTGGGTATTGCACATGGACAGCAAGCATAGCTGCTTGGACAAAATTTTGCACTGATTAGAAAATTTTGATAAAAATGGTCCAACAAAAAAGCCTTTTCAAAAGTACCAGTAAGCAATGAAGGTAACGACTTCCTATGGAGCTAGGAGACCCAGGAAAGATTTTTGCTCCCACAATTTTTAAATGACATCTGGGCATTTCTAGCAAATAACACCCTGGGAATGAAAAGGGTGTCAGCTGCAGTAAGGTAAGAAGGGGACAGGGTTCATGAACTTCTGTTAGTCTGGGGCAGAATTAGCCTAGAATTACAAACACACTGATCTTCAGGAGGAAAAACCTGGGAAAAAGGTAAATCCAAGGACATGTCTTCTTTGATTTCTCTAGGGAATATGAAATAAAGCTTGACTATCTCCTTTGACTCCCTAATTCTCCTACAAATCCGGTAAAAGCCTTGTCCCTCCAGAGACAGTGACCTGAAGTGCCAAGGGATCTACTTTAGCTTGTCTGCCCTCACTTCTCTTCAGCGGGCACCACCTACTAAGATCATCTTCCCCTGTGCAACTGCATTAATATTTATATCGTATCTGGAATCACTGTCCATACAGAAGGCAGAAGAAGCAGTAGGAAGTCAAGTGTGCTCCAGGTGACCGTATTAGTGCCATGATGAGACGTCAGAGACAGGGTTTAGGTTGCAAAGGGGAGTTAGTGTTAGCTGGTTGACTAAATGAAAAAAATTACTTTAAACGATGCTTGCTTGCACGCTTTTTGCAAATTATTTCAATATATTTGTTATGTTTCTGTCAGGATGATAATAGCAACTCATTTATCTGAGCATCTCTCATATATCTTTCTAAAAACTATTTGCTCTCATCTATATTTTCGGGGTGTGATTCTGGGCAGCCTGCTATAGGTGGCTCACTTGAGCAGAGGGATTGGACCAGATGACCTCCAGAGCTTCTTTCCAACGTTAACCAGTCCGTGATTCTGTGAAATACTGAAAAGATTAAACAGTTTCTCCTATATTTCTGCTTTTTATCTACAGCCGATTGAAATATGTGGGGAAGCAGCAAAAAAGACGATTCGGATTGCAGGCACACACGTACACACAGAGTTTCAAAACAAAAAAAAGCTCAGAACTTTTATTTTTTAGCTTTGTCTGACAAAGAAAGTTAAACAAAAAGGATGTCTTGTCCACTGAAGTACAAAAATAATCTTTGTGATAATGACCTTTGCTAATCTTCACCATAAAAAATTCTTGAAAACCATATGCTCAATTTCTCGTACATATGTTGTTCCTCAAACTCATCTACACCCGTTTCCAGGCAGCGTGACGTGGGAACTACGGACCCTTTGCACTGTTAGTGGCGCGGCACTGTGTGCCCAAGCGGGCTGCAAGTGAGGGCTGTGCAACAGCGCATCGAGTCAGCCACAACAGACCTCTTTATTTAAGACAAAACCAACAGTCAAATAAAACCATTCCTCACGTTATACAATTGTCAAAGTTCATTGTTACCTACGCTGACACAAAGCTTTGTCAGCAAAGGAACTTGCAAAAGAGACAATTTAGCGCAGCGGCTCTGACGCGACAGCCGTGGAGTGGAGGCCTGTCAGATCCATACCTTACGGCAGCGGATGCGTGTCCTGCCAAGTAAGGAGCAAACCTGTGGCGTTCCTGAAAGGTACGAGCTGGGTACTCAGCTGACATAGCGCAATTAGGAAGAATGGTGTCGCACCGACCTAATGGCTGCCGTAACAGTTTAAGCTGTAAAACCCCACAGATTAGATCTTGGTACGTGTCTGAAGCTCTTCGGAGGATTTTTTTGGCTCGGCGCAGCAGCGTTAAACCGCGCGCGGTTGCTAGGTTGTTCCCTTAGGTATTTGGAGCCGGCAACTTCTTGGGCGCAGCAGGTGATTTGTGCAAGTGGTTCCTACGGAGTTAATAAGCACGAACAAGAGAGCGCATGGACAAATCACACGTGTGGATGTTACTCCTGGTGAGGCTTGTGCACAGACTGCAGGTTGAAGCCAGCTGAAGCAGCAGCTTGGCTTCGTTACATTCTGTACATCAGGTACTTTTTAACTGTCTAAAGCAAATGCCTAAGTACTGTGTAAGCACAGAAGTCTGTCAGTTCCCTACAGGAACAATATTTCCAGTGAAAAAAGAACGAACTTCTCCCACAACAAATGTCTCTACTTCTTGACCAGTAATAACGCAAAAGGTTTAGGATTTGTAATGTGTCACAAACATTACACTCTAGAGCATGGAAATGTGTGCTGAACTTCTCTGTCTCCCTCAGTCTTATCAGCCTTTTCTTTTTCCTTTTGTTTGGGCATCTCTTGGCTGAGATCAGAAAGCTGCCTAAAACAGTATGCGGTGGGCTGCTACTTACCATTTACATGAAGTAATACCTTATTTAGCACATTTTTTTTGCTTATGGATTCACTACAGATGCTGATTTAAAATTGTTGGGATAAAAATCAACAGTTTCTTAAAGTTAGGAAAGCATGTGATAACTTGAAGTTTATCATACCTGAGCAGCTCATAAAGAGACTGATTTTTTAAGGCTTTTTGTGCATAACACTTCAAAATGGTATTACAAAAAACTATTAACTCTGATATACTTCTGGTTATTGCTATTGCTACTGCTGCTGTGACATTTTCTGGAGCTACCCTTAACTTTTTCTCTTTACAGTTTACATGTCTTAAAGCACAGTGGCTGTAACATATGTTTTTCTCACATTAAACTCAAATTTTCATTTCAATTTTCTGCTTTTCATTAACATTTTCCCTCCGACTTCCCATAACTTAAAGTGTCATCCCTATACAAAGGTTTCGCAGACCCACCTTCAATTGCTTTGGGAGCATATGAGGTCATTTGTGAATCGTAATGGGAAGCAAAGATCAAGCAGTATATATCAAACACTGTGATTAAAGTTGTTGATGAGCAGCTGCAGTGGCTCCTTTTACCTCTGTTAATGAGAACTAAGCTGTGGTACCTGCTACCTTTGACAGTGCTGCATTCTGAAGAGAAAAAAATAAAAAAGAGTTTTTCCTCTGTGGCACTTTACTAAGCCCTGCTAGGTTCATGCAGGTGTATGCTTATAATTATTATTCTCTGTAATTATTAATCAATTTAGGGGAAAAATTGTTCTCTGAGTTTATGTTATTCTCATTCACCCGTACTGGCTCTTCTTTACCAAGCATTTGATTCCCTGTGTAGGCATCACTCAAGGGCTTGGTCCCCACTTTAAGGTATCATCCTGATCGTATTAACAAATATGCCCAAATAGTCTGTTAATGAAGCCACGTGACCTAAAAAACTTAAGTAGTAAAAAATCTATGGCACTGAGATTAGAAAGGTATTTCTGGGGCAGTTTAGTATTATTTCATTTTCATTCCCTGTAATAGCAGCTCAGATTCTCAAGATGAAGGCTAACAGAGGTGGTGAAACTTCTGGAACTGTTGTCGTAGCAAATTCATCTGTAAGGAAGAAAAGGCCCAAGAGCTGATCCTGCAAAGTGCTTATTACCTCCTTCGAGGTGCTACAGATCTGATTGATCTCTCCAATGATAACCAAACCCACTTAGCAGCTTACAGGCACAGGGTGAAAATAGCCAGTGGAAAGGCACCTGGGTGGTGGTGCCCCTGAAAATGAAGAGCTGTTGCCAGGTCCCTGTATGGACTGGTAATTGGGATGTCTACAGGAGAAAAACATGTACAGAAAGGAACAGGCTAAGCACTACCAGAAATAAAATAATGATTGATTAAAAAAAAAAAAAAAGCAGCAATAAAAATCAACTACTAAAAGAAAAAGTCAAAAAAAGCTGTGACATTTGAAACCACAGGACATCTTTGTTGTACTGAGTGATGAAGGCTCTGTGAGGAGGCATTCACTGATGCAATATGAAATGCACCTGCTGAGAGTTAATTGCATGACTGGGGTTTCTCAACCAGGATGTGTCTCTGAAAGCAAAGTTTCCAGCTAGGAGAAAATGTATATGGTTGTGAGTGCTCTTGCCACAGAGACTCCCTACAGTCAGCCCTTGGTAGCCCACCGCAGAGATAACTGGGGGGTGGTGGTAGGGGAATGCCACACAGGTGTGTGCAGCTAAAGTACAAGACGTAGGGATACAATGACTGGTATTGCACTGTGTAATCTGGAATAAACACCATCATATTATTATAAAGCTAAAACATGGAAGTCCTGGATTGTTTCAGAAGTGACTCATGAGTGTGGGGCCACAGCCTTCGGGCTGGATTGCGAACTAACCCACCGCAAGCACTATGGCTCTGAAAAATTCAAAGCCTCTTAGGTCTCACATAGGGCAGCACAAGCAGAGGGACCAAAGGCATTTTGCACTCTCAGAGCCTTGCTGCCTGCTCTCATGGCAGTCCTACTCATTTCGGTGGAAGCTTCACCCCAGCAGCAAAGGAAGACCTTTGGTGTGGCATCTCACAGCCTTGTAAAGCCTTGGTCAGTAGCTTGGACCATAAAATTTTGTAACAGTCTTAATGGCCTGGATCTGCACCAAACCCACAGCATCAAGGGTTTGAAGCTGCTGCGTTGGAAGTACTTAGAAAATCTATTTGTTATTTGGAGTGGGCAGGAAGTTGGAAATCTAGCAAAACAAAAGTTCTCACCAAAACTGCCTGATTTGCTTTAAAAATTTTGGAATTAAAAATCCCCAGATGTTTCTTGCTTTTCTGTGACACTTCAGGCCACCTAGTTTTGCTTTTCTAGACATAGCAGATTTTGGGAGGCTGAAGTTTGGAGAAAGGGATTTCATTGTTACTGACATTTTTATGGTAGGGTAGATCCTCTTCCAATTGAATCTTTCAACAGTCTCGTAGTCCCTCAAACAGTGCAACAAAAGCCTTTGTAGGAGTGGGCTATCACCCTCAAGATCATGCTGTTTCATGCCATATGAACTCTAAAATGCATAACTGTGCTACATAATTAAATTATGAACAATGATTTTCAAATAAGTTGGTTTACTATACAAAAGAGATTCTGGAGCAAGACACTTGCCTTGGATTTCTGCTGGCACTTCATTTGGTGCTAGCTCTCCAATCAAATATTGAAGCTTTGCTCTAAATTATGCACAAAGCTTTCTCACAAATCTGAATGCAACATATCGCACAGCAAAATGCTGCTGCTGGAAGGATTCTCTGATTTCACACCTGAATGCTCATGTCTTTTGCTATTGTCATGCTGGCTGCCACATAATACCCCCTCTCCCCAATAAGCTGGCAGTTTCTCCAGAGACACACGCCCAGTGGTAAGCAGCACTGCTTGGCATCTGCATGGTTTTCACATACTGAGAAGGGGTAAGGAAAAATATTTGTGGTTTTGTTTTTTAGGTTTGTTTGTTTGGTTGTTGTTGGGGGTTTTTTCGAGTAAAGAATTCTGAAATTTTATTTTGCAGGAGATAGTAGAGTTGCAGGGGCAAAGCCTGTGAATCTGGCATGCTACTGATTCCTATGGAGTCCACAAGTCCATGCCTTCACTAATGACATTTCTAAAGTGCCACTGGTTTTTGTTGCCTACTGACATTTGTGGAGTCAATGGCTTTTTCCTTTTCAAAACCAAAAGTTGAGGAACTGAATGATAAAAAGCACATATTAAAATGATATTAAGTTGATGACTCACATAAGCATCAGTTAACCAGTTAAGACTGAACATGTAGCCTAATAGTGGTTATTCGTATTCAAAAGTTGATATAGGTACCAAATTTCCTTTCCCCTATAGTTAAAGGACATAGGTTACTTCAGAGGCGTCCTGGTATGTACAAAAGACGAATCGACATTACTGTGTTAGTTTTGCAACCACACATAATTTTGCAGATATCAGATGATCAGGGGAAAACTGTTATAAATTGTAGTTTTCAGGTAACAAAACATAAGGCAGGATCTACAGTATGTTAATTCATCTGCACCGACAAACACATGAACAGTCACCCTTAGCTTCCATGCTGCCTGATTTTTCAGTTCCTACCAGACTCCAACATTGTCAGAACGTTTTTATTTCATTATTCTTCAGAATATCCTCCAGGGTGCTAGCTCTGCCATTCATTTTTCATTGCAAATACTCTCCATGTCTCATGTAATTTTAATGTTTAAGAGGAAAGGTCTAACCATTAGATGTTAACTGGTTAGACTTTCAAAAGCCATGTGTTCAAACCTTGGCAAGGCAGATTGTCTTTCATTTGTCCCTGAAGAAAATGTGCATTTCATGCTGGTTTTATAAAGGACTATGCAAAAAAAACAAAACGTTTTACAAAACAAAGTTCGATCGTGTGTGTCCTGAAGGTAATTGAATTTTGGTGTCGTTTGTACATACATAATTTGAGATTAAAGCTATATATATTTATATTATGCCTGTTTATGAATTTCAAATTCCAGGGCAATGAAACTGGAAGCAAACAGCATCTTGGTGTAATGCAAACACAACCTTTCTTCCTTCAGTGAAGCAAAAGGGGAAAATGACAAGAGAATTATTAGGTTGAATAATTATGGAAGAAAAAGGCAAGTTTGCTTGATTTGTTGTTTGAGAGTTGGCATGGACTGAGGCTGCTGAAGTTTATTTAAAATGCAATGAGCTTTTGTACCTTAGAGTACGCCAAGAGTCAAACTGGTCCAACATTTTCTGACGGAACATTTCTCCACTGGGAAAGGCTGATGCTTTGAAAGTGTAACTTTTTATGGAAACATCTTGCTTTCAGCAATTCTCCTGATGCAACATGGAACGCTGAGCACGACTGATCTGGGCAGTTTCTTATCAGCCCCCGTGCCGGCTCCCCGGCAGCCTGCCAAGAGGCTGGTGCAGCTCTTTGGCGGGGGCTTCCAGGGGCCGACAAATTCAGGTCTGCCAGACTTGGAAACCTGAATTCCTGCTCAACATTCCTGGTGTCCAGAAGCTGCTGGAGACAGCTATGTTGGTTTAACCCCAGCTACTCCTGCACCATCACAGTCCAGCTGAGGGCAGGGCCCAGCTCTGCAGTATAACATAAAATTGGCATGTCCTAACTGGTTCCACAGCCTCTGCCTCCTCTCAGTCTCCCTCTGCATTGATTTCCACCTTCATTCAGGTGTGTGATGCCGAACACTTTAACACTGCCCTTCAAGATTCATTTTGACAACTCTGAGATCTAAAAATTACGTTGTACTCCCGATCTCCCCCAGACTCAAAGACTGGACCATGAGAAGTTTAAAAAAAATAAAATAATAATCCAAATAAATTTTCTATTAATTTCATTTCCTTCTTGGCAATTTGACCATGAGGGTTCACTTTCTGCCATTTTCCTCTGTCGCCGCAAGGGTCTTTGAAAACAGCCCACAGTGAAGGAGTCAGAAACCAAGCCCCGTGCAGATGCTAAGGGAAACTCACAAATGTAATAATAATAAAAAAATGCATTTCCAGTCCAAAGTGATTTCTAGTATACACTAAGACACAGTTCACGACATAACAACTTTGAGACCAAGGGAAGGGTAAGGAAATGGCAACTGAGCTATACCTCTTCCAACCTTAATGATTCTATTCTATTCTATTCTATTCTATTCTATTCTATTCTATTCTGTTCTATTCTGTTCTATTCTAATCGGGTGGAATATTTAGCAGACATAAGAGGAGCTGCTCAGCTGCTGACGCACAGCAGTGACTGTGATTTTTATGCAGTAGGCTTCCTGAGCCATCCCAGGACAGTATTTTGAAAGCATTTTGCTGGTTAAACATGCAAACCCCCTAGGAGTTAGGCACTTAACGTGATTTTTTGGGGGAAACAGATCAGGTACCTATCTGCATCTTCACAGAGCTTGAAGTGTTTTAGAAGCCTGCCCTCTAGTTTCCCTGATGGGTCACTGTCACGATGCAGGATTCACATCCATGTTTTGGCTGTGACTTATCTCACTGTAACAATTATTTTCACTTCCACAAAAAAAAAACCAAAACAAAACACCCCAACCCCTCAAAAACCCTACCAACAACCCACAGTGTAAAGCAACTGGATTCATTGGTAATCCTTTGGGCTATGCTCTGTGCTAGAGTAATGATAGAGACTTGGTAAAACCACAATTTCAAAGTAAGGCTTTGGAAAAGAAAGAAAGAAAGGAAAAGGAAGGGAAGGCAAGGCAAGGCAAGGCCAGGCCTTTATTAACAGCAAACCCATCGGGAACAAGAAGAGAAATGACTGTCAGGGAAGAAGAGTCTTCGGCATTTCATCACTTCACATGGGTGAACAGTGTGTCCTCTGTCACAGGACACACTGTGCCTTTACGTTACTATTGAGAAGAGGGTGGGGGAAGTAAAAAAGCACGTTTCTGTGGCAGCCAGGGAAACCCAGAAGGGCAGCAGCCCGCACTGCCTGCTTCTGCTGTGGCAGCCAACGGGGGAAAACACGGCGGTGTAACGCACACACACCCCTTCTGCATGCAGGGAGGTGCCCCGACGCCTTTGCCGGCAAAGACGAAAAACTCCTTGGCACTTAAGATCCAAGAAACCCTTGCCCCGCGCGGTGCCTCCTCCCTGCTGCCACGCTGCCTGCCGTGCCCGGAGCCGTGCCCGGGGCCGCTTCCCCACTGCCCGCAGCGCCCCGGCCGGCCCCGGCAGCCAGGGCAGGGGGCACCGTCCCGCAAACACCGCTCACCCACCGCCCGCTGGGCTCACCGCTTCGCAACTAAACGGCAATTAAAGCCGGGAAGGGAACCGTCCCGCTCCGCTTCAGAAGCCACCCAGAGCTAAAACCTAGCGTGGGCTTTGCCAGGACCCCGGGTTCGGTGGGAAGCCTCAGCAAGGGGACGTAGCTCTGCCGTAATTTCAGTGCTTTCAGGATTCTTCAGGGATTTCGCTGGCACTCGGGCAGCCTGAAACCCAGCGAGGCCAGCCGCGCTGCTTCGTGACGCTCCTCAACGAGAAGAGAGGGTGCGCCCGGAGGTGCCAGCCAGCTTGGGGGGACGCTGAGCCGCCCTCGCCGAGGTGCGAAGGCAGGGAGGTGGTTTCTCCTCAGCAGTGAGGCGATTTCTCCTCGGCAGCGAGGCTGCTGTGGAGCTGGGTGGCTCATTGCTTCAGTACAGCTGGGCTGCAGGAGCAAGGATGGGGAGCGTGGGGGTGATGGGGTTGGGGCAAGTCAAGTGCTGCTGCTCCTGAAGCAGTACCCATCCCTAAGTTCTCTCAGATTGATTTCTTTGCTTTTAGTGCATTAGCAGCAAGCTCTGTGATCTTGGCGACACTGAGAAGGGGCTCCTCTCCAAGCAAGAAAATAGACATCCCAGCTGTCTCCATTTGAGCAGCGATATCCAATTCATTCATCATGAATTCTGCCTTTTGTGCCACCTTACTCAGGCGGTACTGCAAATAGCTCACGTTTGACTCTCTGCTAGTCACAGTTTCTAAAAATGCTACTTTCTCCTGGTCATATGGCTTCTTCTCAACGGAATTTGTAATGTATGAGTGAGTGTTGTCCATACAAATACAGTGTACATCTGATATGCCTACAGATAACATCATAGCACGATTGAACCGTGATTAATTGTGGTACTATTCATCCATCTGTTTTCTTTCAGTATAACTCTGGCATGTAGAATCATAGAATCATAGAATCATTAAGGTTGGAAGAGACCTCTAGGATCATCCAGTCCAACCGTCCCCCCACCACCTATTACCCACTAAACCATGTCCCTAAGTACCACATCCAACCTTTCTTTAAACACCCTCAGGGATGGTGACTNGTAGTTGTAGAGGGCAATAAGGTCTCCCCTGAGCATCTTCTTCTCCAGACTAAACAGTCCCAGTTCCCTCAGCCACCCCTCATAAGACTTGGGAGAGGGCCTGAGACAATGGTGACATCCCTGCAAATATGGCTACAGAAGAGATGGAAGTTGGCTATGGTTTTGTTCTCAAAATATTCAAATCAAGACTGAGACACCTCTGTGCACTTCGCAAATACTTTTTCTGAAATGCTTAGCACTTCATATGAAGCAAAATACATTGAAAAAACAGAGAAAACAGGAGGAAAAGGAAGGGTGATAAGGAAGCGATTGCTGTCAAAACCCAGCATAGCCTTTCTCTAAAGCACACTCTCTGCAGCCTTTTCTGAATATTTAACACTCTTGTCCCGGATTTTGTGGCCTCTTTGCCGTGGAAAAGCGAGACGTCTTAATCAGCTCAGGAATTTTGACAGCCATCTTGTACATAACCCAGAGGGTCTCTTCAGAGATGGATAAGCAGGAAGGCAAGACATCATACTCAGGCTGCTAATTTAACTTGATGTGTAACTGACTGTATCGGAAAACCATGTATTCTGACATCTGGTCCATGCAGGATATGCTTAATTCCTCACATTATCTTGCTGCTTCAAGGCTACTGCAGGTAGCGTGGTAATTGTCTCTTCTATGGCAAGCTTATTGTTGAGTCTAATATTTGATACACACAGCTACAGTACACGTGAAGATC
The DNA here is from genome assembly GCA_013399095.1 of Psophia crepitans. Lineage (NCBI taxonomy): Eukaryota > Metazoa > Chordata > Aves > Gruiformes > Psophiidae > Psophia > Psophia crepitans. The sequence goes on from VWZZ01008124.1 coordinate 216,476, forward strand.
TTGTGCATCAGTAACCAGTACACATATGTTGGTTTTATAGGGTTTTTGTCTTTTATTAGGGCTTCAAATGTAAGCTCATCTCTTCCCATGGAATAAATAGATTTCTTCAAAACATAAATGAAGGCACTACAGCATATTGTCTGTGCCAGACTATACTGTTAATACTTGGTTTTGCAATCTGTGACAGGTGAGCATTTAGAAATGAGTTACAAGGATTGAGTGGAAGGTAGATGGGTGAACTAAACTTTCCCATGACACCCTGTTTCACAACACAAAACTATTTTTTGACTAAATAAACTGAAAAGAAAAAAAAAAAAAATAGAGTGTATGTTTTCCACAGAGCAATAGAAGGAAAAGGTGAGAGGAACCACCTGCTGTTAAAAACAGTGCATCCAAGACAAATCGGGTTTTGGTTTTGAATTTGCACCAACATGGTCTGCAGTTTCTGTGGAAAAGGTTCTGCAGAAAGGCCCTTCCCAGAGTGTACAGGTTCCTGTCGGAGCGCTCGCACGGCTGTATCAGTGCGCGTCCTGGATCTGACTGCAGAAGGACACAGAGGCCCGTTCACTCTTAACGATGAACGATATGCAATTTGAATATTCAATCTTGGAATCGGATTTTGGGAAGCTCTAAGGGATTTAGGAGCATAGCTCCCACTGAGTGGCAATGGGATTGCGCTCCTTAGCACTGAGGGAACAGAGTCCCAGCAATTCAGATGCCTAAGGTGCAAATGGGACTCAGGTGCTTAACTCCAACACTGTGATCCTCAAAAACGTGGTCTAGCTACACCGTAACCTCAAACTGCGCTCATGCCCATCTGCAAATGCCTGAGTTTTAATAAATGTGCTCAGCCGAGTACCTGAAACACATGTAACCCTGAGCAGCACCCAGAAACTTGGTGGGTTTCCACAAAGACATTCTCAGCACCTACCTAATTGCATCAGGCTTCGTACAAAAACACAGCAGCGGCTACCGTGGTTTCTTTTAAAGCAGAGCCGGAGGAAACCGTTGCTCCACAAATTAGCCTTTAGAGAAGGTACACAGCGATCCGCAGGCTGAGGCACATGGAAACAGGTTTCTCTACTGCCAGCGGAGCTCTGCATTGCTAAGCTGCCGTCAGCCTCGCTTGTCTACAGATTAATTCTCATTCATTTCTGCACAGCAGCCTAGCTTTAGCAAAGGGTCCCCCCTGCCAAGGTAGTCTGCAGTCTCCAGGGGGGCAAGAAATGTGGGTTTTAATCCTTTTGAGGAGAAGCAGCAATTGACCTGCTTTATTCACGCACCCTGGCTGGGTATGTGTGATAATCGCTGAGCCAAGGCAGAAGGGAGGGGCCACCAGCACGCTCCTTCTCTTGCATGTTTTCAAATTGTTCTTGTCTTTGAAAAAAAGGTACTCAGAGGTGAACCTGAAGGAGATAGTTCACACTCTAAATTTGGTGTGAGGGAAAATGGCTCCTGGCACTACTCAGGACATTACTGAAGCCCCAGAGAAGAAAAACTGATTGTTTTCAATTTTTATTCTATTAGCTCTAAACAGCTCTCCACACAAGCTTCGTGGTGCTGCTTGTAGAAGCAGCTCAAGGTTTCTTAACAGCGTATGCAGCGCCACCTTCTTGAGATGCCAGAAGAGCAGATTTCTGCAAGGAAGGTTTCTGAATAGACCTGCGTGATCAGAGACACTTGGACTATGGGTGAGACAGGGGTCTCCACCTCCCTTTCTTCTCTCTGTAACCTTGTATGTCTCCTTACAGCCAGTTTTCCTTTTAGGAGGGATCAGGACTTGCCCGTGAGCAATGCTAGTGTACCCTGGCAGAGGAAAACAATGATCGCCTTCATCCAGCCCTTGTGACACGGCAACCAAGTAGAACGTGGTGCCATAGGCTCTGGGTCATCTATTCTCCACTCCTGTCTGACTACCCCCTGGGCTTGGCGCACTTCAGCTCCCCTTTTTAATGGTGAAGCCAGCCAGCCAGCAGGTGTTTAACAGAAGGTGGAATCCAAGGAGTTGTATCCACTTAGTAGATCATGCAAGAGGATAAACCTCCATGGTAAAGAGAGACTCTGGGAGATGCAGACCTTGTAGTGCCTCTCTGAAGCACATGAGTACACAGCGGTGCGATGAGTTGTTCTGCCATCCTCCAGGCTACCAGAAACAGCTGCCTGCATCATTCTGCCCAAAAGTATCTGATCCCTGTGCTGTTCATAAAGTCCCAGACACTGGTGAGGGACGTGAAGGAAAGCTCCATTGGCTCAAGGCACTCTAATGCCATTGCACATGATTTTCATACCACGGGCTTGCCTTGATGGAAATGGTTAGATGTCAAAACTCTCACTGCAGGTGGGGTCCCCTTCCTTTGCTGAAAGATGGTCCATGTGAGGCCTTTAGCCTCAGGTCAGTGCAATCTTCTCTGGGAGCCAGTCTCCAGTCACCTCTATGTTGTCTATTAAAGTAAGCCATTGAAGAATTTGGAGGTAATTGCTCTATTTCTCATCCTGCCTTAGGGAAACAGATCAATTTCAACCCAACTGCAAATAACTTCACACTCGGACATGTGACCAAGTCACCCCGTGACCCAGCAAGCTACTGCTTGTCAGCTGAGCTGTGGTGTTTGGCCAGGTTCAACCTCTTATTCTCTGCACACCTGAAGCAGAACATGAACATCTTCCCTGACATTTCTACTGGTTTCTCAAAGACTTTGAAGCACGCACATGATTAACAGTGACACAGATGTTGTCTGCTAATGTGTTACACTGTGGTAACTCGACAAACACTTAGCTGCTGCTTAAATTAGCAGAACTGGTTTGCCTCAGAAGTAATACAATAGCGAATCTATTCCATGCCAGACTTCAGAAGAGCAATAAGAAAAGCACATAAAGAGTGGAAGGGACTGCAATACTACATCATTGCCTAATGTGGTACTTCTTGAATGAAGGGCTTGAACTGAAGAGGGTACATGTGAGATGTACCCATCTGAATTCACTTTACTTTCTACAAAATGGACTGAAAAATGGGAAATATGCCTCTCGTCTTCACAGAGAGCTCTTCTTGTCTTGAGAACTAAAAGAAGAAAGATTACAATTTTTCCAGAATAAATGCTTCTATTCAAACCCTGAAGAGACAGATCAGTTCAACTGTTATCAGACAGAACCACAAAAGCAAGGACATTGAGAAATTCAAAAGTAAAAGGCCTGAGATCCTTAATTAAATGCTTAATTAAGGTCTCAGATCCTTAATTAATTATAGCAGAGGACATACTCTATCCTGGTCTTTAAGAATCCTTGGGAAGGATACTGTACCAAGAACAGCATGATTTGCAAACACAAAAACAACTGGAGATTTGCTTTTCCTCGCATTCTGCCTATTTCAGCTCTAATATTTGGTTTCAAGTCTTCGGATTTGTATTTTCTTCCATTTCAGTACACACTTTGTGTTGGTTTCATCTTATATATAAAGGCAGCACCTTTCAAAGCCTGGAAATAACACCATCTAGTTATTGTCATCATCCTTCTCTCGGAACAGGAGCAGTTTGGCTCTGGGGGAAGTTTTTTGTTCTTTGATGTTACCTCTATAAAAGCAATTTTGCCAGTCCTGCTCTCTCCTTGTGCGCACCAGTATTGCAGCTACTGCCACTGATAAAATGCACTAACGCGGCAGTGGACACGGGCTGGTTAGCCTGGTCCTCCCGTGGTTCATTTGCTAGGAAGCAAGGCGAGTACAACCATCGCCCCCCTCTTCCCTAAGTGCAATCACGGCCGCAGCTATTGTTTGCTCCAAGATTACATTTCTGTACCATGAAAGGCTCTGTAAAGCCGTGCAGGAGTAACAGCAATTTTAAGACGAGGTTCGCTCCGAGGCAACAAAGAGGAACAAAGACCCAGGAGAGTTAAAAGCTGGAGGACTCGATTTATTTTTTCCTACCCGTTGAATAACTGAATTATTAAATTAAAAGCAGTATTACAGAAACTTTACCAAAGTGGGGGAGTAAGTTCTGAACACGAAGTCTGAGAGTTTTATTCTGCTTTTATTGAATCTGTGTCTGTACATGGAGCTCAGCCATTTGTGGTCAGAAGCAAAACCAGCCATACTAATATAACCACTGAAGGGAGGGAGACAAAACAAGACCTTATACTTCTTCCCAAGTTCAAGTAAAGTTCAGCTGAGTTTCCTTTCGAATAGCTACAACCTGCAGCAAATCAAATGTGAAAAATAAAGTATGACCAACACCGAGAGTAAAACCAATACATATTCCTGCAGGAAATGCTTATTTATGCTGTGTGCTTTGTTCTCTTATTGCATGGAAATACAGTGCATTTGAGACTGCCGCTGCAAGGCAAAGGAGAATTAGGAAGTTAAAAAGGCAGCAGATAGGGACAGCAAAAACCAGTAACATCTGGAGAGTAATATTTCCTCAGTAGTGTTTCTGACTGGGCAACAGCTGTTGGGATCACTGTAATGGTGAGCTCTACCTATAGACAATGTTCTACCTACATATGATGAGGTCTACATACAGACTGGGCAACGAGACGCTGGAGACCAGTCATGCTGAAAGGGATTTGGGGGTCTTGGTCAGCAGCAAGTTGAACATGAGCCAACAGTGTGCCCAGGCTGCCAGGAAGGCCAACCGTGTCCTGGGGTGCATCAAGCAGAGCATTGCCAGCCACTCAAGGGACGTGATTGTCCCACTCTGCACTGCACTGGTGCGGCCTCACCTCGAGTACTGTGTGCAGTTTTGGGCACCACAGTACAAAAAGGACATAAAGCTATTGAAGAGTGTCCAAAGGAGGGCAACAAAGATGGTGAAGGGTCCAGAGGGGAAGACGTATGAGGAGAGGCTGAAGTCCCTGGGTTTGTTCAGCCTGGAGGAGACTGAGGGGAGACCTCATGGCGGCCTGCAGCTTCCTCCCAAGGGGGAGCAAAGGGGCAGGCGCTGATCTCCTCCCTCTGGTGACCAGCAATAGAACCTGAGGGAACAGCATGAAGCTGCGACAGGGGAGGTTTAGGTTGGAGATCAGGAAAAGGTTCTTCACCGAGAGGGTGTTTGGGCACTGGAACAGGCTCCCCAGGGAAGTGGTCACAGCACCAAGCTTGGCTGAGTTCAAGCAGTGTCTGGACACCGCTCTCAGTCATCTGCTGTGGTTGGGCTGGTCCTGTGTGGAGCCAGGAGTTGGACTTGATGGTCCTTATGGATCCCTTCCAACTCCAGATAGTCTATGATTCTATCATTCTACCATTATATGATGTTATCTATCCTCAGAAGGAATTTGCAAATAAGTGTGAAAGAGAGGTAGCCTTGGCACTAAAAAGAGCTATGTTTTTCAAAACAAGGCACGCAAGGAGCAATGTGGTGACTGAAACAGGAGTAATCCTAAGTACAGAGTAGGGCTCATGACACTTGTAGATGGCCTGCTCCCAGACAGGGGTCACGAGGCTCTTGCAATATCAAGCCATCTCTACAAGAGATGGCAAAGTATCGTGATGCAGTAATTTATGTGGGTTTTGAGAACAAGGCTGTGAAAACATAATTAGGTAGTCTTTTATCAAATGAAATGAATAAAAACTATAAAACAAAATGATGAGGTACTAGATTTAGAAGAAAATTCATTTGATTATCACATCAGAGCAGTGAAATTTCAGATCATACTGTCAGCTTAATTGGCTACAATTTATGTAGATTTGATAAAACAATCCAAGCTGTTAATAACATAGGAAGTTGTACTTCATGTACGCAAAAGCAGTTAGCCTTTTTACTCTGATGTAGGCACTTGAAAACCTTTTTGCTGAATATATTTTGAACTGCGTAAGGTTAGAGAGACTGGAATTGCTTATTATTTTGTGTTTCTGATGATGCCTGTCATTACAGTGCCTGAGTGCTCCAGGCATACCTAACACTGGCAGGACAGTTCCCAGGTACAAACAGCATCACCCTCATCTCATGGAATCACAGAATATTAGAGGTTGGAAGGGACCTTGAATGATCGTCTAGTCCAGGCCCCCTGCCAAGGCAGGACCACCTAAAGTACATCACACAGGAACGTATCCAGTTGGGTTTTGAATGTCTCCAGAGAAGGAGACTCCACAACCTCTCTGGGCAGCCTGTTCCAGTACTCTGTCACCCTCACAGTGAAAAAGTTTTTCCTTATATTAACCCGGAACCTCCTATGTTCCAGCTTGCACCCATTGCCCCTTGTCCTATCACTTAATGAGACCGAGAAGAGCCTGGCTCCATCTTCCCGACACTCACCCTTGACATATTTATAAACATTGATGAGGTCACCCCTCAGCCTCCTCTTCTCCAAGCTAAAGAGACCCAGCTCCCTCAGCCTTTCCTCATAAGGGAGATGTTCCACTCCCTTGATCATCTTTGTGGCTCTGCGCTGGACTCTTTCTAGCAGTTCCCTGTCCTTCTTGAGCTGAGGGGCCCAGAACTGGACGCAATACTCCAGATGCGGCCTCACCAATGCAGAATAGAGGGGGAGGAGCACCTCCCTCGACCTACTGACCTGTCCTCGTTTCAGCTGAGAGTGAGTTAATTTTCTTCACAGCAGCCAGTATGGGGCTGTGTTTTGGATTTGTGCTGGAAGCAGCGCTGATAGTGGAGATGTTTTTGCTGTTGTTGGGTGATGCTTACACAGAGCCAAGGACTTTTTGGCTTCTTGCACCGCCCCGCCGGCGGTGCATATTTTATGTTTTGAAAAAATACAAGTATCCATTCTTATAGTTTGCTTTAGAGCAAAATGTTTTCTGATTTTTCAGTGTTTGTTTTGAAGTTATTAGTTTTCAAAACCACAGAACACAATCTTTCCCTAACTAGTTTATGCAAAAGCATTTGTTGTTCGTAAGAATACACGCTGTTCTGATTGGTAAAACCAACCTCCTAACACATACCTTCAAGCTTCCTTAGGCATCTAGAAAGCAGTGTCTCTGTAGTCTGCTTTCCTCCTCACTTCAACAAGGGAATGAGAAGGAAACCTCTCCTCAACTTGCAAAGGCCTGAGGAATGACACGCTGGGGGCTTCCCACAGCATTGCATCTGTGCTGGAGAAGAGACTCCCAGTTCATGACGGACAGCTGCAGGCCGTGTTAGAGACAATGAACTAAATTTTTACTTCTGAACACAGAAACTCTGGGAAACAAAACATGAATAACTGTTTTTTTTGCTCGAGGAGATAACAAGATTTCAAAGGTTCCTCTGATATTAAAGTATGTTCTGGAGATTCCAGTTTTCTCTTTGAAAATAAATTTCTAGTTCTTCTGTTTTAAAGTCTGAAAGCATGACATAAGTAGACTCAGAAAGCCTGGAATGCAAACCAAAAGAACCTTAAACACGCTGTTAAAAAATCCTAAACTCCCTCAACTACCTAGTTTCTTAGGACAATTTTACAAACAGGAGTGACCTGGCAAAACTGATGGCTGGCCATGAAATCCCCAACCGCTGCTCATTTGGGAGTTCTGAACCAAAGACAGCAGGATGGTAGGAAACCAAGGATAGAAAAACGCAAGAAGGACTTTGAAATTAGCACAGGCCTAGTAGTGGGACCAGGGATTGCCCATCACTGGACACCACTGGAAAGAGCCTGGCTCTGCCCTCTGTGCACCCTCCCTTCAGGTACTTATATAGCTTGATGAGATGCCCCCAAGCTTCCTCTGACTTTGCCAGAAGGGTCCTGCAGAAATTCTTGCAGCACCTCCTTCTCCTTTACCTCATTGCTCCCACTCCAGCTAAGGAGACCTGAGCTCCTGACCTACCTTGGCATCTGCTGATTGCAGGATTCCCTTCTCACACAAGGGCTGGCTGCCTGGGCTTAATCAAATGAACACACTTTCTTAACACTGGGGCACGTCGGAGTTCCTCTATTAGCAAAGCACTGGGTGTGTTTCTGGAGAAAATGGCAATAATTTTGCTTGTCGCTGGACAGCAGTTTACCTGTACCCCCGCGCTGGTCCATGTGAGCACATGAAAAAGACACAATCATTGACCTGTGTGTCAGAGCAGTGACACTGGGAGAGGTAGATGGCTACTGTTAGCTGAGATGCAGCTTAAGAGCAATATATAGCATGAAACTGTGATTAAAATCCACAGTACTCAGGAGACAGTTATAATGTGTATTTTTAGCCCAGGATAATTGGCATTTTTTGTAAATAATTAATAGCAACACCAAGGAACATCTTGTAAGTATGGGTATAAGAGCTCTATATCCTAAGGGACTTTTTTTCCCCCCTTTCTCGCTCTTTCTTCCCCAAGTGATGCCAATCTCAGAGGCTGCTCTGCTGACAAAATTCCCTATTTTATGCAGGGCAGGATTCCCAATATGTTATAGAGGAGGTAATGCTGCAAGTAATGCAAAAGCTAAGCTACCCAGGGAAGCTTTGGTTAGCTGTTTATCCTTCTGCCCTCATAATACAACTCCCTTGCTTCTGTAACCTGACAATAGAACTACCTTCTGCAATTAAACCACACACCCCCATAGAGTTCCAGGTGCAGACAACAGTTCATCTACAAATACCAGCTGCATGGCTTCTCACACCTCCAGAAACCATCTCATCACCACTGCGATGAGCATCCTGACAAGACCTTTCTCCAAACACAACCAGAAGAGGTGCCAGGAGTGCTGCCCATATGCCCATGACAGACTTTTTTGTAACTTTAAGGCAGTAAATTTCCGTTTTTGCCTTTTGAGAAGCTCCTTCAGTAAGTATGAAAGTCTCCTTCATGAGGAAAAGACTAGACCACTCCAGCTGAAGGTTTAGGGCCTTTAGCACCAAAGTCCAGCATTCAGACGCCATGGCCCCTCACAGCGCACTGTAAAAAGCCTTGTTACACAAACCCCAGCACTTCAGGACGCAACATGTGGAGCGGTACAGGATGAAGAATGAACATCAGTTGCAGCAGTAACTGGCTGCAACTATAGATATTCCCAAGTGAAATGCCAGTTTGTGCTCAGGTCCATTTTCAGGTACAATCACCATCCTAGCTATCACATGAGGTATGACAACAATCAGCAATAAATCTCAGCCGTAGCAGGCTCCACTTGTCACAAATTCAATGCTTCCTACCATTCCGTGTTCAACAGGACATATATTTAGCTGATTAACATGTGCTATTTTATTTTGCATATGTTTCAGTCATGCATGTAGAAATGTGCATGTGTGAAGGGAGCAAAAAAAATTGTAGATGGAGAAAAGGAAAATTAATCACAAGTGAATCTGTATATTAAAGCTAGCTGCATCAAACACATCTACAGGTCTGTGGAAGAAAAAAACCTCTTATGACAATGAAAAATATGCTAATTAGCCAATTACAGATGATAGACCAACAGCAGGGGATGACTACAGGAATATCTGCACTCTATGACCTTCAGTGGATCCGGCTTCATGACATCTCACTAGTTGTACCCCTCCCACAAACTGTTAGACTCACAACCATGATCTTAGCAAGTCTATTCATGTTTCCTAATTTGGTGAAAGAGCAAGACCAAAGATATTTAACAGAAGTTACTCTGAAGTGCAAATTATGTAGGAATGGGTTTGTAAATAATCCACAAACCTATGTTTTGCAGGTCCATTATTTTGGCCGATATTTATAGTTTGCACTCGTAAAACTGAGCAAGAAAGCATGGATCAAAATTAAAACAAAATTGATCACACTGATTTACTGAAACTATCCGATGAAAAATGACAATACTAGGAGGAAGCGTTAGAAATAATTGTTGTAGTTGTAAAACCTTTGGTATTTTTGACATATTTATGTATCTTTTTGATATTTTTATGATATCATGTTATAGGATCATAGCATAATGGAAATTATCCAGATAATTTGGAGTTATTCTACCAGTTATTCTACCAGGGTATTTCCTACAGAGTACCACAAGAGATATAAATATACTAACAAAGGGAAATCCCTCGACAGTGAATATCAGAAGAGTTTATTGTACTGATGTGACAGAGAATTCATTTCCGAACTATGAAAACCAAGAACACCCTCATTTATCAGTACACAGTCTGCACAGGCATATTCTATTGACCGGTCAGTTTACCATTCTTTAGAGAGCATCACATCCAAAGGATGATCAGTAACTCCATCCTGGAGATGAAGCGAAGTATTAGGCAGACATGAGAGTGGATTTCTTCAAATAAACATGATTTTCACTGGCTTGGTATGGTCAATCATGAAACATTTCACTGACTATATGACATTTTATACAAAGCTGCAGGTCATGCCTAAAACAACCGAACTGGTGGATGTCTTCTATACGGGACAATCCTTAGATTTAGTACCATTCAAGGCTGCTGGATGTGGCAAGTGATTGATTTACATCTCAAATTTATGTAGAATTTATTCACGTGCTTAGCTCTGCACTGCAACCAAACCCAAACTCCTAGTCTCCAGTGAGTACTGTGTCTGCAAGTCTTCTAGAAACTGTTTCAGATATGACCTGTGACTGTACTATCCAAAATCTAGAAATCTGTGTCACTGTCAGAACCTGATAACCAATACAACATCAAAAGAAGGATGGAGACAGAAATTACTTCATAATGACCTCATAGCTTTCAAGATATCCTTTACTTCGCTGACCTTTCTGTAGAAACCTTTTCTTTAGAGCGAATCTCTGTACGTACTCTAAACATTTCTGTCAGACTCTCAGTAAGGTAATTATTAAAAATGTTTTAAATGTTGAAAATAACAATTATGTAAGAATAAATATGGGGTTAAATTTATATCCAAATATCTCTTACAGAGAAAAACCTCTTTAAAGCTTCACATTAAAAACATTTCTCTGAGCACTGCTTTAGTGCAATGACTACAATGTTACATTTTACAAAATGTTAATTTTCCTTTTCCCAAGTTTTCTGAAGAGAAAGACTCCTTTATTTCTTTAAAATAAGAGGAACATTATGACACAGTAGGGTAAAAGCAAGAAAAAAATAACACTTTTCCCTTCTAAACGACATATTTATGCTGTATGTAAAACTAAATGTTGCCGTGTGTACTGGGGCAATGCACTCAGACTGTACACCATTTCTTTCAATATTCTCGGTCCATAGCACTTCTGCATTCCCACAACCCTTTTGCACTGCTTTCTGCTTTCTTCTGTTCTTCATTTATGTTTTGGTGCGGTAAATTCCAGATGATGTTCTACTCAGCTGAATTCCTCTGCCTCTCCTCATGATAAAAAGGACTTGTGTCAGCAGGCACAACTGGCAATTCAGATTATTACTGTGTGACACAAATATCTTTATCTTTTGGTCACCAGGGTGTTTTTGTATTGAAACTGCTCTGTATAGCTGAATTGTCATTGTAACTGCCTGATGCATTTTTATTGACTCAGGCCTTTCGAAGAATATCAGCGGATAATTTCATGGACAGAAATGATCATTAATTTCTTTAAGGCTCAGAATGTAGAACAATGGAGGCGTATAGGCTTTGTTTCAAATCAGATGAAAATGATTCTGAAATCTGCATTGAAGTGCTGAATATTTCCTTTTAGATAAAATAATCATAGAATCACAGAATGGTTTGGTTGTAAGGGACCTTTAAAAGTCACCTAGTCCAATGACCCTGCAACAAGCAAAGACATCTTCAAGTAGACCAGGTTCCTCAGAGCCCTATCCAGCCTGATCTTGAGTGTTTCCAGAGATGGGGCATCTACCACCCCTCTGGGCAACCTGTTTCAGTGTTTTACCACCCTCATCATAGAAATTTTCTTCCTTATATCTGGTCTGAACCTACCCTCTTTAAGTTAAAAACCATTACCTCTTTTCCTATCGCAAGAGGCACTGCTAAAAAGTCTGTCCCCATCTTTCTTACAAGCCTTCTTTCAATATTGAAAGGCCGCAATTAGGTCTCCCTGGAGCCTTCTCTTCTCCAGGCTGAACAGCCCCAGCTCCCTCAGCCTGTCCTCATAGGAGAGGTGCTCCAGCCCTCTGATCAACTTTGTGGCTCTCCTGTGGACTCGCTCCAACAGGTCCATAGCTTTCTTGTACTGAGGACCCAAGAGCTGGAGATGGAGTACTCCAGGTGGAATCTCACGAAAGCAGAGTAAAGGGGGAGAATCACCTCCCTCAACCTGCTGGTCACACTTCTTTTGATGCAGCCCAGAATGCAATTGGCTTTCTGGGCTGTGAGCGCGCATTGCCAGCTCATGTCCAGCTTTTCATCCGCCCCAAGTCCTTCTCCACAGGGCTGCTCTCAACCCCTTCATCCCGCAGCTTGTATTGATACCGGGGGTTGCCCCATCCCAGGTGCAGGACCTTGCATTTGGCATTGTTGAACCTTGGGAAGTTAATTTCTTGAGCTTGTCCATGTCCCTCTGAGTAACACCCCATCCCTTGGGTGTGTCAACCACACCATTCAGCTTGGTGTCACCTGCAAACTTGCTGAGGGTGCACTTGATCCCACTATGTCATTGATGAAGATATTAAACAATACTGGTCCCAATATGGACACCCAAGGGACACCACTCATCACTGATTTCCATCTGGACATTGAGCAAAATAAGAAGAAGTATGAGCTATGGTGCTAGTCATAGACCAGTTGCTCAATTTATAGGTGTCTGGTGCTGTCTGCAGTGCCTGAGGGTCCCTGCCTGGTCTCCAGCTGCTGTTCCAGAGGAGCACAGATCTCTCCAAAGTCCTATAATATTTTTGAGCCCTGCACAGATACATAACAAGTCCTTCGTTGCCACAAGTGGCATTGGGTACATTAGTGTGATCAAATACATGGAGTCACTAGCATGTCAGTTTTTAATTACAGAAATAAAATAATATCAAATATCTAATGTTCCAAAGGAGCTTTTTAAAAATACTGACCTACTTCTCCATCACTGCAATAAATTTATTTGCATTGTAATACATTCATTTACAGTTAGTGCGTACAAATACAAGTCCTATACTCCATAAAACTGAAGCTTGTGCTTGTGAAGCAAGAAGCTGGTATTTTTAAGATGGCTTCAATATTCCTAATAGCTGAATACACTTTTTGTTAGGCTGGTTGATGGGTGTATATTATTGGATATAGCCTCCTGCATGCTCCGTGTTTGAAATGGAGAATTCCAAAGATTATGACCTTTTCTTCTTATATTTTGTCTCTGAAATATGAGGTGTATTAGGGGTCCTTTGAAGTAATTGAAAAGCCATCTTTCGACACAAAGATGCTTTTCTTTTTTTACACAAACCTGCTTCTCCCAGAGCCATGCAAAGAGCCTCTTTTACTCACCTGCTTCTTTCAGCTACTGTTCAGCTTTGGGGACAAATTTCAGCTCGCTCTTTATGTTCTGAATTTCTGACAAGTTGACAGCAGGGCCTGGTAGTTTCTTAGCTCCTGGGAGATGTTTCTTGTCTTTCTCCTCCTCTGTCAAAGCAGGAGCACTCTGCAAAACAGGATACCAGTGACCTTATTGCCGCAACAGCAATCTCTCGAGCATGAGCATAGGTCAGTTACTTGAGAGACAGGAAAGGATGCTTTCATACTAAATGCAACCCCAATGGAAATTCGGGAGGAGGGAGGGCAGAAAGAGATAGGTTATTTTGTTGATTGTTGTCTAAAATCACTAAAAACATTCTGAAAAAAAAATACAGAAGGTGCTCAGTGCAGAGTAACGTATATCTCTTGGTAAATGAGTAAGAATTTACAGTGTCAGACCATTAGCAGAAAATTGAGTGAAGAATTAAAGGCAACTCTCAGGTACTTTATAGTTTAGGGGAAAAAAAAAAAGTAGAAGAACCATTTTTATCATCTATATCTTTCAGAGTCTCACAGCTGCCAGCCAGTTGGGGAGTAAAACCATCATGCACTTCTGCAGCTCTGGAGAAGGGCTGTGATAGGAGGTTATGGACCCCAAAAGCTCCATCCAAGCTCAGTTCAAGTTGATGTTTAATTTGTCTTAACCTGAGTTGTAAGACCAGAAGAGTTTTTGTCATTTTATGCTGAATGTGAGGGTAGTGCCTGACAGCTATTTTGCTGACACTGTAAAAATTCAGGTTAAATATCAGCACTTACACAACAGTAAGCATCTCAGCTAATTTCCTGGTGGACCAAAGTATTTCAGTCCTTGGTACTTCCTCAGTTGTACTATTATTTTAGACAATTTCTATTCTAGACTGAGCAACGTTTTGAAGGGGTAGTTTTCCAGTACGGAGTTTAAGGTTCATCCAGACTGTTCTGTATTTTATAAAGCTGGCATAGAGGAGGAATCACGTAGGTTTAGAGATGAAGTAATATTCTACTGCAAATAATTTCGCAATGATTTTTTTTTCTTTTTTGATTACTCTGCGAATATTGTCTTGGGGTGGCCTTTTTGGAGTTAATTGTGTATTTAGACTCATTAGCCTTTTTGGAAATGTGTATTGACCTTAAACAGTAAATTGTTAATATTTGACTAAATTTTTAAAATTACAAAGTTATCTGTCAAATATTATTGGCCAGTAAACCCCTCTTTTTTCTGTTGACTAATGGATGGCATGTTAATGAGGAACCAGACTTTTTTGCAATGTCAAGTGGCAAATAAACAAAGAATTTTAGAAAATTGACATTTTCTTCCTATCTGATGTTTAAGCCACTGTTTCCTTTGACAGTTTTCTTGCACAGCTAGCTAATCTGAATAATCAGGAAAAATTACTATCCTCCAAACCCCCATGGCATATGCTTTGTTAAAAATACTGTTTCAAGTCACCCACAATACCATCCCTTCTCATCGTACAAACGGTGCAAACTTTGACCATGTTTTGGAGACTTTGCGCTTCATAAATTCATGTCACCATTCCATTCTAATCTCAGGTGTGTGCTATTTATGACTGCACCCCTCCCTATATCACCCAGCACGTGTGCAATGCCCAGCTGAAATCAGAACTTGGCCTTCGGTTTTATTGAAGGAGGTCTGAAGAGTAACTTAGATATACGACAAGAGTTAACAAATACCTGCATGGAAATGCTCTGACAGAAGAAGAGTTATTTTCTGAAATTCCCACCCCCTATTTCTCTTGCATGTTAACATGTCCACTCCATTGACCTTCAAAAATACGTGTTCCCTTCTCACTCCACCATCCCTTTGAGTAAGACTCGTATTTCCCTCATCTCCTTTGTCAAGGTTTTAAAATACATTGAAAAATGCTAAGCACTGCTAGCAAAATTTGTACTTGGCTAAAGCTGACCTAAAGAATCATGAGCTATATTGCAAAACTTAATGAGAAAGCTGAAAAGATAAGTCCACGAGTGGTGTTTTTGTTCTATTCCTATTACAAGATCTGTTTCTGTATTTTTCACTCCTGTTGCTTTGGTTGCATATTGGCTATAAAACGAGGGCCAAGAACTTTCATTCCATAATGTTGGTCTCATATATAGTATTCACATAACTGAGAAGCAGAGGAATATTCAATTACCCAACCAAGTCTAATTATCAGCACTAGACATTTATTTTATTTCTCAAATACTGCCAGCATTCACTCATGCTGTATTAGTTTCTGCTTAATACCATGCATTCCTTCACCAGTTTAATTACTGCAGAAAGAATATGCTTCCATTTCATTCCAGGGGAGAAAGCCACAATGTATGTTCAAGGTCAGTTTGTACGTTTGGTTTTGTTTTTTTAAAATCTTCTGAAGAAGAGTTAAGTCAGTCCTGATTTCTTCAGGAAAGTTCTCTGTAAACAGAGCACTATTTATATCAAACATGTCAAAATTCAGAAAAAAAAAAATCTGATTTAGACAGAACAGGAGGAATTAGCTCTTACATAGCTGAACCTGACCATTTTAAGTGCCTGTACCAGGTCAGAGGGAGCTGATGATGATTTCTCCAAAACTAATATGGCTGCTGCTTGTTCAGGGCTGAATCCAGCAGTGCCACTGCATGCCTGGAGAGAAGTGGCTGTCCACCTCCGTCCTGGCCCTCACGGCTCTGCTCTGCATGAGGGTCAGACTCCCTGCAGCCACAACAGCTTGGCTTCTCCCTGATAGCAGCAAGTCCACCTGGCTGAGCCCTGCCAGAGGCAGCCTGGCTCTAAGGAGGTCAATTTGAGCCTCTCCTGCCTTTTGGGTCTGGGGACCACCTGCAGCTCTGGCCCAGCAGGACCAGTTCTTGGATGGACACCATAAGACCAAACTTAGCCAGCTGTCCAGGAACCATAAGCACCCATCTTTACTTGAGGTTTCTTATTTGGAGTATCCCACTACCTTTTCATCAACCACTGGTTTCAGTTCTTATTTATGATAAAAGTTCATGGTAAATAAGATGCTTTACTACCACCCAGAAATAAGATACCTGTCTTTAATCATAAACTTTGAGATCAGCCTTCGTTAAGGTATAAATTCGACTTCATATCCAAAACTCGGTGTTAAATATTCTCTGTAAAATACAGGCTTGCAAACACAGAATTCAATCTAAAATGAGTATTTTCACTCTTATTCAGGTAAATGGGTTCACAATTTCTGTTTTTAAATTGCAATTGTACAGTGTCCGTACTCAATTTCTCCTTGCTGATAAATATTGAAAAACCAAAAAAAAAAGCAAGTTTGAAAACCTGTTCCAATATTGTTAAGCTGTTAAATTGTTAATTTAAATTGTAATGTTAAATTGTAATATTGTTAAATCCCACCACAGGGCAGCAGGTAGTAGCATATTATTCCAAAACCTTGCTATAACTTTTCCTGATGTATTCCATCAACTCTCATCTTGATAAATACTGCTGATGAAATCCTGGCTCTCTTTCCTGACAGCAAATATCATCCTGCTGTTGAAGCAGAGCTACGCACCTTTGAAACAGTTTAAATTCCTGGAGCTGCCTTGGCATCAAAACCAGAGCAACGTAGGTATGAAGTGTTTAGTAGGTGGCTAGTTATTTCCATGAAGGATCAGTGCATGTTCATCTGCGATACCTAAGGTTGGTATATAGTGCTATAAGACTGATTAAAAGACTTTCTTCTACCAATGGCAGGGATTCTCCTGGGGAAAAAAAAAATAATCAAACCTCCCTTTTTTTTCTTACCTCCTCCACTTCTTCAGGTGTAAGTTCTTTTCTTCTATGAGGGTGGCCTGCACCAGGTCGAAATGCTCCCATTGGGATGTTAATATTAGCCTGTGAGAAGGGAATTTTGATGCATATAATAGTGACTGATAATAGACTACAGCTGGTAAACGGCAAAACTCAAAAGGCGTGGGACAAGAGTACAGACATTATTGTGGTTTCCAAGCACTTTTACTTTCAATGCATGCAACATCTTACCACTCCCATGGGAAAGAGAAGTGCTTTCATCTCCATTTTAAAGATGGAAAGTAAAAAAATAAAGCTACTTAGAAAGCCTTTGAAGGTCTGCATTTTAGTCTAATGGTCCCTGTTTTCATTGGACTTTAAACAAATGAGTACTAGATACCAAAGTGTCCTCAGTCTCTCAGTCTGCTTCCATTTGGCCAAGGTCAAAGAGAAAGTGAGTGCCAGAATCAGCATTCAAGTGTAAATCACCCAAATCCTACAACAACACCTGAACTATTGGACCACTCCCCCTGTTACACCAGTTCTCACTTCTTTTCGTCGCAGGTAGTTGGAATGAAAGCCTGTCCTGAGCCAGCTTAAGCCACCAGTGTTTAAAATGTGATTTTACCAACAAAATTTACCCATGGGTGCTACAAACTGCAAATGCAATGCCTTAGTCCTGGAAATATGCCTCTTGGTTGCAAAGAGGACCTGTGGGAAAAGCAAAAGGCTTTTTGACCCTCCATCCCCTGCTGGGTTTTGCCCAGTCACCCCAGACTGGTCCGCAGCAGGGGCTCATGGCTGGAGGCAGGCTGAGCTGGCTCCAAAGCTGGGCAGATCGCTGGTCCCTGGCTCTAGCAAACTCCCTCCAGAATGATACTCAGGTGATTTCAACAGTCTGACTTTTTAATGTGTGACAGAACACCAGTAGTCACAACACAAATGGGGCTTATAGTAGATACCTTAAAAGTAAAGATCTTTGAGAAAAGACTGGCAGAAAATGTACTTAGGAAAGAGCAGCTAAAATGTATCTATCTCCTGATGTGACCCAGTCTGGATTATTTTAAAAGTCAAATGGCGTGATCAACTAAATGCACAATTTATTCTTATCTCATGATCTCAGAAGAGAAGCTGCTCCTAGGAAATGTCATCAAAATACCACGACTCCCACTGGTAAAACCGGGGGGAAATTGGTAATGTTATGGAGCGGAAACGGAGAGCCTTCCAACAGCGAGCTGAGTTGTTGTAGCTTACCATCTGACTGATCTGCATTAAATGAATAATCCTGTCCTTCTGCTCAAATCGTGGCCTTGCAGATCATGCCCCAGGTTGGGTAACCACAGGAAAACAGCGCACTGTTTTTGCTAACAACTGTTCTGATAGCTGCAACCAAATTAAGCAATTGTTGAGCAAAGGAAGAATCCATTTGCCAAGAAAACAGCACCTTTCCCTGTACTCTATTTATCTGTTTGCTTGTATTTTATTTATGCAAGGTGATGCTGCCATTTCAGAGGGGCTGGCACAGGTCTGTAGGGCCATGTACTTTGTAGACAACTTGGTATTCATTTCATAACGCTTTTTCGCTAAACATTGCTTTAGATATTGTGAAACCTTTCACCTGCACTTCCTAAATTCCCAGGAGACAGGACATTTTCAGCCTTACAGTATTTAACCCATTATTTCATTTAGGAGTGGAAAAAAACCAGCTCTGCTATTTTTAATTTTAAGCATCCCCCCTGCCAGGCTCTGGTACCTCCAGGCAGCTTCTTTTTTTGGAATATTAAACTTCTCCGCACTTTACAGCTAGCGTGGTCATACAGGTTTGCAGAGTTCCCTCTCCTCTTGGTGCTCCTGTTGAACCCAGGCGTTCCTTCCCCTGGGAGTCAGCGAGAGCAGAAGGCAGCCTCCCGCGCAGAGCACGGTAACTCTGGTACCCGGCCCTTGCACTTCCGACTGTGAGTGACAGACCAACTGGGACTAAAAATGGTTCAGGAAACAAAAATGAAGCCCTAAGTGCCAGACTGCTAATTAAATTAAATAAGCGGCTCTTTGGTCTGCTTCGGCATTTTCGCAGTAATCTGTGTCACGCTGAAGTGGTTTGAACTATTTTATCTGCAGTAAGTGGGTTCACGTCAGAGTTTGGATGAGACGTATGCAGACGTGAAATATTAACTTGGTAAAATGAGCAGCCTTTAAGACATAGTTTAACACTGTGTGGATCTGATCACAAATACAATAAATAAAAATATTAAATGAATTAAAGTATTAAATGAAACTATGACTGATTTCCAAACAGCTCCTGACCAGAGGTCCCACAGTCCTGAGCTGTAAATCTCCTTAATCCAGTGCCAGTCCCCTCCCATGGATGAGCAGCCGTATAATGAGTGAGCAGCGGACCAAATTCTCTCTACCAGTGTAGAGACAGTTTGAGGACTGTGTTGTGCTGCGATCACAGCCAGCAAGAGTTGGTCATTTCCTTTTTAAAATACATTGCAGGGCTCTTGTCACCTGTCTGCTGGGATGGAGATCAGAGCTTCAGTGATCTCTTCCTCACCTGCTCCCCATCCAGTGAAATGCTAAACAGGAAATTTTTTGTTCCAAACTCCTGAAATCCTAAATTATAATAGCTTTAGATGGACTTTCTAGGTGTGATTATTATTTTTAATCATACTAATTACTAAAAGTACTGGGTTTGCATCTTCCTTTGCTGTTGGAAGGTGCCTACCATATTTTGGATGTCACTGAAGTTTCCACAATTAGTAGGTGTGCGTACGGATGTACTAGACTAAGGTCTTCCTCAATGGGCTGAAGGAAAAATATCTGTAAGCATGACATACAACATACATCGCTCATTAAACTGGTATTTAGAGATGTGTTTGTGTTGTTCTTTCTTTTTACCAGAGACAGGACGTTCAGATAAGAAACTGTTGGGTCTTGGAATTACGGGCAATCCTGCATGAATCAAGGACTGTCATGGCTAAGTTCTCCACAGCATCACAGCCATTTCTAGCTGTCCAGAAGGACAACTGGGTAAACTGGAAAGTCACTTCAGTATGAACATATTCAAGTCAAAAAACAATAAAGGAACTAGAGAGAAAACTGCATGTAATTCAGAAAAAAAATTAAAAAAAAAAGAATAGGGAAAGCCAAGAGTGGTGTTTGTGGGTAGAATAATTTTCAGCCAGAGCTGTACACAACCTTTTACACACTGGGGAGGCGCAGCAATGAATGTTACCAGGAATTAACAGTACTTTGGTCCTTTATCACCCCAAACAGCTCTTGGGAACCAGTTGATACCTTTAACTCTCCCATATCTGTACTTGGTGGCTGTTGGCAAGTAAAGATTTTAGTATCGGCAAGAAGCCACTTCTGACACAGCGAACCACGAAATACTTCAGTTAGTAAAGTGTCATTACATTTCCATCGCTGCAGCACAATGTATATTCTCCAGGGGATGTGGGTTCTACTATAAAAGCACATAATGGCAAAGGATCATAATATATCACAATCACAATGTATAAAAGTAATGTGACATTTTGAGTTATGGTTCTTAGAGTGCTCAGAGTGTAACAGGCACCAATTCAAGTGCAAATCTCCCTGCTGGAGCAACCTTTGACACAATGTTTAATAGATTTATTTTAAAGTTTGTGCTTGTAATTTTTCTCATGATTCAAATTACCTCTGCAAAAATTAGTTTCTTAAAATATTAAACTTAGCGCTTAAACTTAATGTGCTTTTTAAGTGGACAAACTAGAAGCCATTTTTTTACCTTTAGAAGTTGGAAAGTCATCATAACTACTTCTTTGAGGAAAAAAGTAAACCAAATTCATTCCTTAAAAATGCTTGTATGTGCCTATGGAGTTTAAATGTAAAATGTGAATACTTTTGAGCTATAAATTATCTGCATTTTTTTCATTAATCACACAAACACTTCTCTAGTCACTGTAAAAGAGGGATGAAAATTTGGACTGAGTGAAGTCAATGGCAAACTTCTGCTAATTTCAACTGAATTACAGTCCGGTAATTTGAACACCTATTCCAGTAGACTTGGTGATGATAAAGAGAATTAGCATTTTTACAGTGTCTTGCACTTCAGTACGCTGTCTAGCCACCTGGTAATTAATCTTCTTCATACTCCAATCTATTGAGTTAGTATCATCTTGAGGAAACAGAAGACAGATCAAACTTCTGAAATTCTATTTTGTGTTTCTTACATAATTTCAAGGGAAGCTGAACTTGTCGTAAAATTTCATCGCAAATGCATTTTATAATATACATGAAAATTCTGTCAAATTTTACAGTTAAGGAGGTATTTGGCTTTTTGACAAGAATCATGATAGCATGAGCTAAATAAAATCTTCATGATGCTACTTCATGACAATGTTGGGTTAATTCTCCAGCTGTTTCTTTTACAAGTATGTAACAACCAACGTCATCCTTATGAGCATATGCCATTTGAGGATGTGTGTGACATACAAGTATGTTTTAAATGAAAACATCAACAATTCTCTTAAATTCTCTTATTTCTTTCTTAAACAAATACTGGAAGTTGGGGGTTTTTTCCTAAAGGAATGCAGACAGGAAAAACTTCAAAATTCCTATGCCATCTTTTTAGCCGATAATTCTTCCAGCATTATATTAACTCTCTGGAAAATCTAATAGTTGCAAGAATTGGTTTTACTCATAATGCTGATCAGTTATGCAGATGTATCAACGTGTTTTGCTTAGCTGATCCACCAACAGGCATAACCTAACACTGGAAAGACCATGCAAGCAAGTGATCAACCAACCTATCTAATCCATTTTTTTTAACAGCTCAGATCATAAGATACTCTTCAGGTCAAACTTTTTCACAACTAGTAGGCTTTTCACTTTAAAAGAATAATCCCCAGTTAGCACTTCTGTGGTGTTTTGTCTGAGCAAAAATGCAGTTTGCCAAGAAATGGAGGTTGAGATTTATTATTTTATTATGTTAGAAACATAAATACTGTCTCTTACCTGAATGGCTTTGACATGTGACGCTGGCTGTTTTGACATTTTTAAGACAGAGGCTTATCCCTGCAAGCAAAATGGGAAAGTGTTACAGGCTCCGACATTCCGATCGCGAAGGGAGATAAGCTAGAACTTAACCCATGCTGCCTCTTGACAGGCATCCATTTCATCCGCCCAGCTCCTGTTTCCATCTCAGTTTCAGAGTTGCTTAGTTATTCCTTCTGAATATCAGGAGGAGACAGAACACTTGAGCTTCTCCAATTAATCTTTCATAGCCACAAATGGAGCTCTCTCTTTCACATTAAAAACAATAATGAGTAGAGATAAGGAATCTCTCAAACCTTAACGGCATTGTGAAATGAGTAAGAAGGGAAGAATTTGAGGATATACAATGTATGATTATCTCTGTCACAGTGTGTACGTGGGAATTATTAGAATGCTCAGTTTAAACCTTCTTTCAAATAGAGTATAACTTGCTACAAAACATTGATAAATGCAGACATAACCATTTTCTAGATCACAAATCCTTGCAAAATCTTTAATGCCTATAGACTGAAAATTATCAAGATGGTAAAACTGTGAAGTTCTCCTTGACAATTGCTAGGGCACAAAGTTCATACAGATCATATAGATTAATCAATTTTTATAAGATTAAAAAGAACAGAGTTTTCCATTGCAGCCTTCCAGTACTTAAAGAGAGGCCTACAGGAAAGCTGGTGAAGGGCTGTTTACAAGGGCAGGGAGTGATAGGACAAGGGGTGATGGCTTTAAGCTAGAAGAAGGAAGATTTAGATTGGACATTTGGAAGCAATTGTTTCCTGTGAGGGTGGTGAGGCCCTGGCACAGGTTGCCCAGAGAAGCTGTGGAGGCCCCATCCCTGGTAGTGTTCAAGGCCAGGTTGGATGGGGCTTTTGGCAACCTGGTCTAGTGGAGGGTGTCCCTGCCCATGGCAGGGGGTTGGAACTAGGTGATCCTTGTTGTCCCTTCCAACCCAAACCATTCTATGAGTCTATGATATAATTTTATGCAAGCAGAGAACTATGGACTGATACAGTATTAATATACAATAACAAAGGGAAATACACCAAAGTCAAAAGATTCTCTAAAGGTTAAAAAAAACAAAAACAACCAACCAAGCCAGAAATTTTATTGCCAGATTAATTGAAATATCATCTCAGCCTTTTGTTCTTTCACTGAGAACTAAGAACTGAGAACTGGACTAGACCTTCATCAAAGTCTGGTTATTTAACCATTAAAATACAAGATAAGTTAGTAATACTAAGAGGAGAGAAATGAGCTCACCAGAGCTCATTGACCACAACCAAACTACAGCATATTTTTGCTACTATATTTAACCCGAGATGAGAAGGAAAATATTGAGAAAAGTAATATATGAGGTAGGAGAGAATGGTAGAGATACACTGAGAAATCAAAAGTGGAAATTAAACTTTGGTACTCCAAAGAGTGTAACTGTGATGTGGAGGCAGTATCAAAGAAAAGTATAGATGTTGCCGTAGGTTGGCTTCAGCCTGGAATATCAGCCTGAAATCGTATCACTGGAGCTGCACGGAAGACTTGCTCTTGCTTATTCTCACATCGGCTTCAAATCTGCATATAATGCTGAACAGAACATAAAAATGACCTGCCATAAGAGGTCTCCCTCTGATCGCACTCTCAGCTGTAAAGAGTGCTGTTTATACCAACACAGCATTAAGTCAGAGGACATCACCTTCATAGGTTGCTTCAGGTTTAAATTGCTTCTGCTAAATTAATAAATAAAAAAAAAATTCTGCCATGCAACATAAAACCAGCATGGTTCCAGTGAGTTTGATACTGTGGCTTCACATTTACATTTACAATCTTAAAATGAGAGGTAGTTTTAAAAATGTCAGGATACACTTTGGGGGATGGAATCTCAGCCCCTGAAGTTCATGACAGGACTTGCACACATTTCAAAAAGCCAAAAGAATGTACTGTACTTTCTCTCCTGCCTTTTTGAAAATCTTTACTATGCATAGAAATAACTGAGCTGCTAACCAGTGCTTGTGTTCCGAAGATAAACAGAAAACAATCCCCCAGTTTATTGGGAAGATAGGACTCATAATACAGAAAAGTTTAATTAATTTTTCTTATCATCTTCTCCTGTTTCTAATCAGAATGAAAAATGAAAACAAAAGCACAGGAAATTAACATAAAACATTTTAAACCACCATGGATCTACTTTCTAAACACTATCGCAAAGAAATCCACACTAAGATGTATTTCTCCACCTTGCGTGCCTGTGCACTGCAAAACCACCGACACGTACTTCTTGGGCCACCTAGAGCTGAACGGGCAAGGACTCACATTGAATCTCAACTCTAAAACAAGCACAGCGACAGTGCCCCTCACTGAGGTGCTCCGGGTTCACAAGAAGTCTGCGTTTGAAATGATTGCAATCAGACACCGGTTCCTAAAGACGGATGCATGATCCAATTGTGTAGGACTGCTTCTGGAGGAGGTGATTTTCCTACCAGTTCGCGCTGTCCTCATTACCGTCAGAGAAATCAGGACAACAGCACGCTGCTGAGCAAAAATAGACAATCTGCTCTGGCTCTCTCCCCTTCCCTCCCTTCCCTGAGTTTCCCTCCAGAGCAATACTGACCATCGGCCACAAGAAAATAGACCTTAGGGTACAGATGCATCTGTTACTGAAGGGATTACTTCGCTTTCGTAAATTCCTTTGTTCTTCTGCCACGCGTCTCAGAGAGGCAGCCAAGTGCGCTGCGCTGATTGTATTATTTCTGGCATTCCAATCAGCTCCGCAAACTTGAAAAAACCACTCTTCCCCCTCATTTCCACAGCAGGATTTCACACGCACGCAGCCGGGGAAAGGCAGACGCGCGCAGCCGGTACTCCCCAGTGCCTTTCTGGCCTCCCCGCACCTCACCTTTTACCTTCTATGGGCTGCATGCCGAGCCGCACTGAGCAAGCAGCGGCAACCCCAGTTCAGTCCGGAGCTGGTTTATGCCAGAACTCCCCTGCAAATCCCCTTGCTTCTCAGTGAAAGTGCTCATGAACAGGGCTACTTGTGAAATACAGGACAACTGCAGTGAAATAAACGAGTGTTTCGAAAAGAAACTTCGTAAAACAAAGGACCTGTCTTCTGTCCCTCTGCTAAAAATAATTTCTGACAGGGCTGCAGCAAGATAATAAGCTGACTTATTCGATTTGCTTTAAATACGAGGAGATACCATAATGCCAGCTTTTGTAACCCGCACAAGAGACGTACAGTAGCACACAGACACCACACAGAGCCCTCCCCCCGCCCCAGCTGGAAG
>VWZZ01008124.1:241833-253802 GCA_013399095.1 Psophia crepitans
GGAAGCTGTCCTGTCCCCCCACCGCACGCGTGGCATCAAGCACAACGGGTGTTTTGGACACACAACTGCAGTGTGTCATCTTATTGAAAGGCTTTGACAGGAACTACACTACTGTGAGACCCAGCTAGTACAAAGAAAGAAGAGAAACCCCCACTTCGCAGCTTCCAGCTTGTAACCCAAAAACTTCCTACACGCTCCAGGCAAACGCGATCACATTTTCTGTAATGCAGTTGTCTCCGCTACAGTTACCTGTCAAGCTTACAGTGAAAGAACACCCCTCTTACAACATTCCCCCCCCCATGTAATATTTCACTAGCTATAACAAACATATAGGAAACAATATGTACTACAGTATTTGAGTTAATACACGGTTACGCTTCTGAGTCACTAGGTATTTAAGTGACTTTCTGTTTTAAATCTTTAAAGATCCCCGCAGACTACGAAGCAATAGCTATAACAATCTGCTCTGAATACGCTGATATGCTGCACGAGACATTAAAACAAGCAAAAACCCACCACTATTGTAGTCACCTCACAGCAGTTATTAAAGAGTTTTCATAAAGGTCTTTCAAGTTTTTAATTGACCCCCTTCAAGATTAGCTTACTTATTTACTTATATAAGAAAAGCTCCAAACCGTCAAGTGAGTATGTGCACCTCCTTTCGATGCTGAAAGAGGTACCTTCTTCTACCAGCTGAGGTATTGACTGTGATCCTTTTAATGTGTCTGAAATAGCTCTGATGCTTTCAGCCCGGACGGCACTGAGAGCTGCTCCGGGCTGGAGTGGGACTCAGCTGAGAAGCAAAGTGTAAAACAGAATTCCTGTCATAGCTTCCAGTTGTTCTTGCTAAATATAGGGTTTGATTCACCCTGTAACTTGGTCCCCTGTGACACTTGACCATCATAAAACCAGGGCTCGAGTGTCAAGCAGGAGGTGTTGAAGGAACACACCTTTGGGTCTTTTTCCTGCCCTCCCTCTCCTGTCATTCTGGGTTTTCACAAGCACCAGGCATATGGTGGCAGAAGGCAACACACAACTCCTCCCGTGGTGTTTGGGGCTGCGCGTGCCCCCCTGCTGCCACACCGGAGAAGGAAATAATTATGGAGACATAATTATGAAGAACTCGCCTCGCAGAAACTAACGAGAGGAGGTGAATGCTACGCCAACATGACTGTATCGCTGCCGGGTTAGGAGCGAATTCACTCAGCAGCTGCCCCGGGGTCCCACAGAATCACAGAATGGCAGGGGTTGGAAGGGACCTCGCAAGATCATCTAGGCCAACCTCCACTCCCCCGGCTACAGCAGGGTCACCCAGAGCAGGTGGCACAGCATCGTGTCCAGGTGGGTTTTAAATGTCTCCAGAGAAGGAGACTCCACAATCTCTCTGGGCAGCCTGTGCCAGTGCTCCGTCACCCTCACAGTGAAGAAGTTTTTTCTCGTGTTCAGGTGGAACTTCCTGTGTTCCAGTTTGTGCCCACTGCCCCTCGTCCTGTCACTGGGCACCGACAAGAGTCTGGCACCAGTCTCTGAACACTCACCCTTTAGATATTTATAAACATTGATGAGATCCCCTCCCAGTCTTCTCTTCTCCAGGCAAAACAGACCCAGCTCTCTCAGCTTTTCCTCATAAGGGAGATGCTCCAGTCCACTCACTGTCCTTGTAACCCTCTGCTGGACTCTCTCCAGTAGTTCCCTGTCCTTCCTGAACTGGGAAGCCCAGGACTGGACACAGCGCTCCAGATGTGGCCTCACCAGGACAGAGTAGAGGGGGAGGAGCACCTCCCTCGGCCTGTTGGCCACACTCTTCTTAATGCACCCCAGGACACCAAGGGCCTTCTTGGCAATGAGGGCACACTGCTGGCTCATACTCAACTTCTCAACTTGTCAACTTATTGTCTTGGTATAGTGTTCCTCAGTATGGGACAGCCGTGTGCACAGGGAGGAGGGTGTCTGGCCGTGTGAGGCCACTGCAGCCAGCTGCTGAGTCTTAGGGCATATGGATGAAGAGAAGCTAAAGGAATAGTGGGGGTGGGGGGTTGCTATAGCTCATGAGGAAAGTGAAACGTTATTCCACAGTCATGCACATGGCAGCTGGAGTACTGTCTTCAGTGAAGGCTACCGAAGGAGATCTGCCACAGCAAGTCGTGTGTGAGGCACAGCCACATGTCTCCACTCCTAGCAGCGCAGCCCCCTCTTCACTGCAGCTTCACAAGAATGAACTTTCCTCTTCATTGCTCCTCTGCCTGTTCTACACCTGACCCACAGACCAGCGGTGACAACGGCAGTGTCATGGGCAATACTGTACAGGCCACTTGCTGTTCCTACATGCAGCTGTTTGGAAGAAGATCAACAATTTTCAAAATTAGCGCCAAAGAAATTTATAACAACTAGTGGTTGGAATAGCGATTTCAGAGAGGATTTCCTTTGACTTTAACTTATTTGACCAATCACTTTTCATTTCAAGCATCTCAGAGAGGAAGATGACCACCTAGATCGCTTCCTTAAGCCTGTGACTCACTCTCTGCTGCCCTCTTTCCCAAAAGTGCTGTCCTCTGGAGGCAGCTGATAAAGCTGAAGACTTGCTGCAGCAGCTTGCAGACTACTCATGACAAGCTGGGCACACAACTAGGCTTGCAACAAGCACACGCATTTGTGCTGGGTCAAGCCTGACGGAGGTACGTATAGCAATCAGCTCGTTCCAAGGAAAGCCCGTGGCCTATTCCTCAGAAAGGCTGAGCGTGGATGATGTACAATATTTTGGGGCATGAGAAGACTCTTGCACGGGAAACACGGTAGTGGTCACAACAGGGCTCACAAACCTTTCTTTTGCCTAGAATGGGAGAGTTTGCTGTTACAGTCTAAGGTCCTTCTTGCCTTCTGGGCAACTGAGACCATGTTAAAGCAAAGCTGGAGTCAGAGAAGTGACTTTATGTACCTCCTTGTGAAGGTTCACATTTACAACATTACAATACAACAGTATTAGAAGGCAACGAAAGAGGCAAGACATTTTTGTAACACGGTCTTGTATGTGAATTTATTTCAATTTATATTACAAAGCAGCTCTGGAAGACACAGTTCTTTCTTCCATGTGTCATTAATTTAGCAAAGGTAGGCTATTGCTTACATTTTATAGTCTCATCATCTTGCAAATATGCCTAAGAAATACCAGCTCTACACTGTCTCCTTCAACAAATTTTCATAGCAGTGACAAGTAATTTAATAGATAATCTTAGTGATGTATGAACAGGAAAAGAAGCTACCTCTGCCACACACCTAACACCCACAAACTACCACACCTAAACTGTATTGAATTGTGGGCATAAAACGAGTACACCCAAATTTATCACTAATTTCAGAAACTGTAGATCTGAGTAGATTCAAAAGGGAAAAATAGACAGTTTTACCATTATGTTGCTGAGCACCATTACCTTTGAATAACCACAGGGATGCATAGCCCCATGACTTGCAGATTCATCTGCTAAATACGTGTAGCAGGTGATTTGGTAAGTAAATAACGAGGCATACATGCATTTCAGATGACAGATTCAATGCCTGGCAAGTTAGGGCCAGATACATTGACACATACTGCATAAAATTATGTGCAGAGATCTAAAAGACAGTAACAATGTATTTATTTGAAGTATTAAAATCCCAATACAGTTCAAAATATACTTTTATTTCATTCCTAGAGGCTTGTCTAATTAACATGCTGCCTGGAACAGCTTATTAGTTTTGAAAGCAAAGTGGATGGTTAAGAGAAACATGTATGTACCTTACTTCTTGACCGAGATATTTCACTGTCTAATGTCAGAATTGTTTCCTTAAACTGTCACTACTTAATAAGCTTACTTAAACGTTTTGCTTTTTGAGAAACCTCGTGAGCACAGATACAACTTCCCTAGGACTCCCAAAAGAAAAATATTTTTTCTATTATAGTCCAAAACGTTTTAGTGTAATGCAAACAATGTAATACAATTGAAAATGCAAGTCAGCACAGGAGCAGTCACAACCTTGGCTCAATTCAAATAAAACTTCTTTAAAGTAAAATGTTAAAAAATATATTCCTGGAATTTTGCTTCAAATTACCAAGAAGTTGCAACATATTATAGATCTTTGGCAATGCAAAATTTTGCTTCCCTGTCCTAATTTTAGCTCTAGAAATTACAGTTTATTACCAGGTAAGAACAGTTGGCCCATGATATTAAGTATTTGGTTAATAAATTCCTCTCACTATCTTCATTTGAATTCTCTGGTGAAGAATATGAAACCAAAGTTGCAGTGCAACTAGTGCAGCTGTTCTCTTCATTCAACACACCTAAGTTATTGACAAAGATTTAAAAATAAGAAGCCTGCTATCAGACAGATTTGTCAGAGGACTAACGTAGAGGATCCTGGGAAAAAATAACACCGTCCTTTTTCTAAGTCACACAGATTTTGTTTGTACTTGTGGGCTCTTTTCCCTTTAGTATGTATCAACTCCATGTAAGAATGATTTGGCACATAGGCTTGATGAAAGACAGAGACTTTTAGAAACGGTACCCAGTCATATGAGGTTAGACAGAACTACAAAAATTTTAAATAAATACGGTGCAGCTAACAATTACCAGGCATCAGAGCCCATTCTTAGTCTTGCTTTAAACTGAAAATAATTTTGAATCCTAGATTGCAGAAAGAGTACCAGACCTCAGCTGCTTTGTCAAAAGAAAAGTTGTCTGAGGAAGTATCATCTACTGTTCGATTGTTTCCCCCAGTTTCACCCAAGCTGTATGTTTCTTAATATCAAGAAAAAATTAATCTCTTTCTCTTGAGTTTCTACTTGTACAGCTATGCTAACAACAATAACATCAGGCTGTTTAAATAATGAATGACATAAATTAGCATGCAAAAATGCTGGCAATTATCTAGTGGACAGGGAATCAACAAACATGTCTAAATTAGCTGATTTTGTTTCTGTGACATTTCTGAGCTGCTGAATATTAATTCAACTCCTGCATGCTCTCTTTCTTTTCCATATAAAAGCATGGTGATTATTATCACAGACTGTTCCATCAAGAAATAATTAGCCTTGTATTAAGAAGATGGTCTCATTAGAGGCTGCCAGTGACCTTGTTCTAAATTTCAGAGTTCCAGCATCTTTTAATAGTGTTGTTAGCATCATCTAAGAATTTGTATGAAGTTCTAAAAACTGCATTATGAATATAACTCACACAACTGCTAGAACATCATAGCTTTGACCACTGAACTACCCAAAAGCCATATTGTCTGTTGCTTTGTATTCCGTAAAATTCTTCCTCACCAAAATGTTTTGTGTAACCGAAATGTGATGATGACGTACAAGCAACAAATTTGTTTCCACTTTTCTCCTGGGAAAATTCAGCCGTTATACTTGGCAAAGCTGAAACTCTAAGAAAGAGCCAGGGTACTGGCAGATTCTGAAGGGAATGTGAATTTGAAATGGCATGTTGATTTTGTAAACATCCTGTCTCCTATAATGATTCAGCACCATTTGGAAAAGAAACAAAAACCATGACATTGCAGCATCAGGTACTGTTCTGGGCAAACAAGTTTGACAAAATAGGAACTGACTGAATCATTGGTGAAATTTTGAGCAGAAAGACTACTCATCGTTTTTACAATGCGGGATAATTTGAATAGGCATCTATTATCTTTCTCAATCCCATAACAGACTTCTTTTGATGAAGGTCATCCCCGTCAGCTGATCATCTCTGCTGAACACTGTTAGCTCTTGTCTTCAACGGTCAGATTAAGACCTCACCCGATGTACAGAAAGGAATTCTGCCACTGTACCCATCTGACCCAAGGATGTACGGGAACCAGGTACAGATATACTAGAGGACTTGGGGACTGAGCACCAGACAAAGCAATTTACTTATCTCTTGTAAAAAAGCATGAAACAAAATTGCAGCTGTGCAGGCAATCAGCTCACAGGCAGCTATGACCCCGCTGTGACCGCAAATGTAGTAGACTTGAGTAGGGCAATCATCTGAAGTCTAACAAAGAGAACAAAGACTAATTTCTGATGATTCCTCATTTAAATGGCATATTAACAGGA
The DNA here is from genome assembly GCA_013399095.1 of Psophia crepitans. NCBI lineage: Eukaryota > Metazoa > Chordata > Aves > Gruiformes > Psophiidae > Psophia > Psophia crepitans. The sequence continues at coordinate 247,907 of VWZZ01008124.1, forward strand.
ATAAAGACATGGCTGAGACATGAAAAGTCTGCCTGGGAGAAAGATGCACCCAGAACAAGGGAGATGAGGCAATGGGCTGGAGAAAGCAGAATATCAAGGGCATTGTAAAGAAATGAATGCCTTTAGATAAAAAATGACCAAATTCAAGGACAACTGCACCAAGCTGCTGAATCATACGTGATGGATCAGTTGCTATCTTTGGTTTGTATCTGCTGAACAGAAAATAAAAGATGAAGATTGATAAACGGTGGGTGTGAAGATTTTTAAAGTTTCAATCAATATCAGGACACTTATCTTAGTTCCCATGAGTCATACAGAAAAAAAATCCTTAGCTTCTCATACCTCCGATGTTCTGAAAAATAAGACAATTAAGAATGAAAGCATTCCATGGTGAAGATATGAATAAATCTACTAGTCATACCTATCTATCAACTAGTCAAACATGATCTACATCAAACCTTACTTTTATTGAAACAGATCTGCTACAGGAACATTTTTCAATCATCTGTGGCCTCCTGCCATACAGATATCGTACCTGTTCAGAGAGAAAGTGCCAAAGAAATCAGTGTTAGCACAGAAATACCAGTAGAGTCCTCCAGCAGCTAATTTCTAGATAATGTTTCCCAATACAGTATCAAATCTCAAGCATTAAAATAGTGTAAACAGTTTCTCTTAGGAAATTACACCAAGTATTTTTTAAAATCTTCACATCTTACTTTATACCCATATGAAGTAGGATTGTGGACTGGCAATATCTTCTATCCAAGGATAATAACAAACCTGAAAAAGAGAAACTATAAATCTTAAGCTGCTTCATTCAGTCTCACCAGGCTGAGCAACACAGAGGGCAACCCTCTGAAGTACAGTTCGGTTCACAAGCTCTGAAGTCAAAAGTGGTGCCTGAAAATCATCTGTCCTGGAAATGTCTTTCGAGAACTGCCGGCTGCTCTGTGTTTCCTGTGCCCACCAGCTATCGGTGAGGTGTTAGGCCATAAGCTTCATACTCCAACTACAGTATCCAGGAAGATGTCCACACCTTTATTGTAGCCAACTCTCAAACTGATTATTTTTATGAGGAAGTGAGGAAATGTTCTTAGCTCAGGTCCGTAACATAAACTGATCTACATAAGGCAAAACCGCTGCTTTGTCATGGGTAGTTCACAGGTGCTCTGGCTGACAAGGGGTGGGGGGGATCTGTAGCACTGGGTCACCTGTCAAGATTACAGTTTATCCACCCCATGGAGAACTATGTCATCATGAAGCAGCTCCTTACAGCCTGGCTCTCAAAACCAAACAAAATCAGTGCTGGTTTAACTGAGTGCTATGCTGTAAGACGAAGCAATTCAGGGGCTACTTCAACCATCTGTACAGTCCAGCCAGACAGTTATGGCGAAATCCTCATCAGTTCATGCTGTGCAAGACATTCTCACTATTCAGCACAGCTAAACACCACAGATGCACAGGTGAATAGAAATGCTTTAAGAGTCTGTTACACGACGAACTACAAACTACTTTGTGTTCTCCAAAATGTTATCTCACTTTGACTTACTCAAGCTAATGGCACTTCTTTCCCTAGGGTTCAAGGTGCCCTACAAGTTTTGGGGTTCAAACTTTTTGGTTCTAGTGCTGTCATGTGCATTTACTTCAGGTTACAGTCACCATGAAACAATACCTGTTAGACTGAAACTATTTTGTATTTATTTTGCATTCTGCAGTAGAATAGGGGATCATGTACATAGAGACTTTGCAGATAATTTAAAGCAAAAAAAAAACAAACCAAACCCCAAAACCAAAACCCAAACCACAACTGTTTGTCATTAGCTTCCCTTGTGTGCTCTGCTCCTTCACTAACTGAGCCCCCTCTTTGCTGCAGCTTACGTAAACCCATTTTCAAGGACAGACTTCTAAAGTTGTAAAGGGATCTCAACATAGGAACTAATGCTGAATAGCTACTCTGCAGTAGATATTCCATGGTTTTTCTCACTTATAACTTCTAAATGATTGCAGAGGCTGCAAAGCCCAACAGGTGAGTAAGCAACACTATCAGCTAAGATGAGTAGGTGAAGCCTCAAACCAATATTCTTACAGAATAGTATTCTAGAATAATATTCAAGCCACATCTCTCAAGTTTCTCCTTTCCCTCTGGTTTTCTTTACAGTCTGACACTCATTTCTCCTTGGAGTGCAACAGTGTTGGATGACCACCTTTTAGATGTAATTCCATTCACGATGTCCCTAACAGAATTACGATGGATGGGTAAATGCTGGAAACTAGTAGTAATAAAGAAAAATCTGTCACTTGCTTTGTTACAGATCAGCACCACTAATTAACAAACGGTGAAAAAGCATGTGCAACCACTCTTTGTAGCAGATTAACCTAGTAAAGGCACGTTTCTATGGATGCTTGTGCTTTTCCTTTACCTATATTGCTCATATGAACAGTGACTCAAGAAGAAATTTAATTTGTTTGAAGAGTCAAAACCCCACCTTTCCAGCATGCATTTTTGGTAACCAGGTTAAATACTGCAAACAAATTCCGAACCTTAACAGAATATTTTGACCTCGTTTCTACTTAAATAAAGCATGACTGTTTTGTACTGTGATTGGAACATAAAAATTTTTCAAGAAAATTGAGTAACACTCTGCTTTTTTCTTTTCTAGGCACAGCAAGGATGGAAGCTATTCTTCTTTTCTTGTTTGGGTTTCAGTTTAAAAGATCAGATATATTACATGTCTCCATAATTCCTGTTAACTGAATTTCTCCCATGTACTGAGATTTTTACATAATAATATTAGTAAGGTAAATGAAAACATATTTGTCCTTCAAACATTTTTAACCAATGCTATATAGAACTCTGTAGTGAGCCAGCCTCTGTATCTCTCCTCTTGTGTCTCAGATTTCTTCTTTACTCTGATCTTTTTATTCCCTCCAGAAGCAATCTCCTAACCCACATTAAGTGCTTAATGGACCATCTATTTCACCTTTGCCCATCTATTTCTTCTTTCATGCATCCTTGCCTGTGCTTTGAATTCTCAGCTAGACTTGGATGCTCACTCTGCAGACGTTCCCGTACTCCATGAAAGCACCCCTTCATTTCAAGGTATGCTGGCACATTAACATTTGCAGAATCACGTTTTAGTCCAACCTTCCTTTCCTCTGTTTAGCTCACCTCCATGCCCAACAATCTAGTGACGAACACTACTCAGAACATATCTAAAAGCCCATTTGCTCTCCTCAAGTCTGAAACACTTACTTCACCAAGCCATCTTCTGACTTTATTGCCTTCAAACCGGCAAAATTTACCACCTCTCCATGCCCAAATCCCCATCTTAGCTGATTTTAGGTCTGAGCCTGCAATGAGCTGTGATCAGGTACAATTTCCCTGAAGCCCTGCAAACCCCTCTAACATTGGAGCTTTTGAAAGTGTTCTTAAGACTGCTTTTACTTTTATTTTGCAATGTGTCTTCTATGGTAATAGCTGAATAATCACACATCTACTTGAATAACAGATCAAAGTTGAAGATATTAATTATTAGACATGTCGATAATTAATTTTAATATAAGCATGTTTGTTATCTCTATAAAAATATGCCTATGATATTAAGACACTTGAATTTGGTAATATCTTAATAATGTATTATTAACACATTCTGTTCGGTATTTACTTGCCAAATTACATTTAATTGGTATTATTACACTTATGAGATTATTCTTCTTCTGTCTAAAGTTTTTGCATGGGCTTAGGTACTCTTGCACGATGACTATATCCTTTTCTAACATTGATTGATATGCGCACTTTTGAGGTCCACCCGTGTCCTTCCATGAAGGTACCCCTCAGCGGTGACTTCTAAAGCTCTGATAGTTACACTGCTTTGTAACAACGTATGGATACTGTGCACTAACCTGATTACTGTATATGGCAGTTTGCTTTAGCCACTACTTTAACTTAGTATGTGGCTATAAGGAAAAACAAGCAGGAGTAAAAAGTGTATCAGTATCTGTACTAGATCCTGAAACATTTTCAAGCGGAAAGCTTTAACCCCAAATGCTGTAATTTTCCAAATACAGTCTCTCCCTGCAACACTTGACAGTCTGCGACAGTTTCATTCCACAGGAGCAAGGACTAACTTTGCCTTTCTACCAGGGGCAAAATGTAAGTTATGCAAGTAAAAAACAGTGGGGCTGGCAGTTCACTTACAGTACCTGTCTTCTGCATTCCATAAAATTATCTTTTTGTTTGATGGTTTTCTTGTGATAAACTTTCTAGCAATAAAATACAGACCGTGTATTTTAGTTGCATTCCTCTTTAGTCACACTGCCAATTTCTATGCCAACTCAACAAAATTCAGGTCTGTATTTTACACAGTATACTGAGTGAAAGTAGAAGAAAAATTCCGTAACGTTACAAAAGCTGTTCATCAGCTGGATCATTTAAACATGCCCAGTTTACTATGTGTGATTTCAGTGAAGCTATGCCACTAGCAAAAGTACTCGCGTTCTTAACCCTTTGAATACGATCCTCCTCCATTGCTTCCAAAGATCACCACTACAAAAATTTTGTATACTTATTTTAAATGCATGTTAGTCTCTGGGACAACTTGAGTTTTCAACCAGTAAGGTGTAGAATTAACCATATTTGCATCATTTCTCAATGATTTGCAGTTGAGCTTGCTAGATTGGAAACTACAGAAAAGTCATAATCACATCAAATTATTCTGGGACTCTGTTAAAAAATTCCTTTAAGATGCTGGGGACATTTCAAAGTTGTCTGTGTCAGAGCACAAACTCAAATTTGATTGCACTCAGGGCGGGATACGCTTTCTGTAATTCTTCAGCTTTTATGTTGGAATTATATTCTTTCCAAAGTTCTCATAAGGCATCGGTTAACATGAACAGCTCCTATCAAAGGGGAGGGGGTTTAAGGATGATGGAAAATCTAAACTTGGGGGAAAACCTCCCCTGACTTGAGATGACAAAGAAATTCACTGAACAGAGCACAAGTGAAAGCAGGCCTGCATTATCAGTCCTCACTTCTCCCTCTGTCCCTACAATGGCCAGCAATGAGAGATCGGCTGAGGCTGTCTCCTCCTGCTGATCTAAGTGTCTCCTGAGGTACAGCCTTGTATTCCTGCTTCCCCTCGGCAATGCCATGCTATCCGTGGAAAGAAAGGAAGCTGATAAGAGCCAAGGAGTTCAGAGCTGAGATGTTCTTCCTGCTGGTAGCATAAGGAAAGCTCACAGCATCCACTTTGGTAGGACGGGATGGAGAAGTGTATATGGAATGAAGAAACGAGCTGAAAAATCTGAAAATGTGACTGAAAACCAGCATTAAAACCACTTAAACTCTAGCAAAGGCAGGGTCTGATGTGTTTCTGGATTCAAAGGATGTACACTGATGTATTGCTTTTAAAGACACAACTTCTACAAAGCTTTCTGTGTGGAAAAGACAGGCTGTGGGTGGCTTTATGAAAGCTCCTCCTCACGGCAGTCCCAGCTCTTCCGCAGAACGGCCCATGAGCCCGCAGACTAGCACAGCGGAGCTGAAGCACGTTGGGAATAAGCGTTTTCAGGAGAGAGATGCCCTTCTGGGTAACTCCTCACAAGCCCGGGCCGAGGGACGCTTACCCGGAGCACCCAGCAAACCGCAGACTGGAGGCCGCAAACCCGCAGTGACAGGGAAACACGCCCGCGAGGGGCGGGAGGTCAGCAGGGGCGTACGGCGGGGCAGCAGGATGGGAGCGGGCTGGAAAGGAAACCCAACGGCCCCGAGAGCGCCTGCCTGAACGTCACGCTCACAGCGAGCGTCATCGAACGGCTTTGCCGCGTCATGAAGCCAGTGTTAAGCTTCTGGAGGCATGTCGGTAGCCCAGGGGAATCCTGTAACCCCCACCCCCTC
>VWZZ01008124.1:254862-312690 GCA_013399095.1 Psophia crepitans
GTTGTGGCACCCCCCAGGCCGCCGAGACCGTCCTTTCCCGGAGGGTAAAGCTCCTCGTCCTAAAAACGGGGCCCTTCAGCCCTGCGAGAAGGCTGCGCGGCGGCGCCCGGGCCGGGGCTGAAAACGCCTCCGGGGGCTGCGTGGAAGGAGCGGAGCTGTGGGGCGTAGGGCAGGCAGCCGGCCGCCTGGCGCCTCGGTGGCACCTGCATCAGCTCTCTGGGCTTCAAAGCAGTAGTGTCTTTAAAAAACAAACACCACCCCCACCCCCCCAAACAACAACAAAACCCTGGAACATTAATTTATAACTTTGCTGTGTGGAGTGTGTTTTAGAATAATGATTTTCCTAAAATCACTCTGTGTAAAAACATAACTAATGCGCTTTTCTTTTGAATGTCCTTAGTTTCACTGGGAAATTAAAATGAGGCAGAGCTCCATACAAATACGTTTTAAAGAAATAAACTTCAATCATCAGAGAGTATTTTAAGACTCATCTTTTTCCTCCTGGTGGAGAGGGGGAGGTTAGAAGAGAAAACGCAGCGACAAGACAGCATTCGTTCTATCTAGGGATGCTCTTGTGAATTGCACAAGTTTCATTAAGTGTGTTGGTTTTTTATAAGGCTCAAGAGGTATAATTTCTACGAGATGATTGAAATTGCGAAGTGCGCATGCAAATAGGTTGTATGCTGGTTAAATATGAGGGAAAATGAAATGAAAAGTTTGACCTGTAATTTTCTTTCTTTTTTACGTTGTTACAGCCCAGGAGCTACATCTGTTTCTGCCATGTGCAGACAGGGCCTAGCGACTGCAAAGTAAAACGTTTGTTTTGTCACTTCTATGAAATACAGGAAGAAATACAAGAAATTCTGGATGATGAGAAAACTCGGAAAAATAAGTGGCTCCCCCTGCTGCTAATGGTTGGAGAGCATTTGTAGCTCAGTAAATGATGAGAGCTATTAATTGCCAAATACTAGTCTGTATGTAATGGCAATAAAAAATACAGCAATTTGTCTGAAGATGTTCAAAATTTAATTACAGCAAGTCTATATTAAAGTGTTTGGAAACAAAGATGGCACTGTTTTGAAACACATTAGAGGATTGACCGGATACCGGAAAAACGTGCTCCTGACTGTAGCGAGACACACCAAAAACCACCAGAAAGGTCAGGCAGCAGGCTGGTTTCCTTCTCACAGTAACTTTCTGTCTAGTGAAGAATCTTAGAGCCTGAAGTGAGAGCTTAATACAGATAGCCGACCTGTTGTGCCACGATACTGAGAACCATTTGTATCTCTGAGGTTCTGAAGATCTTTTTCAGCATTACACCTTAAAATCATTCTTTTTTCTAAGAATAGCTACTGCTTTGCTTGTTACAACCTCTGGTGAAGCTTAGCAGCAAGGGAGACTAAAGCCCCACATTGTTTGAAGCCAACTTAGTGCCTGATTTATGTTGAAAAAGAAGGGGGGATGCCTGGAATGCTATAGCAAGCAAGAGAGTCCAGGAGTTAAAATTTAACTTTGATCTTTTAACTAGAAAGTGACAAAGGAAATTGTCAGGAAATATGGGGGAGCTGTGGGGTTTTAGTGAACTTGCAGGTTGATCTCATGCATGTACATCTCCAGTGATAAGTTTCTCTGTGAGCACTGCAGCCAAAACAGAATTTGGATTAAATAACCAGATTTATATAATTAGAAAAGTCAGGGATGCTTGTTGTATTGCTGGTACTGTAAATCTCCCACCACATTCATAACCCGAGGCTGCTAGCAACGATAACAAAAGATTAAACCTCAAATCACTTACAATTTAATTACAGCAGAAAGCCGTACAGAGCGTGACTGAAAATTAATACAAGAGTACGTTTCCATGCATGATCCTGTTGATATTTTGGCGAGAGAAGGTTGGTGCTGTAACTTGCACTTGGTGTTTATTCTGTAAACTTGTTCAATGCGCAATGTCTCTTGGTCAGTTTGTTCCCTTACTGGTTTTGTTCAGATTTCAAACATTTTGTTAGGCAGTCTGACTGTTAGTCCACAAGATGGAAGGCATAACTGTGTGGATAAATGCATTTTTGCACAAGTAAATTCACATAATATTGCTAGAGTTACATTACAAGATACATTTGTGTTAGCAAACTAAAAATACGCCGAATCAAGCTGGGACTTGGAATTTTAAGTCCCTCTTGTTGCTCTTCATTGAATCACTGGCATGAAAGTTTCCATTGAAGCTTGGATTCCTACAAAAGGGAATCACTCAGGCAGACCCCTAAATTCCTGCTCCCCGGCGTCCTGAATCATCCCATTTCATTCTGCCTGAAGGGTCAGGAATGAGCGAAGGGTAGAAGGTTGTCCCTCCTTCTGCTATGAGAAATAAAGGACGCATTAGACGCGTTCAGTCAAGGTTAACCTTCAGCTTTTAAGGTCAGGAAGCTGAAATGGTTCAGAGCTCTTGAACAGATTTTGTCAGCAAAGAAGAATGTTAAGGACTCCTGCTTGCTGGCAGATATTTATGGAACTCCTGGAGTATTTGGCAGACATTCACTATGTTGAAGGCTTGCATAAATAAAAAAGGTATTGCTTTTATAGTAAAATTAATATAACAAGATGTCTTAGAACTCAAAGAAGCAGAGGCAAGGCCTGTGCAAAGGAAGTTTGAAGTGAAACATAGGATACCGACGTACCTGATAACAGAGCGTGAGGTTGCGCGTGGTAATGTGGTGATCCTGCTGGGCTCAGGATAGAACAAACAAAAGTTTGCACAGAGTTTTGTAATATATTTTGCTAAAGGATGCAGTCATGTAGTGATGATGAGTACCATTTACACAACTTGTAAGAAAAACGCAAAAGGAAAATGTATTGTACGTTGGTACCTTTTATTTTTTTTCCTCATTTGGCAAATATGTGGTCAGTAGTCCCTTATTTCTCATTAAAAACTTAATATTTATTTATGCCTTGCTACTTCCAGTGGGACTGTGATGTGGTTGGAATGAATCTGAAGGGATGAATTTGTGGCATTTCTAGGGTAAAAGTGCTTTTTTGCATGTGAGAAAAGGAACATTTTTTTAAAGTGCCAAAATTGATATATCTAATTAGCTTTAGTATACTAATATGCGGTAGGTTGGGGTTTGGTTTTTTTGGACTCTCTGTGAATAAATAGAATGTGTTTAGTTAATTCCCAAAAGACAGTTTCTCATATCAGAGGTACTTAATATCATATGTATTTTTGTTCTTAATTATTTGGGAGATTATGTGAGGAGGTCTTTTTCTTCGTTTCTTTGGCTTATGTATTATTAATTATCCAAGTGTAATCATCTTTGTGATCTCTTCTGTTAGTAAATGGCAGGTTAGCAAATGCTGGTCTGGTTGTGGATGCTAAACTTTGTGGTGTCACAGGGAGTGACTCGTATTGCTTGGGGAATACATTATGATGAAAATTTCTGTCGGTGCCCTCTGCTGATTGAACAAAAATGTGGCTGAAATCAGTAGGGTGAAGGAGAAGGAAATGACACAGAAATATATAGGTGGAAGGGATAAATGGTGTAACAGGTGGTATAAGAACAATGACCTGGGTCTCGCAACCTAGGAAAATTGTTACGTGAAATAAATAGTTAGTGTTCAAATTTTAATTAATTCAACAAAATGAATAAAGCTATGAATATAGTAGTGCAAGATGAGATCTTCACTCCCTACCACCACTGCAGCAGGACAGGAGGAATGCAAGGAATTTGGCGAGTTCTAAATTTGTTTAAAGAACCATGGATGACAGCCAGAAACTTGTGAATTTCCTCTTGGGGAAGGAGAGGGGAGCCTGTTGTGAGCTACACATTCCCGAGGTCTTCAGCAGTGGCTGCTGCTCATAGGGAAACTTGGGAACAATGCTCCAGTTCAGACAGCTCTGAACTGTCTGGATTGTGTCAGAAACACTCCCGCCTTGGGAAGCGCCCAAAATCAGAAGGCTGAAAGCTCTGGTGTGCTCTTCCTGAGCTATGTGTTCCTCTTTCACCTCCAAGGAAAGCGCTCCCTCAGATGGGTGATACTAGCTTCCATGAAGCAAGCTGAGTGAAGCCTGTTGAGAATACAAGTGCCACGTAAGATAAAGTAGCAACTGCAAAAGTATGTCTATTGGTCTGTTCTAACAGATAATACTGCAGGTAAGTATTAATCATATAGTTTATAAGTCACGTTTCTCACAAAGACAAATCTTTGGCACTACTGAGAGGGCATTCTAGCAGTATCTTGAAATGCTGGGAAGGTATCGTAGTGAAGTCACTGCTGCAATACAAGGTGGGTAATTTCATATGCCTTCTGGCTTTTTGTTAGTATGATCAAATGTTTCAGAGTCTCTTCAGGCACAGTCTTTGTGCTTGAAAAGTAGACCTCATTTTTACCCTTACTGAAAGGTATCCACAGTACTGATCCATATCTTACCAATATAAGAAACAGTTTTTTCAGCTGAAGCCAAAAGAAGCATTTTTCTTTATTGTAGTTTTTAAAATGTTGGCTGGAATATAATTGATAGAGACTGAAAAAAATACCATAAACTGTTGAGTCTTTGGCCTTCTAATCAGACAGTTAAAACTACTGATAATTATTTTAGCTCTAGGAAAGATGGTATAAGATCTTGCTTGACAAATGACACTGGATACTCGATCTCTTTCACTATCCTAGAACTGTTGTGACTTGCATCAAAACAGTGGCATAACTTTTTCACAGTACATGTCACACGTACCTATATGTCAAAATATAAATGATGTGCAGGACATGTACCTGAAGTTATACATCTGTTTTTATATAAACAGATCACATTTACTGCTCGGTGACATAACACTAAATCTTCCTAGAAGTTTATGGTCAAACTGATTTTCCATGTTTTGCAGTCATCCAGCTCTCTGAAGGCATCTTATGAAGACTGGCTGCTGACATACGGCTTGAGCGTCTCTCCCTTTCACATGCGATGGCAAACAGCTCTCTTCAACCGCCAGTTCTACAACTGGGGGAGGTGGAAACCCAGATTTCTGTATTTATGGTATAAATTCAGGATTTTTTTTTCTTCTGTCTAAAATAGGGAGTCAACAGGTTAACCACACCTGTGCCTTTCAGCCTTAAAGATGCAGTGGTTAGACATGGTTCTTTCGGTAGGCTAATGATAAAACCCAAATCAGCGATTTGGTTGCCATAATTGTACTGTGCCAATATAAGGCTTTCTTCTGTGCTAAAAAATACGTAGCTGTAATACAGGTTCCATACTGAGATGCTGCTAAACTAGAAACTGTAAACTATTTTTACCTATGGTTTGAACTATACGTAGTTCTTAAGAGTACAACTATTACATGTAATACTGCATGCGGAAGTAGGTCTGAAAGCAGCTTCTTGTGTCCTAGTTCTGTCCATCACTGTATGCTGAGCTCTCCCCTGACCACTAGAGTTTACGAAGTATTCAGAGGCGAAGTATTCAATGTCCCTGTTGTCAATCTTTGCCGGGTCATTCAGCGACTATACCTGCTCAGAAGCACGCTGCTCGCCTTGTCTTTTACCTGCCTGCACCATTCCCTGCTAACGTTGCACAGGCTGCTGGGAATGGGTACATAAGCAGGGTGGTTAGTGTGGGTGCTCCTGGACTGTTTTAGAAAACTATTGCTCAGTTGCCTTCCTAGCATTACTTTATATCTGCTCTGGAAGTATAAAATGAGTGAGGTTTGAATTTCTTTTCATTTCCTGTATTGCTACTCTCAGTGAGATAGTAATAAAAGAGAGGTCTGCTTCATATGGTTTCTCTCATGTGTAATGATTCTATTATTTCAGTCTCAAGTAGTTCTATACTGATCACAATTTTTTAATGCATATAGTTTATTACAGTATAGTGTTTCCACCAGTCTATTTAATTAACATTACAAGTACATGTTGCTTAAAATAAATCTGCTAATTCCCAGTGAGTTTCGTTAAGGATGGTAAGAGGACAGGTATGCCACTGTGAGAGAAGGAAGGACTGGTAGTGAATTGAAGTGCTTTAGTTAGAAAAAATAAACTTTATCACATCCAACTATTAGACAGTGTAAAATAATAATAGTAATAATAATAATTATGCTGAATAAAAATTCACCACTAGGTGGACTGATGTAAATTGAAATTATTTTCAACACTGATTTTATTGAAAAATAAATTGATGAGAAGAACAATGTGTTTTAAGTAATTGATTTTAATCTGGTCTTACAGTTGTACATTTTGATTGTTCTTTAAAAAAGGTTGAGTCTCATTTATTGTTCCTTAGCACATTTTATTATTTGTGAGGAAGATGCAAAATTCATTGAAAAAGCTTATATAAATAAATATGTATGCTATCCCATCATTTGATCCAGGTATCTAAACACGCAATGGTGTGGTGCGACGTGGTAAATTATACATTGTTAGTTACATTTATATATTCATAGCTAATGGCAAGTTACATGTATTGCGTAAGTGTATAAAATTTAGAAAGTGCAAGAACAACATAAAAATATTTGAACATTAATCAGGATGTGGTTTGGATGTAAAACATTTATTAAATAAGGAAAATATTATATGTTATTAGCCAATGTTATTAGTTTATGTTATTCTTGTTATTACTTGTTACTAGTTTCCTTTAACTAATATTTTTGTACAAGATTGTTGATACGTGAGTGGTAGTAGCATCAGATAAGTTTTGCCCTGTAAGTTTAGTGTGCTAAAGCAGTTACACATCCAGAGAATATCCCTTACCTTCTTGCGGCTATGCATTGCTAAACTATTGGCTTCTCTTTGCAGGTTCAGCGTGGGAATGGTGTTTGGTATAGTTGCCATGTTTGGCTCTGTTATTCTTCTCGGAAAGACACTGATGCAAACACTGACAGAGATGCTCACCGAGGCACCAAAAGCCCAGAATGATCGTATGCTGCAAGTTGTGGTAAGTGTTCTCTCCTCAGGTCTTTATTTGAGAGTTGTGAACTTACCTTAACCAGCTTCGTAATGGGGTATGTGGTGCTAAAATCCTCCCATGCAAAGATAACCTAACTCCTGATATTCATCTACACAAAAATTTGCTCGTTTGTTATCAGCCTTAAAAATGGGGAGTGGAGGTAGTAAAGAGGGGAAAACAAATGAAGGCAAACATGTGGAAGAGTTTGTATTAGAAATTCTCAAGAGTGAGAATTGGCTAGTAATTTTGAAAGGCCCTAAAATATCATAGTACTAAGAATACAAAACAGAGCTAAGAATTTGCCTCCTCTGAGCTGTGCACTGTAGAGGCGTTGCTGGCCTTGAAGTTTGCAGAGCACATCCGCAAGAGGTGAGGAGTTCTATTTCATTTATTAGAATGCAAAACATCAGTGGAAAAGGAAAGAAGTGTAAAGAGCTCTGTGTGATAGTGGAAGCAAAGATTCGTTAGTGAGGAGATGGTGTATTTTTTAACTTTTCAAGGACTTATGCCCTAATTTATGGTGTGAAATTCAAAGGGCTGTTTCTGGCAGTATCTAGTCAAAGGCCTAATAACAATGTATTTAATTGTTTTATGGATTTCTGATGCTGGGCAAGGTACTATATGGTTTTAGAAAGGAATGTATTTCACAGAATGGGAGAGATTGCAAATGCTGTCTTTTCTATCTCTACGCAAGGCAGTAGTGGAAGAACTGACATTGCCTTACAACAGTGTTAACCTGGAAGGATTCCTCACCACACTTATTTCCCCAAGAGTGCGATCTGGCCAGAATGTGTGGTCATTTTATAAAAGTGCAGAAGGTCCAATAAGATTGTTCTGCCTTCTGCTGCATGGCTTAGAGTGAGGGTGCCAAACCATTTTACTCTTTCTAAGTACTCAGCTAGTCTAGTGAACAGAAGTTGGGAGTTGGGTGCTGCCATGATAGACCTTCCCGTAAGCGCTGAACTGACTGCGTGCAGCTGGAGTTAAAAAACTGCAGGATTGCAGGAGGCCTGATCACTAGCGTGTGCTGTAAACTCCGTGCGTTTGGGATGGTTTGGGTCTGTTTCACACGTGCAGGGTGAATATAGGAAATGCAGTACGTGTTGGCAAAAGCAGGCAGTGAGACCTGGGAGAGAACTGCTGGTACGGCCACTGCAGTCACCGGGTCCACAGCCTGCTCCTGGACTATCTCCAGAAGCAGACAGTGCATCAGTAGAGCACAAGTCGAACATGAGACAGAAGATTTTTAATTTACATGCCAAGAGGGTCTATCCTAAGCATGTATGTCTATTGCATTCTGCAGTAAGAAAAGCTGCCCTTACATCTTCATTTTCTGAGATTGTTGTAAGGATCTGTCCACTTTTGTGACACCGGACTAAAGTGACCATTTGCAATATAATGTTCTTTGAAGACAATAACGTAGAGGCAACCAAAGTAAAGATGAGCCTTTGGAATTAACCTGGTGTGAACTGGAACTACGAAAGCAGAAATCTAGGATAATGTTCGCAGTTTCAATGTGGAACTGATTCCTCAGTGACTGCGTACTGACACTATTGCTGCATTCAAACCAAACACAAAGTGGCACTGAAAAAGATGTAATTTATAGGGATAATGTAATGTCATGTATGGGGATATGGGTACTTCTCCTGAGTTGACTTGTGGTTCTCTTTCTATCCTACTTCATTCTTTCATTTCTGAAGGCTCACAGTTGTATAATTCCAACTTTAAGGAGTTTCAGTATTCTTTTTGAGGGGAATGTGCTAGCATAAGTTGACACAAAAAGGTGACCCATGTGTGGTTGCAAAGAGGTGAAGAACAAGTCAGGAGGACGTTCTCCACATTTAAATTTCTGTTTGCCTAGAGGAGAGGAGAGTGAATTAGTTTTGGGTTTTTTTAAAACTTATTTTTTAATCAACTTTAGCCTGTGGCATAAATCTGTTTAGCCTTTGGCTATGGAGAGAGAGAGAGATACGGTTCTGCTTGTGTTTTTATTGATTAAGATTTTTGTTCCCTTCCTCTTTTGTTCAGTCACGTACTTTATTTAAAATACCAATCTGCAGGTAACTGGGCTGTTTTTCTTCAGCTGCCCCCTCTTGTGTTGGTTGCCTGTTGACAAAAGTGGGGAAGAGACAGATCAGTTACTAGTAAAGGATCTTCTTTTACTGAAGGCATTTTCCAGAAGCCTGTAAAATAGAAGATGTCAATGCTTATTAACAAAATACTGCTACTGATTTCAGAACCCTTCATGAGCGTTACCTTCCCTTTTAGGTAAATCTTAAACTAGCTTCTTTGACGTGAAGTCTGAAAGCATCTAGTGCTGTGTTCTAAGAGACTACAGTCCTGGCGGCATTAAGATGGCAACTCTTGCCATTGCTGTGCCCAGAGCAGAGGGCCACTGGCAACGCCAGTCACCTGATGCATTAGTGCCACAGCTGATGCAGTAATGCAAGCAATGGATGCTTGAAGAGCAGCTGTCCTCATACAGTGAGGTACGATAGTCATGCCAGTTAAGATATCTTGGTCATGATCACTCTCTGGACAGAATTTGTGAAATGATTCAGCTTAACATTAATGAAAACAGACTTTTGAAGGATTTCTTCTAGCTAGATTGTCTCATCAACCTACTGTAGAGTTCTGCTGCATGGGTAGGTGAGTGCATATAATTGAGGAGTGTGAGGGCTGAATGAAAGTAGAATCAAATGGGATCTGCTCAGTTGGATCTGCAGCCTTTTGTGTCCCACAAAGGTAGTTTTTTAGAGACCTCTATAGACAGGCCAGGAATTTTTGCCCATGGCATCTCTTTTCTGCCACTGGATTGCAATTTGTGTTCACATCAGCTGTTAGTGACTGTGGTGGAGTGCACCCTGCCTCGAGCAGGGAGAGCTGTGGAGCAGACAGAACTGTCCCAGAGCAAGCAGCAGAAGCGGCCTTACCATCCCACTGCAGCACAGCAGCTGCGCAGGGATGGGAACTGAGCAGAAGGAAAGAGGAGATTGCATGAGCCAGCAGTGTGCCCTCATTGCCAAGAAGGCCCATGGTGTCCTGGGGTGCATTAAGAAAAGCGTGGCCAGCAGGTTGAGGGAGGTTATCCTCCCCCTCTACTTTGCCCTGGTGAGGCCACATCTGGTGTGCGATGTCCAGTTCTGGGCTCCGCAGTTCAAGAAAGATCTCATCGATGCTTATAAATATCTAAAGGGTGGGTGTCTAGAGGATGGGGCCAGACACTTGTCAGTGGTGCCTAGTGACAGGACGAGGAGCAATGGGCACAAACAGGAACACAAGAAGTTCCACCTGAACATGAGGAAAAACTTCTTCACTGTGAGGGTGATGGAGCACTGGAACAGGCTGCCCAGAGAGGTTGTGGAGTCTCCTTCTCTGGAGACATTTAAAACCCGCCTGGACACGATGCTGTGCCACCTGCTCTGGGTGACCCTGCTCTAGCGGAGGGGAGGAGTGGAGGTTGGACTAGATGATCTTGAGACGTCCCTTCCAACCCCTGCCATTCTGTTATTCTGTTCCTCATTCTCTGACTCATGACTGCTTTGAAGCTCATCTGGAAACAGTTGGTGTCTCATGACTAGTGCAATAAAGGACTTGGGAGTGGTGGGAATCCACAGCAACAGGAGGAATGTGAGTGGCCTGCATATATGTCTTACATAAATTGTATACTCATTTGAAGGGCTGTTTTTTAAAGGTTAAATTGCTGTATGTAGACTAACAAAACTTGAACAATAGACAAAAGTTACCCTTTCTTTGACCTTGTAAATTTGGGACAGTCTCGTGATTTTTATAGGGAGAGAGAAGGGACACCGACAGTTCCAGTTTTAGGCTCATTTTTTGAACTTTGAGGGCTCATGGTGTCTTCAGTGCCATACAATTTTTAAATTTTTTTTTGAAGGGTGGATCTTCTCTCTAGCTACATGACTTGCTGCAGGAAACTGTAAACTAATGCCCACAGTTGCCAGGCCTGTTTCATTTGAGTGGAAGCCTGTGTACATTTTTATAAACCCCTTGAGCTTAATATAGAGTTGGACACATTCGGTCAGGACTGCGGGGAATAAGTAGGGCAGGGAGAGGGCTTTTGCGCCTGGAGAGCTTCTCAACCTTCAACAAAAGAATATATGTTTAATATATTTTAAAATACATTGAGTAATTTGGGAAAAGAGGTACAAACTGATAGTGCTGCATGAGAACGGCCCCTGTTCTGTTGTGGGTTTGAAGAAGCTAAGTGAGAACAGCAAGTTCAGGGGCAGAATGATTTGTCTTTGTACCTCTTGGTTTCCTCCTGTGTTTTGTTTTGTTGTCATGCCCACATCAACAGGTGCCTGGTGTAAATTTGCCTGTCAGCCAGCTGACCTATTTCTTCTCTGCAATCCTCATCAGTGGTGTGATACATGAAGTCGGCCATGGGGTGGCAGCTATCCGGTAATAGAAACTACTTTTCTCTTACTATGTGCCAACAAAGCCTGATATTCCAGAGCATTTCCTTACAGGTGAATGTTGTTAGCATTGCTTCGGTCTATCTAAAGAGGCTGTTTGTTGTGTATTTCATAGCTTCCTTAGATTTTAAGTTTGGAAGGGTGGACAATTAAGGCTAGAGTTTTAATACAGACCATGACAAAGGACATCTGCTTTGCTGCATCGGGTTTAAAATAGTACTTCTTGTAAGTGGTTCTGTCTTTCACACAGCGATTGCATTTCTGCAGCTGTGGCACTTGAAGAGGACCCGTGCGCTATTGCACAATTGTACTTTTAAAAATATTTTAAATTGATTTGTTTAAGCGTAGCTTGTGAGGTAGCATATCAACAGGCTGAAGCAGTAACTCAGTCCAATGTGATTTGCCCCTATTAATCTCAGTGATGTGTTAATTTTGATCTAAGATGGTATTTTTCATGTCACTTAATCATGATGATTACTTCACAAAAAAGTTATTTGACATTGTTAGTCATTACTGTTAAATAACAGTCCAGCATGAGAGGGTTAAGTGGTGATTACTAGGATTGATACTCAGATGTCCTCTGCATTTCTCCTGGACATTATGATTCTCTGTCCCGTGAACATGAAGCCCCACATTGTTTCTCTGATTTTCTTGAGCGTAGGGAGCCCTGACTGCATCTTATCCCATTACTGCCTTTTTGTAACCCAATAAGTTATCAGTTAAAGGGGTGGTTTGGGACCCTCTATGTTGCATATGCTCTGTGTGTCTTTCAGTTCTTTTCCCCTAATATTCACAGTTTTTTTTCTGAGGAGGATGAAGCTCTTGCTCGTCCCACCACAGGAAGAAGCAACGAAATTTCCTTTCTCTTACAGTGCCTTCACATGCTGCTGGCTAACTGCAGAGAAGCCAGGAGTAGCTATAGAGCTCGTTTTAACCAGAATGAATAATTCTTGTACCTTACTGATGTGATATCTTCATTCAAGATCTGGAGCAAAGGCTCTGAATTTTCAAGATTGGGTTATGTTTTTGTCAAAAAATAGATTTCTGTCTATTTCCAACAGAACAATTAGTTTGTCCAATGTACTCCACTGTTGCTGCTGCTGTTTTCCACTTGACTTCCTGCCCCCCTCCCCCCCGCCAGTGCATGTTGGGTCTATGGTGATGTTAGGGTTAATCCTCAGAGTTTAGGCTTTACTGAATAGCTGTGCTGTAGGAAAATTTTATTATTCTGCCAAATCACTTTGACAACCTGAAATCTAATAGACTTTTGCCAAATTCTCTTCAAGATGGTGTTAGCTGTGAACTAGAAGAACTTAAAATATTTGAGCCCTAGCTTAATCAAGGTTTGTGCCAAAAAAGCCTTTTTTCTTCTTCCTCTGTATCTCCTACCCAAGTCATGAAATCATGGATAGGTATTAGACTGCTTATTACTAACTGGCAGCATGGGTCGGTCTGATGAGTTAACTCCAGGGAATGATTGTATTCATTCTGATTAACTTGGTATAATTCTGTGTCTACTTTTATTTATTTATTGTGCATGTACAATAAATGTGAATAAATAAAATACTATTCCCAGTTTACTGTCTCAGAAAGATATGGGATTAGCTGATCCATGCCTGGTTTGTCTTGGAATAATAATTAGAATGTAATTGTCTTGGAACATGATTGTCTTGCCTCTGTAAGTCCCTTATGAAATTTCTAGTTTCATAAAACCTTCACGGAGTTATTCCAAAAAGAGACATTTATGACAGTGTCAGCTACTAATCCATTTAAATAGCATTCATCTCTTTAACCTCTTGACCTGTTCTCATTTTTTTCCAGATGCCATTTCCCTCATTTTTGTTAGTTTACAATTTACTCTAAATTTCATTTAGGAGAAACAGAGAAATTACAAATTCCAGAAACCTGTGTTTCTTTAAAAGGAAAGCAATTGCTTCTTCCAGATAATTTTTCATAGATTAGGCAGAAACTGCATCCTGCAGGCTGCCATTTTTTTTTTACTAAAAAGAAAAAAAAAATCCCCAAAATGTTAACGTATATATTGGGTTGAAAGTAGTTTGTTCGTTTTTTTTTTTTTAAAGTATTTTATGTGCTTCTGTTACCAGGGGACAGAAAGGAAGTTGAACTTAACGTTTATTTTTCACCAGGCTCACAAATATGTGCTGCTTAAATTGGCAACCACTGCAGAAAACATCCTTTAGTTTAATTCTCTTTCAATTTTTTGTATTATGAAAAATAAGTTAATTTTGTAGTTATAGTTATTCTCCTTGACAAAAATATGTATGCTATGTAGAATCTCTCTGTTTTTCATTTGTTTATTTATAGTAACACCACTTTGTTTTTCTTTTCGTCTTTTTAAGAGAACAAGTACGATTTAATGGATTTGGGATTTTTATCTTCATTGTCTATCCTGGAGCATTTGTTGACCTCTTCACAACCCACTTACAACTGATATCTCCAGTCCAGCAATTAAGGATATTTTGTGCAGGTAATACTTTGTGCCTTTTTATTAAATCTTTGCTTAGCACAGTTACTTATTCTACAGGCATCATTTGTGAATCCTTGATGGAGGATCGAAGGTTTAAAATGAAGAAGTACAAAAGCTTCTCTTTACCTAGTCGTGATCCTCCTGTCCTGAACCTAAATTGCGATTTCAGAAAATCATTTGATCATTACTGTCCATATTGTGCTGTGTTCTGGAGGAGAGACATCAGTTTGTAGGAACTTGAATGAGTACCTATTTCCTGTCATGAAAATGTTCTTATATCCTAGATCTGAGTCAGAATAGCTGTGCATAAGAAATTCCAGTTGAGTGGTTGGGGAAAAAAATGTGGATCCTGACCTTCCTCTCTTACATCAGTGCTCAGGAGCAGAAGTTCCTTTGTGGGGTTTTTTTGGTTTGGTTGGTTGGTTTGCTTTGGTTTGGTTTGGTTTGATTTTTGTATGTCCTAAGTAGCAAAACCTCAGAGTGCACACAAGCTGGAAAATACTCAGCCAGAAGACTGGTGGTATGAGAACATGACTTGCTGTCACAGGTGAACACCCTTCAGCAATTCACTACCATTTTCTGCAACAGGAGCAATATATTATGTGATTTTTCAATAGTACTGTGAGTGATTTTCAATGACGTGTATGTTGTTATACTGGTCACTGTGTTTTGATGTTGCCATCAGGAGGAAATAAAAACTAAAACACAAACATCCAAAGAGAATCCCAGCTTATGGCTCCAAATAACCTCCAAATGCTTTTTATTTGATGTTTTTTGGTCTCTGGCTCTCTACTGGGAAGTAGAGCCCTGTTGTTGTGGAAAGGTAAACTGAGACTGTGTTATGCTACTGATTTCTAGAGACAAAGATGGTTCCCAAGCTACTGAAATAAAGATAGAAAAGTTAATGTCTTGGTTTAGTTCTTGATGCTGATGATTTCCTGTTGCAGGGGACAGTAGGATAGCAGCCAGCCTGTTGTAATGTTTAGATGCTAAGATTGTTTCTTGAATATTGTAACTAAAACATTATATAGAGGATTTTAGGCTGGGCATACAGAAGCCTTCAGCACAGCGTATTTCCAAGCTTTCATAAATCAAGTAAATGATGATAAATGTGAGGTAAGTAGATATATCTGTATTCCAAATACCCTAATGAACTAAAATCATTCACTGCCATAGGCGAACTTTTATGCCTGTTTCTCAAATGAATCAATTTCCATTTTCAGCTACTGTGAACGGAACTGAAACGGAAGACATACTGATTTTCAGAAAGGAGTTGCTTACATACATTCCTGAGAAATCATCTAGAAAAATAAAATTATAAGCTGTAGTAGAAGATAATTGCTTGCATGTTTTTGATGACAAGCAAACACCTATAACAATTTTTGAGATTTCTTGGGAAATCTGAAATAGGGGAATACAGGGTAGGAACAGGCGTGTTGCAAGACTGGTTAGCATCAGTGGCTTGTTATCAGTTAGGTGTAACAAATATATGCATTTTTTTACAGCTAATGATAGCTGTGTTTCAGAACTAAGATGTTTGATAACAATAAAGTATGATGTTCAGTAAACTTGACTCTTTTTCTTCATTGTCAGAACAGTTGAATGAACCTATTCTCAGTGTTCTGAAGATCTGAGTTTACAGTGACATGCTTTCAGATTTTTCTATGGCAGCTAAGTAAAAGAGCTAGAGTAGAGAAGGACACCGAATATTCCTTGTGTAGTCCACCTATACTCTGGAGATTAAAGAGTATATTTGTTGTACAGCAGATGGCATCATGAGTTCAAGAATAGTGAATGAGTACCCTTGTAAGATTTGCGATACCTTTAGCATTAATTCTGTGCCTAGTAGACAAAAAGTGCTTCGGTGCAGCACTTTCTTATAATTAGTTCAAATAGTCTTATTATTTTTTGAGATTCTTTTTAATACGTTTTGTCTTGTCTTTAATAGAAAAAGGAGTTAAAAGATTTTTAACACAGTATTTGAAGGTCTTACACCCCCCTTAAAAAGGGTGGTGTAAACTGGCCCCTTTTAAATATGAGGGATTAGGTATCCAAGGGTGAGGCTGTTTTAATAAAATGAAATTGATGGTATACTCAGCGGTGTGCCTCTACAGGTATTCTCATTTTGAGCCTGTTTGTTTTTCTATGGATTGCCTGGAATGAATTTGAAGCCTTTCTATTTTAGACTTTTCTGCTGTATTCCACACAGCAAACTGTGTAGATTATGGCATTAAGGCCTATGTTCTCCTAGCTGTTCAAAAGTATTCCTTGTCACCTTCCAGCAGTTCCATCACCTCTTTTTTTCTTCTTCCCTTTTTTTTTTCCCCTGTTTAGTCTCTCTATCAGTCACAGTGTTACAAAGGAGTTTTGATTCTGTCTTAGATTTTGATCCTTTCTTAAGATGGATAAAAAAAAAAGTTTGTTTTTAAGATTAAAAGTTTAAAACAAGTTAAAATATTTGATACTTTTAGTTTTGTTGCAGTTGGATGGGTGTGCACGTGTGTATGGATATGTGCGAGAGAAAGAGAACTGAATGCTGACACATTTCATCTACTTGACTGCCTTTCAATGAGACGATTAAAAATTTACAGAAAGAGAAATCACTGTAAGAAACATCTACTAGTGGAAACGGCAACAAACCCTTAATCAAAGTACTCCAAAAGTGTGTCTCATTTCTGCAGCATCAGAAACATTGTAAAAGACGACCAGGTGACATGTAGAGATATCCAGGGGAAATAAGAGTTATTATGATTCCTGAGTTATTATACACAGTGCAGGAAAGATAGGTTTTATATGTTTTTACATGTATTTACTTCAGTTTCTGTCCCGTAACTGTACTATAAATACGGAATTTAATCAAAATCCTCTTAACAAGATGAAGCATGACAAGAAGGAAATAAGGAGTCTTCAACATCAAAAGTTTTCCTGCACTGATCATACAAAATGTTTGTCCAAGAACACAAATGAAATGAGAAAATTTGTGTAGTACTGGATGTTGAAGGAAGTCAAGCGTGTCTTATGATAGCGATTCATTTCTTCCTGTGGAGAGCAGCATACTATAAAGATCGCAGCTGAAAATATGTTGCTCAAAAGAATGTGTCAGGAAATGCTGATGGCACAACTTAGTTTCTTGATGTGGTTTTAGGTCCAGATTTTCTTGTAAAAGAAGCCTTTTTTCCAGATAATTTTCTCAACTTGTTTGGCACATATACATGTAGTTATTTTCATCAGTACAATGGCGAAAACCATGAAAAATGCTGAACTGAAACTAAATTTAATCCGTCTTGCTGACTAGGACAAGGACTGTTTATTCACATATAAGACCATTGATTATGATTTTTAAATTCAATAGTTTATTGTGGTGACAAATAATACCTTTCATTCCACTACTTTTTTAATATTCGTGAGTGATGACTACTCTGTAGACAGCAACTGTGGTTAATAATTAATTCAGAAGCCCAGTTTTTCTTCTGGATACTCTGCCCACTACATAGAAAAGGAGTCTTATGTGATGAAATATCAATATGGTAGAATAACACCTTAAAAATGAACTTAACCACTTCCCTGTCTTTTCTGACAGTATAATTCTCGGGGGTTCAGAGGCTTTTCTAAAATTCCCCTACAAAGTGACATCATAGAAACTTAAGTTTGTAAAGTAATATGTGGTGTTCTTTCATGCCTATATTCACAAATTAACTTCTCATCCATTCTTACAGCAATTATTTCAGGAAAATGAATTAGAAGGTAACTGTGGAATCTTGTATGTCGAAAATACCTTTTTGTTATTACTGTTTATTTAGGAACGTGATTTTTTTCCTTCTTTTTAGGAGTGTGGCATAATTTTGTTCTTGGTGTTGCAAGTTTCCTGGTTTTGTTACTGCTGCCAGCCATTCTTTTCCCTTTCTATTACACGGGTGTTGGGGCACTTGTCACTGAGGTCGCAGAGGTAAGAAAAGATCTTTACTGTTTTCATCTTTCATGCTTTGTGACCTGAGATGTACCTGTGTCTCTTGTTATCGCAGTCAAATTTGGTCAGTGCAGCACTCCGCAGAATCTAATACATTGTACTTTTTGTCTGCTTCAAGTTTCCTTCTCATGTTTTTTAGTATTAGGAAATGAAGGAACATGGCATGAATAATGATAGACTATTCAGCATACTACAAAACTCTTTAGACATTTGAGATGAGTTTGCAGGCTTATTTCTGGGTGGGTTTTTTTTAAAACTTCTTTTCAATATTGGCTCCAAATAAATCTACTGGAAATGGCATTATCGTTCTAGTTATTGCTGTCTGGTTTTAATGTTAAAGATGACTTTGAGCTAATTTCCTTGCTTGTTTGGTCAGCCGGAAGCAAAGCAGAGATAGACTGCTGAGTTTCTGGAAAGAACTGATTTGTTTTTTTCACGACTTAATCAAATACAGCACAGCTGAACGGCAGAGCTGAAAGGATTCAGTCTTTCTGGGATTTAAAAGTGACCTGATATAACTCAGGAGGAGAGTAACGTTTATTATGCTTTATACCTGTGAAAGTATAGGTACACCCTGCTTTGTTGAAAGATTCAGGGTATTAATTTAAGCTTCTTTAACTTAAAACGGTAGGAAAAACTACACTGTATTAACTTGGATGAAAATAATTACTCAGATTGGAAGAGGTCCCCTGGAACACTTGTAGATTTGCCCTTTCCTTTTTCTTTTCAATAAATAAATAATTCTTTGTACAGGGTGTCAACTTTGTAGTGCTGTAGCATAACTTGAAATAATCAGTTCTAGTGGAGCCTGAGATTTTCTGTTACTCTGGAAATAGCGTGTTAACCTAGGATTTCGTGGCTATTTGGCAGAACGGTAAACAAACCCTTGTAGTTTTAACTATAATAACATGACTGGCTTCACTGTTTCTTCTCAGGATTCTCCTGCCAATGGACCAAGAGGTCTTTTTGTGGGAGACCTTGTCACTAACCTACAAGACTGCCCAGTTTATAGCGTAGAAGACTGGAATTCCTGTCTGGAAGACATTTCAGAGAAGTCACAGGTCGGCTACTGTATAAGTGCAGCCACCCTACAGCAATTAAGTTTTCCAGCTAGAGGTATGACCTTAGGTGCTCTCTTCATTATTTTATAGTGTAATTTTATCATGTTTTGGATTTAGAATTTGTTGGTGGGGGCAGATTTCTTGTAAGTCAAGTCTGCTATCCTGTCTTGAGCAGTGACCAATGTGCCATTTGTTTTTTGTGAAATCTGGAAGTGAGGAAGAGGTAGATAGAAGAATTTCTCTGGTTTTCCAGTCACCCTATACAAATATCCTATATGATTTGAACAATGAAATTTGCCTCTTCAGGATATTGCATAACTTTGTTATTAGCAGTAATACAATTATCTCCTCCATTTTTAATTCAGTTACATGGATCGACTCAGTGATGTTTTGCAGATGTAAATTCCGCACGTTACCTTAACTGCTTTGATCAGCACGACATTACAAATTGTATGGTTTAACTCAATGACGTGCTTTATTATGGCCCCTTCTTCTGATGTGTCTCACTATACGGGTTTTATGTTTCACTTGCTTCTTCAGCCTCACGGTGTCATTGTCCATAAACTTGGTTTTGTCTGGACTGGACTTATTTCTTCTAGAAGTCAGTCTATTTCCTTCTGTTTTCATTTATACATTAGAGTGCTTGTTGCTGTAATGGCTTACCCTTGAGAAGCAAAAAAAAATGAGAACAGAACTAAACTAAAACAATAAACAAAAATTAAGTAGAACAAAAAAGAACAGTCAAATTAAAGTGGCTGAATGTCTTGTGACATGCCCTGAAGCTCTCTAGAGCGTGTTTCATGCAAGAATCCATGGAGACTGAATTCCAAAGGTATGGGGCTGCCACTGAGCAAAACCTATATGGTGCTGTTCAGAGCTTTAAAATTGTCACTGCATTTTTCCAACGTACTGGACGAAACAGGAGGCCTGGCCAGGGTTTTTGATGTTTTACAGTTCTCTTGTGAGACTGAAAAGGTAATTTATTCTTCTTTTTTTTTTAATATGTAAGGAAAGTAACCTTAGGTCTGGAACTAAGATCAAATATTTAACTGGAAACTAGCAGAGTATGGGTAAGATCCTGCTTTTAGAGACCTAACAGTTTGGATTATCCCCCTGAAGAGGAGTGCAACTTTGCACATGCTTTCAGCTGGGCAGGAATGGCACATGAGAACCAGCTCTTAGAAGCTGTAGGTATATATGCTCAGATTCTGCTGTTCTCTGAAATGCAATTTCAGAGTCACAGATAATAAAACTGCATATTCTGCAACTGAACCTATTTAGATTGAAATACCAGAGACTTAATACTAGATACTCAATATTGCTTCCAAGCTTGGTTGCAGTATTGTGTTAGCGGCCCATTGTCCCACTGCTGCATTCTAATCAGACCAGTCTGTCTGCATTTTTGGAGCCATAAGCCTCCAGCAGTGAGAAATATTCCTCTGAAATTAAATGAACTCTGTTCGGTCTCTAGCAGCTGTCATTTGTCAAAATCTTCACAGTTCACAACTTGACATAAGTACAGAATATAAATAAAAATATATCTAGCAAATGGACCCTATTTACTTGACCATAAAACAAATGGAGAGTAAACTATTTGAGTATGGAGCTAGACAGATAACAATGCCCCAAGGACCTTCTTGACATTAAAAAACAAAAGAAGAAGTGTTTGCAATGTAGTTTATAAGGAAACTAATTTCATGGTCATTCACTATTCAAAAATTACATGTGGTTGCTCAGCCTTGGGGTACTTGAAAAAAGGATTGTACGGTACAGTGCTTGCACCTGTAAGCCCCAGGCATAAAGCTCCGTGTTAGTGAACTGCAGGTTATGCAGTGGTAAATCAGCAACCAGTAGCGCAGGCTTGATCTACCTAAGGAAGATACTGCAGTGTTGCTGTGGTGCAGATTCTTACAGTGACTATTCTTTTGCGTTTTTTTTAAAAAGCTGTCATAGGGTAAGTTGGGTTTAATTCATTTGAAGAACATC
Organism: Psophia crepitans; assembly: GCA_013399095.1. NCBI lineage: Eukaryota > Metazoa > Chordata > Aves > Gruiformes > Psophiidae > Psophia > Psophia crepitans. The sequence continues at coordinate 275,726 of VWZZ01008124.1, forward strand.
CGTACAAAGATTCCGTACCAGACTTTTTAAATCACAGTTTCAAACATCATTTATTTACTGCTGCAGCCTTCAAGGCCTGGAAAGCTTTCAAAACCTGAGTCTTGTAAAGGCTTTCACATGTTAAGGAGGACGTTTTGAGTCTTGGTCATTTTCATAGCCAGCCAGTGAAATCAGTACAGTAGCAGGTAAATTTCTATGCCAAACCTTAATGCAAGTTGTGGGCAACAGATAAAAGTATTTTGCAACCTGTAATGCTCAGAACATTGCAGTGGTAGATCCCCAGTATATGAAGGAGATTTATTAAGAAGAAAAAAACAATACGTGGCATGACTGAAATCAGGTGACACTGTAGAAGTGGTGAAGCTTATTTTTAGTTGTGGCTGAACCACAGGTAGGCTCCCTGAAGTACTATAATTTTTGGAGGTTACAAAATGATCATTTTACTTTATTCAGAGACTAATTTCTTTTCAGGAAGTTAGTATAATATTGATCATTTGCTCTATGCCTATGTTCTTTAGTCTATAGAAGACTCGATGGCACAGTTGAATGTTGTAGTAACAACAGCCTCACAGACATTTGCTTTTCATACAGCAATAACTTGGACAGCCACCGGGTAAGTTAAACTGCTAATTCTATTTGGTAAATCTGAAATTATTTAAATTAAATTCCTAATATTTACCAACATTTATGCTGCAGTTATGCAGCATACTCAAGTGCTTAAGAATAACACAGTTTGTAATAGAAGTGTCTGTGTATGGTATTCTCCCCATTTACAGCAGAAAAGATCTTATACCCCTTGTTCCTTTAGGCAGAAAGACACCTCCCCCGTTTTCACCACTGGATGAGAATATTGGTGAGCAAAAGTAACTTCTGAGAACAAAGTGAAATTGCTTGTTTCGGTGCTTCGGTCTTTAAAGGTACTGAGCACTACAGGCAAAGCAAAGCACTGGCCTATCTGTTTAGTTATTTTGTCTGATGCCAGCAGTGCTGCTCACGACGTTAAACTCAAAGCGTGCAAAAGAAGGTCCTAGAGGTTGCCCAAATTCTCAAAATCTGAGTCTCTATTTGATACCTTTTTCACTATGTGCATTTTCTTGTAATGTGGAAATAGTCAAAGTTTCTTGGTAGGATTTTGACTTACTCCCTTCAAAATACAGAAATGTTTGTTAAAATACATGATCCATATTGACAGTGACATAGTATTTCTAACAGTTCTCTTTACAAGAAAAAGAGCACAAGTACCAACTGTGTGAACTTTTCTACACATACCAGTTTGTTATTGTTCTGACCTCTAGTGATCGATAACGTGAAGAAATGGAAATAAGTCTCTTCCTACATCTGCTGTGTTTACAGTTTCTGCAGTGGTAAAGTTCCAGGATGTTTTTGTGGTATTTAACCACTAAGAACGGAGCACAGACCAGCAGTTCATTTGAAATATGACGGTGGCTGGTAACATCCTGGAGTTTGGCAAGATTTGATAAATCACTGCCCCACTGAGCTTTGACATTCTTAAGCTCATAGCTGCTGCTTAGGAGCAGAGGAGAAATAAAAGCAGCTGGAAGCTTGTGACCTTCAAGTGTCCTTAGACTAGCCATGAGTTTTTGAACAATTATTTTAAATGTTCTTTGCAGTGCTGTGCAGCAGTATTTGAAAGTGCCCTCTCCCCCTCAGTAGAATAGAAGGAGCTTGTATTGAGGTTAATGGAGAGTGTCTGACACTCACGCATCTATGGGGAGTGTAACTGTTGGGTCAAGGAGCACGAAAATCCTTTTTCTTTTCTTTTTTTTTTTTTCCCTAAGGCAAACAGTAGAGGAAGAACTTTCCTTAGTTGTGTTTAAGAACAAAAGGAAAACTATCACGGAGCTTTTACTGGGGAAAATTGGGGGGAAACCAATTTCCTGTTCCTTTCTGCTGTACTCTCTTCGGCCTGTGGGGAGCAAGAAAGATCTGGTCTTTCAGACGGCAAAGTGAGAGTGTTATAGGTATAAGGTTATGCATTAAGGCCTGTGTTATCTTAGTTGAGAATGGTTTCTTAGCTACCACACAGCCGGTAAGTTTGTTAGTTTGTTTGCTGAACAAACAAACAAACTGGTTTTGTTCAGCCAAATGAGGTTTTAGATCAATGAAGACTAAAACTTCTTACATGGGTAAGTCACTGGTATGTTGATGCAGGCTCTGTTCATTAGAAATCACTGATTTATGTTTAGATGCCTTGATTTTTTTGTTGTGCATGTGTGTACGTTTTTAGAATTAGTTAAGCTTTTATTTTGGTACGTGTGAACACCCTGTCTTCCACATTCTACCAAAAATGCAATGACAGGTTGAATATGTATCAGGTAGAGGTTTTGCAGGATTTGACAAAAAAAAAAACCAACCAAAAAAACCCCACCACGCCAAAAAATCAGATTTCAGCTCTTCATGGGCTGGCAGTCTATCAGTGAGGCACTTCCTTTGCTTTAGAAACGAATGCTTAGTACCTTTTATTCTGATCTTTTGGAAAATGCCTTTGAATTTGATAATCATTTTAAATGCCCTTTGCAGTATGCCTGTCTGCCAGCACGGAAAGTTATTGAGGCCAGCAAAGTTTGTCGAACCAGCATGGACTGCCAGAAGGACTCTGTTCCGAGCTTTTGTGTGACTCCTTCTTTAGAGAACCAAACAAGGCTAATCAGGGTAAAACATCCACCCCATAACGACATGCTGTTTGTAGGACACCCCATGCATCTTCAGTACACAGGTTGGTATTATTTATTAAAAGAGTTTAACAAAAGACTTCTAATATGGTTTACTTTGCCTGGCTGCTTGAACAAGGTCTTGGAGCACTTGTCGGTTAACTTGTTTAATGCAGAATCCATTTCTTGTTACAGCCAGTGGAGAGACATGGACTACTCAGGCCTAAAATGAAATGTGCACAATGCAATGAGTTACGAAGGTAATAGAAACCACATGTGATATGAGATGGTTGTTTTTCAGCAAAGTACAAAAGGGCTATTTCTATAACAGATCTCACTCAGGTTAGTCATGGGATCCAGGCATCTGCATTTTCCTAACATGTAAACTTCTCAAAATACTATTGTAAAATCTCTAAGGCATCTTGCTGTAACACCTTGCCTGGAATATTAGCATGGCTGCTTAAATCACACCTAATATCCAAGTGTCTGTGACAGATTCCCATGACTGCTGAGGCAAAAGTACAATCACAATGTAGTTTTTGCCTGCTTATTTTTGTATTTATTTGAGTGCCATACATTAAATAACATACAACAGTTTAGTTCCTTACTTTGAAATGGACTATGGCTCTCCTTTAGGCAAACTTACATCCTTAAGCCAGTTATACAAGTAAAAAGCAATTCTACTCTTGGAGCAAGTATGGAAAGAATGAACAAACTCATCCCCACTTAGTAGCTTGAGTGGCATGGTGAGATTTAGCTTCAGATGGGCTTATAAAGGTATGACGTGTTAGCCTTCTGTCCCTTCCTGTGAGGAACCTGCCCAAAACAAACAAACAAAATTGCAGGGGGAGATTTCACTTCAGACATCTTCAAGTACCTCCTCAGCCAGGCATTGTACTTTTCTGAATAAGCACTGGAATTAGGTACAAAAGAGTTTTAGAAACAGTGCTGGGATCTGGTAGTGTAAATCTATTAGCATTCCTGCATAACCATATTTTTAGTTAATCTGTCAGTCATTATCTTTCTGCACTGGTTATATTTTTATACTCCATGACAAGTTATTTATTTCTACTTGTTTAGACTATACCCTCATTTAAGCCCAAAACATGGTGTCTTCAGTTGTTTTTTCTGCCCTCTTGCCATTCAGGGTGAAAACATTGTTCACCTGTGTGATATCAGCACACAGTTCTATATTTGATGACATCTATTCCAAATACAGTAACAGATTTTAAGAATAGAATTTGGTAATTATTTTAAGTTCCCTTTCTTAGTCTCTAACAATACAAACTGTAGGTACTCTAGAACAATTGATATTGTTCTCTTTTCCAATATGTTGGAGCAATGCAGTTTTAGTCGGTGTTTCCTACTGAACAGTAATTCTGCAAAACAATCGAACCTGACAGTCTTTCAGAAGTCAGAAAAGAAAGCTCTTGCATCTAAAGAGGTAGTTCTACTTCAGGAAGTTACTGTGTGAAAACACAATTTATAGTGTATTCACAGGAATATAATTCTGAAATGATTTACTGTACCCTGGGAATTGCACTTGAATGTGTTAATTTGAAAGCTAAAAGCTTGACTTTTATTACAAACTTTGCTGCAAATGCAACCTGTGCTCTATGTTCCCCTTGGAAAAACACAAGAGCTAAAATTATAGGGTCCTGTCTTGGGTAGCATGTAGTCTGCTGTACCATCGTAGAGTTCCAGGCATTCCAGTGAAACAGCTTCTAAATATTTCGGACTTAACTTTGCACTGTACCATACTGGCTTGGGGTCAACAGGTTTGATTTTGTATTTTTTTTCCCAAATGTGACTGATCAGAATGTGGTAACCGCCTTTTACAGTTAAGAAAGGAAAAATAATTTCTTCCTCTACTGTGTGAATTTTGAAGTAGCAGTACATTTTAGTGAAACACCTTATTCTTTAGTGTGATCTTTTTGCCTGCAGGAAACGTTACTTTTTAGAGTGGTGCTACATTTAACACACAGCCTGGTATGGGAGTTGCACTAGTGTGTACTATGACTTTACTTCCTCTAGAAATGTCACTAAAGTAATGTTTGAAAAACATTGTAAGATTATGCATGTATTATTTTTTACTTAGGCTTGTATTGTTGTCATGATAGTCCCTATCTATGGAGAAGCAGTAATTATTTTATATTTTCATTTGAAGCTAGCTTCCAGATACAATACTTTGAAAAATTTAGGTCCATATTAGCTCCTTATAAAAAAATAAACTGTACCACTTACTTCTATAAAATGTTTCTGTTTCCTCAAAGTCCTAGCAAAAATATTTTTCATTGCTATGGATGCTGTATATATAGCTCTTGTTTCCAGTGTAAAATAAAAACCTGTAAAGAATCATAATCCTAAATGAACTTAAGAGTGCTGGGGATTTGGCCAAAATTAAAACAGAAGGAATCATTAGGAATGCATGTTGTTTAGGATGAACACATTGATTAATCCTTTTAATTAGCATTCTCTCTGTAAAAGGTATCCAATGTAATCCAATATAAATTCATACTGTGGGTGTAATTGATGTGGTATTGCTCAAGACACTTAGACTTTTCTTACTGCAGGCCGGTTATGCTCTAGGGGCTCTCCCTATGTTGGGAGAAGGTAAGGTTGAAATGGAGGGCCCTGTCATTATGGCCACGCAACTTTGTAGTGTTTCTTCTTTATTTTGTATGGGGTTTTTTTATTCCTTCATGTCATTTCTGGTATTGCAAAATCTTGGCTCCTTCTCTGGCCCTTGTCCATTGGGAAGAATCTGGTGACTACCTTTCGTGTTTGGATTCCACACTGCTTGGGGGAACATCGTATCCCTGACTGTTACTGTCTCTGCATTGCACATCAGGGTTCACAAGCTGCAAGATTTCCTTCGTGAAAGGAAGACGGAATTTACCTAGAAATAATTTCCCCAAACTGGACCAGTCTCCTACTTCTGTTTTATCCAAGTCTTCTAAAAAAAAAAAACAAAAAACAAACAAACAAAAAACTACTTGCTAGCTTTGGGAAGATGTTTGGGCAAAACCAACCATAATCCCTGATGAAGGCCTATCTGTCAGAGTCTGGTTTCTCAGTATTTCCATGCTTGTTTCCCCTTATTGCTGAGGATGATCCTTCTTTGCTTTCAACGCATATTTAAAGGATTACCTGTACAGTGCTTCTGGAGACCACACAGAAATACCTCATGCCGTACTGTCTCTCTCCTCCATAGCAGACATGCCCTTTCTCCCATGAAGAGGTTCTGAAAATCTCTTTGGTCAAGCTATTGTCCAAATCACTTCTAATTAAAATTTTGTCTGTTGTGCATTCTTCTCAATAATTGCTAACACCATCTAGCATTAGCCAACAAAATAAGTGTTAATTCCAAGTCAAAGTATTGTTTAATTAGAGTGGGAAAATAACGACTATTTTCTCTCACCGAGCCTCATTGCTGGTCGCCTCTTCCCAGCAATGTCTTTTGAAGGTAAGCCTGGAGAACATAATTTCTGTAATTCTTTTATTTCTCGAAGGACAGATTTGCCTGTTGTCCTTAGGTTTGATCCGTTACAGCCACTAAATTCATTGCCTCATATTACAGTGTCTAGAGCTCAGTCCAGCAACTTCCTGAAGAGTTTCTTTCTGCTTTGGAGACTGCTTCAGCAGCAAGGTTTGGAGTTTAGATCCATGTTTAGTGGCTGTTGTAACAAAGAGGGCAGGAGATTAGTGTGATCCATTCTCAATGTAGGCACAACGTCAGGTTCAGAATGGTGACAGAAATTACAGTATATTGCAGTGTGTGCCTTTTGAAACCTTTCTGAATACACTGGCTGCCTCAGCCATTTTGTGTTTTGGCTCATGAAGAAGAGGTCTGATCAGATGTTCTCATACCAGCCTTCAGCTCGATGAGTTGTTTGCATTGGATATCATTTGACTTGGATGTCTCTGACTTTCTGAGCTGTGTGGTGTCCAGGATTTCTGTCTGTTATGTTCTTCACTCAGTAGTCCAACAGACTTGTTTTCTCTCAGTTTCCCTAAATCAAAGGTCTTAACCTAAGGTGAGAGAGAACATGATTTTCAAGCTGTCTTGGCATAGCTGTGGCAGTTTTGCTATTGGAAAGTTCTCTGCTTGTTGCCACACAAAACCCATTCTTTTTTTGGCACTCCTTGCTATCCAAATCTCTCCATCCTGTGGCGTGCTGGCTGGCTGGATTAGTTACTGCTTCTGACTCATCAGAAGGGCCTCTATTAACAGAAGAAAATGTGTCTATGTGACTGAGTGGACCAGTTCTCTGCCTCATGTGCCTTTGGAACTGCGTTTTCCTCATCTTTGTTCCTGTGTCCTTGAATTGCTTATTGAACCTGAAGAAACCTGATCGTACTCTTAACTAAGATATACTTAGCAGCACTTTGTTGTGTTGTGTACTAGTGCTGTGAGGTTCCCAGTGTTCTCTTAGCCTATGGTTTTAAAATTTCTCACAGGGTGTGTTAAATCGTTCCTCTCCCAAGGGATGTTTGTATTGAGTGGGATTTGAACTCTTGCTTTCACATATCTCTGTGGAGATGGTATTTCTTACAGCTGTAACTTTTTCCCAGGTTGTTAGGGAAAATACAGGCCATTGTGGCTGGCCTCAACTTGTGTCCAAAGATCTTCTTTAGGGACAGAGTGTCTATTGCTGATACAGTGCGAGCTCATTCTTACGATGATTTTCTAATTCTACTTCAATTTATCTAAACCTCTTCCTTCTGGGGATAAGACTCCACTAGGTTATGAGTGAAGCTGTCTAGTAGAAAAGGTGTCTCTCTTCCAGCTGTCACAGAACTAAGGCTTCCAAATGGTCCCTGAGGCTGGCAGGCTGAGACCGCTGTTAACTTTGAAAGACTTCATCGAGACTTTTTATGAGGCAACCCAGATGGAGCATCCCTGTACTAACAGTGCACTCTGGGAGGTCTCGAGCTACCTCAGTTTTCTTTGAGGAGTCTCTCATAAATGTTTGCCATGCAGTCAGCTGAAGCTTCAGCTTCAAAGAAATTACAGTACTAAAGTGTTTCAAGGTCATGTGGTGTTTGAGACTGCAATTTTCCAGTCACTATTTATAGGAAGGGCGCTGAGTCCCACCTCCCAGGTTTTTAAGTCGCACTCAGTTACATCTTGGAGTCACGGTGTCATCTGAAGAAAGAAAAAGAAGCTGTTTGTGTACTGGCTAACTGGTGTTAAGATGTGTAACGCACTCATGCATCATCTAGCCTTTGCTTTCTCCGAATGACTTCAAAACTCTGCTCCCTAACTACCACTTATCTGCCACATGGCCTCAGGTCAGGGGGATCTTCTGCAGGTACTGCAAGAGAAGAATTTTCTGGCCTTCAGAGAAAGTACATGTGTGCACCCACAGTATGAATGTGTACATGTGGGCTGCATATGTTGAAAAAGTCTGGTAACTATAATCTCTTTTTATATGTTTTTCTTTGAAATGGACTTAAATTACACAATGTGGCCTTTATGACTACAGATGTCTAGTTGCCTCTGAAAATATATATCTTAGATCTACTTTTACTGAAATCATGCTAATTGTATTTTCTGGAGTGACTTTACTATGATACTGACCATGTTTAAGAAAGATTTAATGGCTGTACTCTTTTAAAAACAAAACCCAAGCAAAATCGTATTTAGATTGCTTATTTATTCTTGAAGAAATATCATTTCAGATCGGATTTTTCTGCAAAATTATAATCTGAAATTCCTAATGTTATAATCCTGGAATGACTGTTCATGTTTTGTTTATATTTTCGTTTCAGTAAGTCTCAGCAGCTTTGTACCACGACAAAACTTTCTAAGCATCGATCTGCCTGTGGTAATAGAAACGTTTTGCAAGTATCCTTTGAAGTATATTTGTTCTTTTAAGATAAGAAGGGAACTGTTTAGAATGTGGTGACCCAGCAAAATTTCAGTCGGATATCATTTTAGACAGGATGCTCTGAAACATTTCTGTGGAGTTTTGACATCTTTATCCCATCTCTGCATTGATTATTGTCCGTGTGCCAAGCTCAAAATGAAATCTCTCACTTTCTTATGCTTAGCAGGATATTTTTGGTCCGTGCTTTTTTTAACTCTTTCTTGAGAGTTTTAACAGCTCTGATGAGAAAGTCAAAGTAAGCCTGAATTTACAGCAGGACAAATGAGATGTTATTGCTAGCTTTGGTATGTCAGAGTTTTATTATTTTTGTGTCGTCATCATCATACTGAACTAAATAACAGAGTATGGTTGTTGGTTTGTGGGTTTTTTTCCTTCAACAGAAAAGAGAACTTAGGATATTCAAAAAGCAGGAAGATAATTCAGTTATAACGTGCTGATTAATGAGTGACATTTTTATTATATATAATATAATATGCATTATATATGCATACATAAAGGTTAGGAGGCTTGAATACGGCTAATCTAAGAACCCTTGGCCTTAGAAATGGAAATGTTTATGTGTGGCTGTAGGACAGTTAAACAGTGTAGTTCAGTGTAGTCCATAAAACTGGAGTAAAGATGCTATATAAGCTCCCCTTCTCTGGGAACAGGCCAAGGTTCACACTGACCCAGCTGCTTTCTGAGTCATAAGTCTTCTTGTCCAGCCATGACAGGATGAAGGTAGGTATTGAAGTTAGCAAGCCTCTACCAACAGTAAAAACGATCTGCCCTTGCCTCATTCTCACGTGCACATGCACGTACAGAAATCCACTCAACTCTTCTGGCTCACAGGTAAGTAGGAGAGGCAGGCCAAATTTCCAATCAGATTCTAGCCATTTACTTACTCAAGCGAGGGAGTGCTTTGGAAAATATTCCTAATCATTATTTCATACTTAGGTCATAGGTCTAGAATACCTTCTTACTTCAGGCCTGGTGTCAGAGCTATAACCTTCCTCCGAAACCACACAAAGCAAGGGAGGAAGATGGGCCGCAGTAAGTGTGGTTTTGCTGTCTCCTGCTTTCATCTGGGTTGTGAAGAGCTTAAAAACGAATGAATCTATGAAGGCAGTTCTCTGAGCTGGTATGTTATGGTGTAAACCTCACTGTACTCATACAGTTTATGTGAAACAGAACGGAGCTAAAACAAATCACCCTCATATGTTTCCCTCTGCATACTAGAAATAAAAATGTTTTGCTTCTTTTTTTTTTTTTTAACATTTCCTTGGATATTATTCATGAACCTTAACTAATGTCAACCAGGTACCTGATTTCACTGTCAGGAGCACTGGCAGTTATCAATGCTGTACCGTGCTTCGCTTTGGATGGTCAGTGGATATTAAATTCATTCCTGGAAGCCACACTGAGCTCCCTGATTGTAGAAAAACAAAACAGAGAGCTTGTTGGCTTTTTAATTTTGCTTGCTGGTAGTGCACTTTTGGCTGCCAATGTTGCACTAGGACTTTGGATGGTGACGGCGCGATAGAACATTGGATGTGTTTCCATCAGTTCTCAAAGTACACAGAAATAATGAATCCATTGCCTTTTAAAACTTGTTCAGTACCGAGATTGAAATAATTCCCTTGAAACGACACTGAAAGAACAATCACTGGTGGCTGCTGTTTTAATTTAAAACTGTACAACGTTGTGTCTGTGGTCATAGGGGTCTAATAGAAAGAAGTAGGAATCTTTTTATATATTCTTTAAGCACTGTACTACTTTTGGAGAAATTGCGTTGTAAAGTTTCACAGGAAAAAGTGTAAGACTTCATTAATGGAGATCTCAAAATATGGGAATTATTTGGTCTCAAAGTGGGAGAAAAAAAAATAATTCAGGTTTTGTTTTATAATTTGAATGACTGTCAGGAAATCTGATCGTTTCTCAGTCAGCATAGTTTTAAGTGTCTTGTTTTGTGTTTCAAATCTGGTATTCCACCAAACTGGACTCTAAGAAGCCCTAAAGTCTGACCTCGAAATGGTGAAAAGCAAAGTAAATGCTTCCAAGGTGTTTATGAGGAGAGAGAGGCCACGTGGGTTAGTACCTTTCCGTTTCAGCTGGCCAAAATGACGGGAAGCATGACATCCTCGGGACGCAGATGAGAAGTGCCAATGTCTGTTAAGAGTGAGGCGTGCGGGAGGGCAACAAAGCCCACATGTCCGTGTTTCTTACACATTCAGTTGTATATTATCTTACGCAGCTGAAGATTTTTTAAAGGCAGTATTTGTCAGCAATAGCTACAAGATAACTGAAATTTAGTTTCCGACTGCTGAAGTATGCTGTGTGCCGTTATTCCTAAGTGATCAGTAATGTTTGTGTTGTTTTACTCAGAAAATAATACCGTATTATACCTGTTTACAGTTAAAAGTGAAACCTGTTGTTTTTATGGTGTCTGTCTTCTGACGCTACATGTGTAATATGTACAGTAACTCACTGGTGGTTTTCTGTCTTTCAAAGGGTTGTTTTCCTTTGCTAGGATTCATTCTGCTCAAAGGTAGCTAACAAAGGTGTTCAGCTGAAGCGGGTCTTGGATCAGAGTTCTGTAGAGGAAGAATGTGATTGTGAATTGAACTACTCAAACATTTGGCTTTGCTTTCTGAAATGGATCCTGTCCATATCCTTGTTCTTTAATGAACAGTGGAAGAACAGTCAGTGTTTTGCTGACTGAAGTATGTCTGACATATTTTGAAGCTCTTTTAAGTCTGTAATATTTTGTACCCAGTAGGATTATATTTTGACTGTCATGTTCTCCCCTGATGTATTGCCTAGTTTATACAGATCGGGTTCAATCAGAGCCTTGCCTCAATACAGGCTGATATTTAAAAAAAAAAAAAAAAAGCTGTAGTTTGGGAGCCTAAATATTTGAAACAGGAAAATTTTGAAAGACACCCTGCAACTTCTGGCTCGTGCAGTGCTCCCTGTAGGAGCTGCTGCAGCTCAGAGTTCCTTTACAGAAACGGCCTTTCCACGGGAAACTGAGGTGGAAGCAAAGTGCTGGCCTGCAGGGAGTTCTGCAGCATTCATGACCAGCTAACACAGACCCTCTTGGCACCAGAGGTAAAAGCCTGGGTGATTTTAGAGGCGGGGTTGAGCCCCATTCCTGGTGCCAGTGCATGGATTCTTAACGCTGATGTTTGCATTTGCCCACTGATGTGTTACCCTGGTTTTACCCAGTAGCCTTCACACTTAGTTAAGGTGTATTCTTTTCTTAAGGTGATGCAAGCAGTAATGAGAGAGCACGTTTGTTTGTTTGTTGTCTTGTTAGTTCACCTACGTCTCCAGGCTGGGTGGGCTTCCTGAAGTTCACCTCAGTGCGGTGGCACGGCAGGCCCGTGCCTCTCATTCTCAATCGTTTCAACCCAGGCACATTGGCACCGATCCCGGCAGGAGAGGGCAAATCCTCCAGTGGATGCGGTGTGAGTCGGTCCCTTTGGGGACTGCTAAAAGTCACACAAACTGCCAGAAAGGAAAACAAACTATCAGAAACTGCCAGTGGGCTTCTCTTTCTTCTGGAGGCACCCTGAAAGTCTTAACTCATCATGACTCCCGGAAACGTCTGGGGGCTTCAGGGTAGCCGTTCTGGTGGACCACTCTGCCCTCTTCCACGGGCAGGGGTGGGAGCAGCCTGGTTCTTACTTTTGAAACAGCTGCTATGGATGTGTCAGAGTTGCAGTGCTGACATGTCATCTAAAGCAACAACAAATGCATCTGTGGAGATTTCAAAACGGTTCTGTGAAAAACATTTCAAGTTTGATACTTCATGTATTCATGTTGACTGCAACTGCTTGGGACCATCTCAGCATAGTAACCCTCCTGCAGATGAAGGCAAGAGATTAAAAAAAAACCCTTAAGTTTCTGAATTAACATACCCGTGTTACATCTGCTACAGTGAGGCTGGCAGGTTGTTGCTGGTTATTTAACGTGCTACCAAAACATGATGTTTTGTCAAAGGAACTAAATCCAGTTTATTTTACTTACCGCAGTCACTGAAAGCCACAGTTATACTAAGTAGAACTTCAGTCTGGGTTTGACCTCATAATTAAAAAGAGGGTGGAGAAGCCACCAGTCATGGTGTTAGCAAAACTGAGACATTAAGACATTGTAAAGACCCTGGTTATCTTTTAGGGTAGAGAGAGTCCTGGAAGTGTTTAAAAACGATTCATGGGTCCGTTTCTCCATGTGCCTGGGTTCTACTGAGTGGGAGTTGATTTAGATATGAGTGCTTTGCATCAAGACTTGAAGCAAACTGGGTATGAATGGTGACGCAGCACATCTTAGCTCATCTGTGGGCAGAGGTAATATTTAAGTTGGATGACTCTGAAGAAAAAGTTGTTCAGTGGATCCATTTCATTCTCCTGTAATCCTAACAAATGGGTTACGTTCTGATAGCAAGTGCCATACGGACAGTTACTGGGAGGGGTTTGCTGGGTTTTTCTTTCTTTGCTTAGCAAGAGAGAACACAGAAGGACACAATGTTTTTTGCCTATCAGATTTTTACTCTGGAGTGTTTGCGATGTTTCTTCTACTTCTGTTTTTTGTTTTTTGTTTTTTTGTAAAAATTAAAAAGAAGCCTTTCCTTAAAATGTTTTTTTTTCCACTTCTCATTCTAATTAGCTGCTCAGAATGTAATGTATTGTTTAATACAGGATCCATCACTGTCATTATAGGGCATACTGACTGGAATACAAAACAGAACACTTACAGATCGGATGGATGCTACTATTTATGTATATACGATGCATTTTAAATCTGTATCAGATGGAAAAAGTAATGTCTAACATTGGGAAGTGTTATACGTAGTTTTTACTTGAAAATTGCCAGAAGAATTCCGTAATTATCATCCATCATTGTGCTGATTTGGTTTTTATGAGAAATTTTTTATATCGGCAAAGACTTCCGCAGCATGCTCCGCTAATGCACGATATGACATGGAAATGGCTAACTTCCTAGCGTGTGGGAAGTTACGCGCTCTTTGCTGACTTAAGAAATGAAAACCAGTGTGCTTCTGTACAAGCGAAATGAAAGGGGCTTCACTAGAAAAGGTGTAGACAGACTTGCAGATTAGTCAGCCCAAATTTATGAGCTACAGTGGAAAACTTGTTTTTTCACATTTTTTTCAGTGATGATGGTTCTGCATCTGTGTATACGTGTGTGTATACGTGCGTACATACATACAGTGGGTACCTGCCCAAGCCAGGGTCTGTACTGCTCCGTTTTTAGGGATGACTTACAGCAGTCCTCCATAGTTTGCAGCGTAGGCTTTTTTCTTTTTCTCTATGAATTCCGTAGCTTTCTCTGGATTTTAAAATTGCAACTATGTTTTTCTCCCATTACTGATCTAACCGTTATTAACAGGAGACAAGTGATGGGCATAAAGTAACCACAGCTGCGTGAGTCTTCTTCAGTTCATCTTTAAAGTCTGTTTCTTGCTTTCTGTGAGGCCTCAGCTACAAGCAGGGTAAACGCAGGTTTTCAGGGCGACTAAAAAAGGTCAGCCTTAGAATCCGTCACTCTCTCAATGGTGCTGTCCTGGATGATAGCTGGCGTGAGTGAGGCTGCGCAGAGTACACGGAAGAAATAACGTTTCCCGGACAGACCTTCCCATGGCAGTCAGGGTGTTTCAGCTTTCTTGACAATAGCGATATATTTTTGTTCCGTTTAGAACACCAACAATCCAAGTTTTCTAATAATTTCCCATGCATTTTACATGACGGCAAAGGGTGACCTGTAGCAAGTAAGTTTTTAAATAAATCCTGTGTGTCTTCTATCTGAAAGATGTGAATTTATATCTGGCTATCATTTACAACAGACGAAGAAGGGTTGTAAAGGTTTATGTAGCCTAGTCTGTCTTTAATTATTTTAAAGAGATGTGAGTGAAACTCTCGGAATAGTTATTTGTAAAATACACATTCTGTACACCTGCATTCAGACCAGTTCCCACAACCAGTCTTGCCTCAGCTTTGCTCTTGTGACCTTGTGGGTAAGGAAGCTGAATGTAAGCTTCAGGTAAGGTCCAATATTAGCAGTTATTTTATACCCTCTTTATCCTGAATTTCATGTAACAGTAGATTAGTTACTGAATGTGGCCGAGTTCTCCCGGGGTACGTATCCCTCGTCAACGCAGCGCTTGGGAAGCGTTGCACTGGGGACTGCCAGAAAATGGCAGCTCTGCCAGTCGTGTTCCTCGGCCTGGCCCACTCCCCTCATGCGAAGAGCAGATGGCAGCGACTAAGGGCCGTGAAGAGCCTCAGTTTATGGCAGCCGTATGAAACCTTCCCACTGCTGACCCAGTGTGAACGGAGGGGAACAAAGAGCAGGATATGACACTGCAATTCCATTCATTCCATTTACATTGGCATGAAACGTGCCTAGAACTTGTAATTAACATTTCAGAGCATGCAGATACGTTTTCCAGCCCTTCACTGAATCATTCAGTGACTGGTGATCAAACTTTTATATTTTTTTTACACTTTGTCATTCGATTGAGAAATATGTGCTGAGTAAGTGGTATGGGTAGCTGTAGCTTATTTAGTAAACTGGACTTGGATATTTCTCACCTCTAGATGTTCGTCTTGGGTTGGTTTTTGCAGCATCATAGTGTAATTGATCTTCACTTGATACTCGTTTGAAAGCTTGGAGGTTATTTCCAAGCCATCACTAGAGAAATCTAGTGTCTTCCTTCCCAAGCTGGCTGTTAATATTTCAAATTCTTCTTTTCCTTATATAACTTTGCTTTTAGACTTCATATGCCCAGATAATCTTATCTGAAGCCTGTCAATGGAATATGTATTGTTTTGAAATTCACTGTGGGTTTTTTCCTCTACGTAGCCTTATTTTTCACGCTGACTCACAGCTGTGGAATGTTCGATTTCTAGACCCTTTGTCCCACTATGCATTGTTTGTGATCATGTTTAAAAAAAAAAAAAAAAGGAAAAAAGAAAGCTTCATTTTGAAAATGTCAGCTAACAAATATATGGAACATTTTGAATAATGTATTGTGGTTTTGTTTTCCTTTTTTTCTCTATTTAGTTAACCAGACAATAAGTATTGTTTTCTATGTATGATAAATGTATCCTGCAAATAAATTCATTGTTTGATTGTTAGTGTGCTTACATCTGTTTTTAAAAATAAGGTGAGAGTGACGTAATTCCTTATTTGTGGCAATGACCATATTCTCTCACATATATTCTCCTACTCTTCATATGTAATTTAGATTCTGTCCCTGGGTACTGACAGGGTACCACAAGGTACCGCTATCCTTTTCAGCATCTGACCACCTCCCAAAATTAATACTATCACTTTACTTTCCCTTACTTACAAGCTGATCTCAGTAGTAGTTTTGAGTTATAATGGAAGTACATCCAGACAGAGACCTACGCGTCGTTCTGGAGGAAAGCTAGCTTCACTTCTTGTGACCCAGGTACATCGCGACTGCCTTAGAGGGGCAGATCCCTTTCTCCTGGCTCAGCTCCTGGGCAATTTGTCTCTTCTGGAGTTGTGGGCATCTTGCTTTGCAGTGCAATGCGTGACACGGGATGCCACAGTCAAGGTAAGTGAAACCACCTCTCTGGGTGTTAAGGCCAGTCTTACATGAAGATCTTAAAAAGTCAGATGTTCAAGTGATGCTCGGGTGATGGTAGGTGTTACGGCCTTTGATGTGTGTACCCATGCTGGGCTGGAGCTGGGCACGTGTCCCCGCCAGTTCTGGGCATCCCGCAGCTGCCTGGGGCTGCCTCAGCGTGGCGTCCCCAGGTTGTTCAGCTTTATTTGAGAATGAAATTTATTGCTTCGTTTCTTGAGCAAGCTCGTCCAGGGTTAGCCAGGTTATTTGTCCCGAGAACTGAATTGTCCTTTGTTGCTGTCTGGGCGCGCTGTTACTTTGTACAAGCATAGCTGCTTCAGCAAGCGCGGCTTTGTTCCCGGATAAAAGATCACCATGAGAAAGGGGCGCAAAGCACAGATTGGGCACGCTGGTAGGATTCCCCAGATAGGGCACCATGCTATTTGCTGAGGACTTGCGTAAGGGCATGCCTTTGTTTTTTGTTCTTCTTCTTACTCGCGTTAAAGGTAGAGACAATAGTTTATTTTTCCTGAAGCAATTAAGCTTCTAGGAGGGTCCTGAGGTTTTTTAGTTGATTTTGAAAACATTATCCCTTATTCTGGTTATGTATGTTCTGTAGTCTAGAATAAAATCAGTGATGTCTTAATGTCATCTGGGGGAACGTTGCCTTAATTGCCAATATAATTTCAAGATAAGATTTAAAAAGAAATACTGTATCTATGAGTCTCACTGCTGGTAACTTTATAAAGAAGGCCTAATATAAATCTTCCTCTGATCATACCAGTTTCAGTCACCAAGCAGAAGCATTCCTAAACGTCGTTAGTAGATCTGTTTGCATTGAACTCATTTACTTAAACCCTTTTTTATTTTTTTAAGATTTTTTATGAGCTTTTGATGTGAACTACCCAATGAAATACAATTTATGGTTTGATTCTAATCTTACAGTGGTAAACTGGGAAAATCCACAGCATTCATGAGGTCTAAGCAGCAGTCACCCAGACTTCGACTAACTTTAACCCTTCTTTTATCTTAGACAAAAGTGAGTCTGATATTTACTTTGATGCTTTTAAGGCCCCAGTTTTGTGGAAATGGCATTGGATGTTCTTACCAACTACGTATCTCACCCTCTACATTTCTGATTAATTCTACCTCTTTTTCAGTTGCAAATATAGTAGTGGCTGAACACTAACTGCCACTTCTGACAGTCTTGAAAACACATGGTCGCACATCCTTTTTCATTTCCCCTGAAAGGAATCTTTCAAACAAAAAAGAAATGCTTTTCTCTTTTTTTTTTCCCCTCTTTTCTTTGTTAAATGTTGTCCTTTTTACTTGCTATTGTATTATGAAAGTCTGTGTATCCTTTTCCCTTTCACAATTCTGTGAGGATCTCTTATTAAAATATTACCAGACATTTTTTAAAGTGTAAATTCCTCCAAGCCTACTGAATTTGATCCAGTTACCCACATAGGCATCTGGTGTGGTCTTGCGATATCCCAAGGTGTTCTTAGGTTAATAACCTGACTTGTGACAACATTTTGAAACTCATCCCCCACTTGTTCCCTTTTTGCCTTCTGTTGGTTTAGGTCTTTGGGTTTCTCAGACCTATGCGTGGGGCTGGCAGATGGGGGTGAGGCCCCGTAGGAGATCAAAGACATTCTGGACCAGCAGCTGGATACTAGGAGGGTACCTGAGGGCATTTTATATCATGCCAGATGCTTACACGTGGGCAACGAATCAAGCCAGACTGGCTCCTTTTCCTTCCTTGCATTTCTTTTCTTTTTAAAGAATTAAAGTGGAATATGGGGCTTTTTGAGTGAGTTTTATTTGACACAAAAATATGTTGAGATTTTTCTGTTTGTGCATAATACAGGCTGTTTTATAAATGTTAGGCTAGCGGAATACATGCATTCTCCTCCTGCTCTGGACCTTACGTCTGGAAGCAGCAGCAATTACTATTGCTGCCCTATCTACAGCAAGAAAAAGGTAGGCTTATTTTATGAGGAAAATACCATCTATCTCCAGATGTGGAGTGGTGGTAGCAGCAGTGTACAGCTTTACCAGAAGCGGTGAAGAGGCACCAGGCGCAGACAAGGCTGCGTGAAGGGACTGTGATCACCTTGGCCAATGGCCACAGTCGTGTACTTGACTCCTTTTTTCCTTGCAGGAGAAAAGAAGTCGTGAGACTTACAGTTAGCAATGGGATAAAATCAGGGAAGGGCCGTGAGAAAGAGAGGCTGTTTGTTCATTTACAGAATCTTTAAATCAGAGAGCATGCATGCTTTAGGAGTGGAGAGATAAGCACTGTTTAATAACTCCACGGTAAGTATTTTTACTACTTTTTATTTTTACTTTTTTTTTTCCTTGAAGCATTTATAGAGCTCACCTGCAAATAAAACTAACAAGCTTCCACCATTGGTAGAAACACCCCTTGCAGTAAGATCAGAGAAGCAATAAAAGCCTGTTTTTCTAGATAGCAGTTCAGGGCATCGGGACCTCGGAGTCGTGTCCCTCTTCCCGTTTAGGGTTTGGGCCCCAGCTTACCTTCAGCTAGTCTGAATGTGAAGTCAGAACTTTCCTCCTGTTTCCACATTCCCTCTCCAGCACGAGTTGACCTCCCGCATGCAATTATTAAAAATTAATCAATCCATTTTTATAATGTTTTGCCCCTTGGCTTTGCTTTCATTCCTGCAGCTATTTGAATAGCTAGCAGAAACTGAGCCAAACCACCTGTATCTCCATCATCGCTGCAAAATCAGCAAAGCCAAATTATGAATGTGCATTATAAACCACAAATTCCTGGGTACTTACCACTGGCTATACCAACAAACTTTTGGGGGGTTGGCTTTTCCCACTTTGACTGTTTACCGCTCTTAATTAGGTGATTGAATTTATTCCCTGGAAATGTTCTGCGAGGCACTTGCAACGCGCAACGTGCTGCAGCGCTGAAGGAAAAAACGGGCAAACCAAAACTTGTTCCGTATGTTTTTTAACAAACAGACAAAATTCACTGTTTCATTTACTGGAGCAGTGTGGGCAAGTTATTATTTTGTCATATTTGAAGGCCCTGGTTATTTTTCCAGCATTTATCTTCAAATTTACTCCTAAGCAGAGCACTTCAGCAGTTACCATACCTGGCTTCTGCATACTCCTTTAACTGCAATTAAATGTAACTCAACTAGAAGTTAAAATATTACTGAAATAGTCGTGAAAACTTTAGCATATTATCAAGCAGTATTTTTTTCATAATGTGCCAAAACTTACTGTTCACTTGAGACTTTACATAACTGGGAACTGCACAATATTTTTAATCTATATTTTTTATCTTGACGTGAAAATACCAAAAGCAACTCTGAAGAAAACATCTCAGCTTTCACTTACAGAGTTAAGGAGAGCGGCTCCCTTTTACACCATCATTAGCACACGCAAATGATGGTGTAAAAATTAAACCGTATTACTTTACAACATGTTGATACTAAATGTGATAAATCGCTCTGTTCTTATATGTGATTCTCCAGGTTGTTTCTCATGCTCCATACTAAGTCAAGTGCAAGTGCAACGCAGATTAATTGCATGAGCTTTTATAGCTGTACAACGGACCTGAAGATGTTAAGGTTGCAGCCAAATCGGGAGTCCAGGTTTGGTGAACTTAGTTCATCGTAGGAATAGGGGAAGAAAAAAATCTAGATTGTGAACGTAGCTGATTAAGGACTCCTGAAACCAAACTTGTCATACTCTGATGGCAAAAAGAATCCAGAAAATGAATGGTTTTGTGGGTTTACAAAGTAATAATTTTCATTATTAATTACAAATAACTAACTAAATAACTTGAAAAAATGCCCCTTAAATGAAGGCACTCTTTTAGATCAAAAGGGTGCTTTGAAATGCAAAACAAACCTCTCTTCTTCTGCCAGGGGTTTGTGTATACACACAGATGCTAATTTGATAAGCACTGGGTTAACTTCCGCTGACCTAAACTATCATCAGTTTAGCTAAAATAATGATTGTTAGGGGCCGTAGAAAGCTGTGAAACATAAAGGCTGGAGCTGCAGTGACGGGAACTGAAATGGCATTGTCAGATCCATAAATCGGAGCTTGCCGTGAAGAAAAGCGTTTCCGCAGCTCCGTACGGGCGCAGGATGTGAGACCGCCCTGCGGGACAGACCGACCGCTGTGCTACACCTTCCCTCTGCGACCCGCGGGGCTCCCTTAGGGACAGACCCTGAAAGGGACCTAAGTCCCAAGGGCGGACTTAGGCCAGTGGAGCTCCTCAGCTCTACAGTTAGCACCTTGCTTAATCTGAGGTCAACAGGCCCCCACAACTAGCTCAGATTTTTACTCAAAGGAGACCTGAAGTTGTCTCCTGCACGTGCCCAGCCCTACCACAGCAGCAGGGCTCGCGCACGGCGTCCAGGCTGGGCTCTGGCAGTGATGCGTGCCGCTCCCCTTGCCCGAGAGCCTCAGCCGAGCACTTGGCCCCAGCGTGGAAGTTTTAAATCCAGCACCTCACAAAATGCAGCAGGGGTGGGGTTCTGCCTTTGAAAACGCTGTGTGCACGGGTGGGAGCAGGATGCGGCAGATGGGAAGCAGCCTGGATACAACCCAGTGCCTGTTCAGTGAACCGCTGGCCAGACCGTTTATACAATACTAATCGGTCAATTCGAGGTCTTGGCCAGGACCTACTTACCTACCTACAGGACCATTCCTACTTTCCAGGAATGTTTTAAATTGTGCCTTTTGGTTGTTGGGGATTTTTAATCTCTGCAGTATTTGTTTTGGAGCGTAGGGAGTTTGGTGTCCAGGTCCATTAGTATCTTGCAGCAGTCTGTGGGGATACTTCCTCTACAGATGCGTACAAACTGTGTAAGAATGAGGTGTTTTCTTGCTGGAGAGGAATGTTAAAAGATATCATCAATTTTAAGCTTTGGGGAAAAAGGATTATTTTAAAAAATAAAAGTGCTTTAATATTTGAATAGCTGCTTTGCTACAGTATTTGTTGAAATATCCTTTCCGTGTTTAAAACCCCCATAAATCTAACTTCCCTCACAGCCTAGGAAGCGTGCAGCTTTGGCCACGGGAGTTTTATGAACAAAGGAGCTTTGAAACGGTCTATCTCCCCTCCAGCTGCTCCAAATGTTTGACCTCGGTGTATCATTGAGAAGAAACTGTGGAAAGTTTGTTGCTGATAAAACCTTGCTGTTCTCCATCTGTCTTAAGGATAACTTAAATTATTAGCCCGTCAGGCATCTGAAATTAGAAATTTCTGCTGGTGCATCCCAGGCTTTGGAACGCTGTCCTAGGAAATCTAACACTGCAGCGAGACAATTAGACTCGATACCAGAAAACTGTAGGTCCAGATCAAACAGAGTCCGTGAAGTAAGCCCTGAATATGATGTTCACACAGAAACAGAGCCAAATTATGCACGAGTAATAAGGCTGTTATCAATAAGAAAATATAAAGGACTCCTTTCTTCCATCCTTGTTCACCACGGGCATGACCTGGCTACCCTGACGTCAGTCAGAAATACCCTGCCCCTATAGGGAGTGGACTATCACGTGTTAAAGTAATAGCAGAATAAGGTGACATAGCCTAAAGAACGGTGACAGAACTGGACCTGCCGAGGCCAGAGAACAGTTTCCTTGCGCCCCAGTTTCTTTGATCTACGGGACGAAGCAAGGGGTCTCCCTTGGTACAGAGAAGGCGCTTTGCAAAGCCCCTTACTTGTGCAGCGTGAGACATAGGCCTATTCTTCTGAGCAGATCTTGTAAAAGCTGTTTTGCCTTGAACTGTAGGGATGTAGCAATGAAATGGAACTTGCAAGTTTGCTCTGCTCTGGATTGTAACAAGCTCTCAAGGCTGCTGGACGATTGAACGGGATGCTGCTAGGAGGGGAGGAATTCAGGGATTCAGCCCCACCTAGCTTGAGTCATTTGCTTTAGGCTTCTGGATAGTCATCTTTTCCTCTCTCTACAGTCAATAAAGAAAGAGATACCACCGCAGATAGCCATGTGAGGAGTGACCGCGCTGTGGGGCTGCTTCTCACCCAACACACTACAGAGGCAGCCTAGGTACGCAGCCTAGGGACAGCTTACTCTGCGGGCACGTTGAAGAAACTGCACATTAACAAATAGGATTGCTGCAGAGCACCTAGACAGGCAGTATACAGTGTAACAGGATAAAACAGTACCCCGAAAACCATATAAGTAAGTTGAACCCAATGAGTATCCCACTGCCTTATTTCTTCTTTCTTTATTTGGACCATAGCACGTTAATAAATAAAAAGCTTTGCATGAAAAAACAGAGGTTTGTGGCTGATTACCTTACTCAAAAGGTCTTCACTCATGCACGCCACATTGCTCTAAAGAATGTTTTAGAATAGGTTCTAAAAATTGTAAATATTGGTCTGAATCATTCCTGATTTTAAAATATTTTAGTCTAGTAACAGAATAGCACTCCTTACATACGAATGTGTCATTAAGATCACTGAAACACAACGATGAGCAACATGTAATTGCTAGGTATCTGGCATTATCAATCTCCTCATTTTTTTAAAGTAAAAATTACAATTAAATGAGTCAGAAAAGTAGACAATAGTGCTTAAAAATATTGATGATGCAGATAGTGATTTAGAAATCAACCTAGCTAGGATAGGCTTAGAAATAAGCAACGTATGCCTAAAGACAGGGATTCTCAATTGTATGTGTGGCCTCAAATGGCCCCTTTCCACCTTCTGCACTGTACATCTCTGCTGTAGTTTTAAATAATTGTATTTCTACCTACCGAATCCTAGCTAGGTTGATTTCTAAACCACTCTCTCCATCATCAATATGATATATGAAATATAGCAGCCTATATTTCCGCTACCTCCTGCCTTTCCCAGCACCTCCCCATCTTGACTTCACCTTCTCACTAACAAATCTGGAGCCACTTTGCAGAGTTACCAGTATCTGCCTGCTTTTGTTTTGTCAGTAAAAACGCATTTTAAGTAAAAAAGTGAGAATTTCTCAGCAAGCCGTTCCTATGCAGTCAGGAGGAAGGAAAAGAGGAGGGAGACATCTGTGTGTTTTACTGTTGATTTAGCCGAGGACTTCATTAGCAAAAGTATTTGTCAACCTTTCTGTTCCTTACATCTCTTCAAAATAAATCTATCTGAAAGGCTGCGCTTCTGGCCGGGGATTAGTAGCGGCTTGTATATACCGAGTTATATACTTTCATAAAATCCACTGCTTAATGCTTTATCTCCCCTGAGGGCATTCGAGATGTTAGGGTAAAACCTGGATTCATGTCGAAGGGTAATTTCCTTTGGAAAGAAAGAGGTTTTTACAGCAAATAAGCATCAAGTGCATGATATAAAGGTGTGGCCAAGATTCTGGAAAGGGCTATGAAATTGGGGTACATTTTTAAGATTCTTATTCTAAAGGATTTACTGTTCCAATGCAACAGAGCAGAAAATCAAGTCCTTTAAAAAGAGTCAACTTGCACACCAGAAATGTTGCTCACTACACATCAACATTTATGTTTATACCTGTGAATGTTTGTGCATTACTTTTCACTGGAAGAAAAAAGAAAGAGGTTGGAAAAACCGAAAACAATTGCCAGTAAGGGCACTGACCATACTGTTACGCACAGTCACACCAGCCTCCTGGACAGCTGAAATCATAGCAGCCCAGTTTAGTGTCCTTCAAGCAGTTTCTACTGGTTGATTGCACTTCACAGTAAGGTCTGCAATACAACCATCGTCAAAATTGGCAGCACCTTAATTGTGACATTGCGTAACTGCGGCAGATGCTGAGAAAATCTCCACATCTGCTTGGGCTTGGTTTGGCTTCTAGGAGAGCCACAGAGATGACAGTTCAAGTCGCAGAATACTTCCACCATTAACAAACTGGACTAAGTTTTACAAGGTTTGAATTAACTCTCGGCTCAGACACTGTAAACCAGGAACAATAGCATTCTGCTGATCCCTTTTATTGTCAGTATTTGGATTGTAAATTCTCAACGTAGAAACTCTCTCTTCTGAGGCTGTAATTCAGCTCAGAGAGAGGGGCCTCCCAGTATTGATAAAAGGATGGTTAGAGAGTAGTGTGCACTGGAAAGGCTGGCTTCCAGAAAAGAGATCCTAGCCCTTCAACATGATCTCTGTCACACAGTCCAAACCCAAACAGCAGTATGCGTTTTGAAAATTAATTCAGTCAAGAAGTCAGCAACAGTGCAGGCAGAGCAAGAAAAAGAGGTTGCAAACAGCAGAGAAGTCAGAAACTGATGGAATGAAGGACTCGCAGGAGGAGGGGAAGGAAATTACTAGTATCAAACAGGAAAAAAAGTATGGCTTAGGAAAAGAAGAGGAAAGGAAGACAAATCTGAGAAAAAACAGTGTTTCATTCAGAACAGTTTGGACAAGCGACTGTGCAGTTTGAATAGGAAGACAGAGAAAGCTCCACTGATTTCTAAATAACAAATAAAGATGCTAAGATGAATGAAAGATAGTAAGGGGAATTAAGTATCAAGGAGCTACAGACAGAAGCAGGGCTGGAGTAGCACGCAGCAAACGAAAAACCAAGGTGACGGAGAGGAAATAATTGGGAGAGCATTGCAGAAGGAGGCCTCCAGCCAGCAAAGATGTGAAGTGACGATCACAAAAGAAAGAAAAGAGAATGGAACTGAGAAGACAGTACGTTCGGAGGGGGAATGGGAGAGATGACTGGGGCTTGAAACTGCAGAAGATCCCTGGATTAAGGAAAGGTCACATAGATAGCCATTGCTTCTCCTTCATTCAGAGGTACCTCATTTTGTCTTTTCATCTCCCTGCCCTGTTAGTTAGACAGCATTTTCGTATTTACACCAGGGTTGCATTACTTGCTTTTAACTTTCATTATTTCAAGCAGCTTACAATATGACCTTAGGGGAGGTTTAAGGTTTTATAGCAACCTTTTACCTATCCACCACTTCTTCTCAAGCAACTTCCAGTTCGTTCCTGCCACGACCAAAACGCTGCACGATAGCATCTTTGCAAATCCTACAGAAGCAGCAAGGGGCCAAAAGCATCTCATTGCTTCTCAGTTTGCATTTTCTTAAAGTCAGCTTAATCCCACATATTTAGTGCTGTAAGCAAGCAATTTCAGAAAATTAAATAGGAATTTCCCTATGTGTTTATGACATAGCAGTGATGATAGATTTTTGTTTGTAGTTAAATATTTCCCTGCAGTGTTTACCGATTAAACATTCAAGGCACACAGGGAAAGTGATTGTGGGCTTGACCGAAAGCCAGCTGAAGAGAGAAAATTTCATTGATTCAGCTGGGGTTTAGAATTGATAAAACCAGTCCAGAGACTGATTTGTGAATAAATGTGTGCATTTCACTAATCTATTGGCAGTGAGAACTATTGCTTTTATGGACAGGAACATTTACAAGACATTTAATTCCTAAACACCTTATAAATAGAGGTCTGAACAGTTGTATTCTAGAGGAGGGTGTACTCTAAATGTTTTACTTGGGGTCACCACTCAGACAGACTGCATATAATCCAGGCCATGGAACATGCCATCCATGATGTATGTCATACGAAAAGGACCAGCCTGCCAATAACACATGCACTATCGCTTAATGCTGGGCTCCATGAGTTATTATAAAGGTAGAAGCGAGGCTCACTAACAGAAGTTTGCCTAGAGCGAATGCTACTGACAGAATACAATTTGACTAGAAGTATTACCTATAAGCAGAAAACAGTGGTCTCTTTTCCATTAAAGAGTACCATTTTCATTTTGAACAAACCATATGCAAAAAAAATAATTATAATGTATTTTTAACTTGAAATTACCCATGAATGAGAAAGAAAAACAATAGGAAAATAAAACCCATTGAAAGTAAAGTCAATTTGTTGCCAAGTGGTCAGTAATCCAAACAGCCCTACGTGCATAGTAGTAATACACTCGCTCTCTTCTCAAGAAATTTAAGAAACTTTTAAAACAGTCCCTTAAGTTTTCCCTGCAAAATCATAACCATGTGGTCTCATAACTGTAAGGAGGGATCCAACAGTAGGAATGCTGACAAGAACACATTTTCAAGGAAGCTGAATACTTAGAGTAAGGTGCTTACTAATATTTCCTCTGACCATCTTGACTTCCTCCTGCAATCCTATTGCGGCTCCTCCCAGCGCGATCCTGCGGCGCTTGTTTCAATACCAGTAGAAAGCGCTGCAGAAAATAACATTTCTGCAGATCAGATAGGTGTGAGGTGCTCTGACATCACGATTCGTGTCTCATTTATTACAGGATATGCATTTATCTCTAAGAGCCAGGTCTTTTAATTCAGCTGACTGGTTTCAGTGCACGACAGCGTGGGGGAAAGCAGAGCTGTACGCTGCTTCTATGCCTTTACCATGCTGGAGCCAGCAAAGGCTCCACGGTAAGTCTGGCTGCCCACAACTGCCCATGACACAAAGGACAATTGGTCCCATCTGCCAGGAGAGCCCTGGGCAGCAGCTCTCAGTGGCGTAGCATAACCATGTCAGAGTGCCATAAAATCTGTGGAAAAGATCTCCGAAAGAATGGAGCCAGGCAACTGCATAATTTTGTTTCAGAAACTCTGCATGACATATTGGCTAAAGTTAAGTTTTACGGCTTTGTTTGACATAGTCAAAAGTGGCTGTCACACAGAAAAATGTATCTTGCCATTTCCTGAACCATTTTATTGCAGAATCTGTTACTCATCACACGTTGGTCAAAAAATGAATTGATACACTTTCACATTAGCTCTCACACACTTCCTAAGCAAACAGTAAAAGGCTGGCAGTTCAATAGTGTTTATTGTTATATGGGGCTGTGTTAGGTTGAATATGTGATGAAGAGAAACACAATAGGGTATATTTTAAAGCAGGAATCCAGAAGAAAATATAATCCAGAAGTTTCATTTCAGCATTCTCAAATGTCTTTTTGAGTCAATGTCGTCTGGCATTGGCAAGACACCAGCGTGAGCTCTTTTGGCGCAACTAGACACAGTATTGTAGGCGATGATCGATGTAGTCCTTGAAAACAGGACAAAACAGAAAAAGAAGTACAGAAGAAACGAGGACTCGGAACAAAGCAGCTTGTTGCTTGAATTCATCAGAGTACAAACTCAATGCCACCATATCGCTGCCTAGATCAGAAGAGAAACCTAACCGTGATCTCTAGTACCCTGCAGGTATGACAATACATTCTTCTCTTCTTACAGCTGAACCCCTGCATCGCAACAGTTCCAACAAAACAGGGAAACCATAGGAGCCAGACCAAACTAAATGAACCGCCATTTGCTTTAGGTTATAAAAGCAACCCTTCTATAAAGATTTAATATAAAAATTGAAATGTTTCCACATTAGAAATTCTAAGGAGACTACCTAATCATGGACACTTGTAATTTTGCCTGTCATGCTAGTAAAGTTGGGACTGAGGACTTACAGGAAATAAAATAGCTACTTGCCCTTTCCAGGATTCATACACTCACATCCCCATCCCCGTCCCCCTGTGCCCCTGGGGGCAGTAGGGAGAGATCGGGAGGGAAGTTAAGAAGGGAGGGGTGAGAGGAGGTGTTTTAAGATTTGGTTTATTTCTCCTTGCTCTGCTCTGTGTTTGCTTGGTAATAAATCAGATTAATTTCTCTCTAAGTCTGGTCTGTTTTGCCTGGGACAGTAACTGGCGAACAGCCTTTCCCTGTCCTTATCTCAATGTACAAGCCATTCATTACATCTTTTCACCCCTGTCCAGTTAAGGAGGGGAGTGATAGAGCGGCTTTGGTGGGCACCTGGACTTTAGCCAGGGTCAACCCACCACAACGGCCTACACTCTGACATAACTCTCATCAAGGGAGTTTTCTTTCCTTCTAATTTTGTCTGGACAGAGGAAATTAATTATGTTTTGATTTTTGTATAAGATTCTTTTGCTTTCTCTCTTTCGGGAAGTCTGCATTTCTCTGACCATTTTCAGCCTAAAAGTCAAAATAGAAATGGTACTCAGAAACCCTGACTTTGAAAATTATACTGAGATGGTACCAGTATAATGCAGCTGCAGTTTCTATCGCAAATCCCTTTAAGCATTTGAAAATTTTGCCTCTCCAGATTTTTACCTCTCACCTCTTTGAAGTAAACCTTTTGATACCAAGAGAAAAAAAAACACAGTTGCATTTGAACTCTGCCTATGTTAAGTATTCCTATCTGATTAATTTTCTGATTTTCTTGTATTCGGGGTTAACGTTGCTGGCAATAGTAGTCATTCTACTAGCAATGCAGCCAAAACCTCTAAGCAAACTATTTGTTCTCTTTTGAACAACTGCTCAGTCATTAACAATAGCTACATGCTTCATCAGAAGTTCTTTCAGTTTAAAATTAACTATCAGAGTAATGAAGAAAAAAAAAAATTTCTTAACCTAATGGTTAAGTAACTGGAGAATATAATAAAGACAATCTCAGGAATTATTCAGATAATGTAAGGCAAGTAAGAAAGAAGCATTATGAAAAAATTATGTAGAATATCAAGTACCTTGTTCACAAGATAAATTTATAGTTAGCTGTTGAATTTGTGTATTTAAAAATGGCACAGCTGAAACAGTTTCTGCCTCATGTTCTTACAAACTAAGAGAGGAAGAAAACACTGTTGCCACTGCTTTTCAGACAGGTTCTAACTTATCCAAGGTGGAATAATCAGCAGCAGTTTAAGAATTAAAACACTCATCTCCTGACTCTCAACCTACTGCTCTAATTAAAAGACATTTCTTTCTCTTAAAAGTATCGGCTGGGACATTTTAGTAAAGACTGTGCTAGCATCAGTGAAGACCAAACTCCGCCATCAAGTACATGTTACTTGACAAACTTTTAGGTTGCAAAGACATGTAAGTTTTCTGATGTTTAAGATGACAGACTGCTGTAGGCTGAAAATTTCTATGTCAATTCCAAAAGTCACTTTTCTGTAATTAATGCAAACTATCACTTTATTCCGGTGAAGTTTTAGTATCAGACTACAAAGACATTTTACATTCATCTTTTATGTTATCAATATGTTCAGTATTTTTAATGTTAAGTTTTGGAGGATTAACTAAATTTTTGTCTGTTTCTATGAATTAAGTCTATTTGTTGTAGCTCTAATTGCGAAAGCATTTAGGTGAGCTATAGATCAATCACTTTGAGTTATATTGTTGATTCTATCTTTTGATTTAATTACCTTGCATTTAATTATAATTAGATGTTACCTGACAAGATCTCAGAGGAACTACCTGTGAAAAATCACAGGCCTTCACAAAGACCTTCCAACTTTTTTTCTGCGATGCCTGTAATAAACTCAGAAATGGTCTGGCAGGCAATAAAATGAGATCATGGCTTCCTGAGCTGATCAGTATTATCTTACTGTACTGCTTTTTCCCTTGGAAAACTCGTCTCTCTTTCCCAAGCATGCGTTGTTTCCTATTTACAATAGAAAATGAATGGAGACGTTTGTGCAAAAGTTTCTGCTAAGGAGCAAACTTTTACAGAGCAACCATTGCTGTTAACTCCCCGCATGGCAACTCTCACGCCATGTTGAGGGTACCTCCGAATAGCAGGAAATGAATTTAATTTGTGCAGAGCACTCCATCGATGTGGAATGCCAGAGTGGAATTCACCTGAACTGTTCACAGTCGGCGGAGAGAAGCAGAGCACAAGCTGTCCGATCTGTTTTAGACATCTACTGCAGGGTGAGATGAATCGCATCTTAAAAATGCTCTCCGCTGGTTGTGAAGGCAGCCAAGACAACCAGATCAAATACAAACTTCTGGACTGTAGACATCTGAACTCAGATGAGATGAGCTTCATGCGCAGGGCTTACAGGAGAGCCGGCTGTGGAACAGCTGGTCTGCACTGACACTTTGGCTTTCTGAACAGGCACCTTTATTTAATCTGGAAATCCCTTTGAGGAAGAGACCAGCTTTTTACTTAGAATTTGTATTGCACTTGCAACCAAAAGATTCATTCATGACAGGCAAGATGGTAATACCTCGTCTTATAACAAAAAAGCTGGTCTAGAGAACATAAACTAAAACCCCTTATAGATTTATAACAGGGTGTTTATGGCTTAATTGTAGCTAGTATGATTTATTTGCATGTATTCAAGCATTTTGTTCATTCTCCCTGGTTTTATATTTTGAATGCTGTTACATACAATCTGCCTGGAAAGTCAAATGACCATGTAACAAACACAGTATTAGTCTAATTTTGTCTGCAGTGCACCAGGCAAAGACTGAAATTCTGGTGCCGTTGAAGTCAGCAGTAAGGTCTGTCTTTGACTTGAGCAGCAACAGCATTTCACATAAGAAGCCCTGAATGTGGTGCACAATACAGATATGAGAAAACAAACTACATTATCATATAACAGCATTTCTCACAGAGTGCACAGAGGCGTTATGACTCAAAAAGGAATTAGAAAAGATAACTAAGAGGAACAACGTTATGAGAAACAGTATTGTACAATGTGCATACGAAGTTATTGTATCACTGGTCTGGTAAAACGTCTTTTCCACTGTCGTTTTATACTCTGCCTTTCTTTTTGGTCACCTGTTTTACTGCCACCTCGTGCTGCCTGGATGAATTAATAGAATCATAGAATCATTAAGGTTGGAAGAGACCTCAAGGATCATCTAGTCTAACCGTCCCCCTACTACCTATTACCCACTAAACCATGTCCCTAAGTACCACATCCAACCTTTCCTTAAATACCCCCAGGGACGGTGACTCCACCACCTCCCTGGGCAACCCGTTCCAATGCCCGACCACCCTTTCCCAGAAGAAATTTCTCCTCATCTGCAACCTAAACCTTCCCTGGCGCAACTTGCAGCCGTTCCCCCTTGTCCTGTCACTAGTTATCTGCAAGAAGAGGCCGACCCCCAGCTCGCCACAACTTCCTTTCAGGTAGTTTTTAATCAATTTTAATCAATTTACCATCCATTCTTCTCTGTGCAGGACCTCCCTCCCTCCCTCCAAACACTTTGATCAGAAAGAATAGTATTTCCTTCATGCTGTGTGAGGCTAGGTTTACAAATTACCAGCCCACGTATATTCCCCTAGTTTACAGAGATTTAAAAGGTACCAAAAGAAATCCTTTCTCCCCAATCATTTTTTTTAAGATTTCATTGGTCTGATTTAATTTTTATATTATTTCAACTGTAACTGCCAATCTTGATCAAAAGAAAGGAGAATGCTGTCTACTGGATAGAGAGTGCTATGATGAAAAACACAGGGCATTTACTGTTCAGTGTGGGTTTTTGATATCCAGGGGCAGACCTCTTTCTGAAGTCACCTGCATAACATGGGAAATAATCAGTAAACAAGGTGTTGTGCGTGGCTGGATTGGGAAAATGGGTTGTGCATTACTGGGTTTGTGACTGCAATTATTAGGAAATAGAAGATGAAACAGAAGGAGAACAGAAAAAAAAAATCTTATGGTAAGAGAAAAATTACTGTGTTCTATTGCTGATGGAAGCAAGGAGAGGACTACCCCAAAGTCCCAACCACATCGCACATAGTCACCCGCAGCACTGGTTTTCTGACCTCACCCGAGCTTGCCATCATTCTGCTTTACATACAAGGAAACAGGGCATCAGAATCCAATTTTTTTTCCTGTTATGTTCCTTTTGATTGTGAACTACAGGTCCTGTTCTGTAGCTGGGTCTGTAAGTCACCACTTGGGAATGGTTAAGATATTCTAACCAGCTGATGCAGGTATCAAACATAACTTCCATTGCTTAGGTCATAAAGGATAACCAGTACTAGCAACCCCTATAGATGGTATAGAGGTATGTCCAGACATGACAGGTATGGCAAAGAAGGTGGATGTGCCAGGCAAGCCCACTGGTTGCTATCCAAGATAAAGATCATCAGATGTGGGATTGGGATCACCTGATAAACTGGCCATGGGATCAGATGATGACTGGGGATGAAGAGGGAGTGGGGGAGGTCATCCGATAACAGTTATAAAAAGGTTTCTCAGGGGCTATTTTCAAACACCAAAAGGGACTGCTTATAGGATATAGCTGTTCTGAGGGATGACACAGATGTTAAGGAAGAGCTTGACCCCATTTTGCTGCATCATGTGATGGGTTTACAGGCAAGACTGTGGTTGGGGTGGAAAAGCAGTGTTCATGTAGCCTTTCCTTGCATTTGGTTTGAGGGTGAGGAAATAGTAGTTTGGATTCTGGGGAATTCTGTTTTGTGGTCAAACATCTAAAGAGAAACATAGAAAGAAACTCTGTCAGGCCTGTGGTGTTTTTGCAGTTAGGAACAAACAAAACCACAAACCAAAATCCCAACCCCCTGCCATGTGCAGGTTAGAGGTACGACCCTGGGCTAAAAGGATGCTGGTGGGGAGGCAGAGGTAAGGAATGGTCTGTCTGTGGTTTCAGCGGCTACTGCTGTGCTATCAAAATAGTTTGTTGGTTTCTGTCAAGCTTGACACCTGATTAGTGAGTGTGCTAACACGAGTAGGGTGTCCCTGCAGAAGGTGTGCAGGGGCCTCTGGACCCAAGGTCTCAGCTCCATGGCAAATAACCACTGCTCAGAAGAGACAGACTGGAGTCTATCTGGATCACAGGAAATCCCATCCCAAGGGTTCAAACGCAGCACTCTGGCTGAAATCCAGCAGAGGGCTCTCAAAAAGCAGAGTGTATAATAGCTGCTATAATTTATGGTAGCACTTATTTAAGCAATTAACTCTTATCTGAGTTTGCTAAAACTTCCTGAAATTGTTCTCTTGTTCTGTGAGAAGGCTTACATCCTATGATATAATTTGACTCAGGGTCCTTGTTTGCAGAATGTAAAAAAAAAAAAAAAATTAAAAAAATCCTACCTCATCTTGTAATCTACTTGAACGTGTTTCCTTGTTCAACTCAATATGCTTCTTTTTAGAGATTTTTTCATGGTTTCCAGTAAGATGTAGGCTCCACATTCCCCAAATGTAATTTGACAGAGAGAGTTTGCTATCTTTGTTTTAAGTCTCCAGAGCAATGCCCCAGCAAGTCTACATATTTGATTGTGAGCGTCTAAGAAGGGGGAGATAAATTGTATTTGTTTTAGTAAACAGTAACATGCTCAGACACAAAAGTGGAAATAAGAATGAAAGAAGTAAATTCATTGGAATACTGAATTCTAGTTCTCTTACCTGTATGAAACAGATATTCACCGCTAGAAAACATTCATTTGTCTCATACAATAAGACACTGTTCAGCAAAGAAGTGAACTTCACCTTTGGTCATAACTGTGGTACCACATTCTTACCTCAAATCATTTTCTAAGAACAACCACTAAATTACAAGACCCCCTTTTTCCCCCCGTAATACTTTTCTAAAATGTAGTACTACCTATCCTCCCTCTCCTACACCTCCAAATTTACCATGGCTTCTATCAATTCTAAGCAAATACTGAAGCACTAGAGCTGGGTTTAAAAAAAAAAAAAGGCACGTCTGGGAAAGAAACTAACCCAATAAGACGCATAAACAGGGAAGGTGATGAAACTGCTTCCAAGCATCTGGATCAAACTCTACCCTCTTTGGTTTGCAGTCCCTGCTTTTTCCCATTTTGGTACTACCTTCTAACAGTCGCTTCAGCAGAGGGCTATATGTTTGCACATGTTCTGCTGCTTATTTAATTGTACTGAATAAATGCTTCTGCTTAGCATAAATTGATTATGTTTTACAATACTTTAAATATACAGACTCAGGCATGAGGAGAGAACCTGTGTGTGCACGTGTATTTTAAATAGGTGTGTTTGATTTCAAGGTTTTAATTAGCATTATGAGATGACCACATTATTCATGAGTGACAAAGCCATGAGATATACAGGTATTCCTAAACAAGTGCTAACACAACCGTCATGAACTCCTGTCTCAAATGTGTCATTGCTTTAGAAACTTGTTTAACCATTCAGGAAAAAAACGTTACTAACATCGTGATCCTCGTGCACCCTACATAGGCCTCAGAATGACCTGAAGTTTGCTGAAAAGGTAATACACACAAGTTAAAAATCTTTTTGATAGAGGATATTTCTTAGCTGTCTATGAGAAAAAGTTGTTTTTAACTTTAATTCCTGAGGCAAACTTTGGATTGTGGCACTTGTAGGTGAAATATTTTCAGATGAATGCACACAGGTGGATGTAGCCAGGGAAGATGCACTGGAAGCCTGTAGTTAAAAATGCTGTAACACTGCTTGGAAAACCTTGAGACTTGGAACACGTGGTATTTCAGTTCACCATGGACCTGTATGGAGAACAGAGGTGATGCAGGCTAAAACGCACCTCTAGTGCAGGTTATTGCATACCATGCAAGGCCTTTGTCCCAACCTTTTTCCAGTGCAAGATTCTTCCTGTCAGCCTGTGTCTTTAATCTAATCTGTCCAATCTACCTGTAGAGGGTAGGGCCTCCCACCCTGGCTTTTAAGCCCAAAATTTTCCGTAACTCGGCAAACACCGGTGTCTCAACCTTTTCGTCACTGTTGCACCCACTTTTGCAGTCTCTACTGGTTTCAAAATAACGCACGTAATCTCACACAGAATAAACTCTTTCCCTATGGCCTGTGCTAATCTTAACAATATGATGTCATCCAAACTCCACAGCATTTGTGAAACATGTTTTAATATTCCAGCTCTTTTGATCTGGTCTCATAAATCAATCCCTTCATCTCTTTAATTATTTTAATTGCCCTTCTTTAAATTCCCTTCAGTGTAATTTTCTAACAGGAAGATGCCCAAAAATATCCCAGGCATGACCTAGTTAAGTAGTATGCACAGGGCAGTCATGCCAAAGAAGCGGAAGAGAAAGTCTATTAGTTCTTTCCTCAGCCATGGGATCGTTCACACAGAGGCTTAAACTCTGCTGTTCTGTAAGGCCATATGTAATTTACTGTCCGCTTTCACTCCTACATGTTGATATTGCAGATTTCTTCCTCTCACTGAATGTTTTCCTACAGCTCTACCAATGTTTCCAAGCTGAACCTCTTCTTTTCCACCCATATGCCTTTTTTTAATTCGTTCATGTTGTTTTGCCAGCTTTCCCAGCTCCACCTAACCTAATGAACAGCTGTGAAAGCCATTTATGGCTAATAACTGTCCTTTAACTTGAAGTTTAAGAAAGACAGACTTTGTACTGTTCGCTGAAATAACTTGTTAGCCTTCTCAGCTCTTCAGTTCAAGTCCAGTACTTATCCATAAAATTCCCTTGTAAGATGACAAGTTTGTTCTGTTTCTAATTTCTGTAGCAAGCTTAATTAAAGATGATGCTCCACCCCTCTTCAAGTGCCAGTCTAGAATGGTCGGCCTTAAGTAGCAAAATTAATGCCAGGAAAAGATTTGCATGACAAACCGATATTCTTCTCCCCCGCCACCCCCCTAAAGCCAGTGAAGCTGCTCATGTGTATATAAGGGCATAATTTAGCTAGGCACCTGGCACGTATGAACAAACACAACTTAGGCTGTAGGTACTTAGGTGACAACATCACTATTAGCTTCTTCCCACTATTCCACAATGGAAAGATAGTGTAATAGGTTGAACTGAACCAAAGGCATCGGTTAGTTCCTTGCTGCCACTGAAGTTTAAGACAGCAAAACCCAACCCAGTAAGCTCCTTTGTGTAACTGGGTAACTGAAAACAACTGCAGCTGCCACCAGCAAAGGTAAGACACGTAAGAGATCATAAAGCACAGGGATTTTCCTGGCTGTCTTGTGGCAGCTGCATGTCTGAAAAAAAAAAGCAGAGATCAGAGATGGCTGCAAGGAACCATTGATTTAAGTTTAAAAACCCCAAAAACTCATGGCACTAAGCAAAACCAAAATTCCTGGTGAAATGGCAACAAGGATACCTGGTCTACCCTAACAGAACCATGTAATCCCCTCTAACATCCAGGATGGGATCAAAGATGTTTAATGGGAACGTGCAAAGCCCTATGCTTTGGCTAATTAATCATAAAAAAAGTGCCTCTCATGGATTGGCGACGTCAAATGAGCACCAGCCGACAAAACCGCAGTTATTACAGACCTGCAGACGCCTATGAATCTTTTGATGCCTATCTCCAGTGAACGTTCCTGCGTCGCTCAGGACGCACGTGCGGAAACACACCGTTCAAAACAAGGATGCCGTAAGCCTGCACTGAAAAAACGTTCCCGCAACGTACAGAAATAACCACGGTAGCGCAGCAGATTACACAACGATGATTGCTTCTCTTAATTGTGGAATCCCATGAAATCACTGATGCCATGATGCTGTGCAGATTCGATCTCAATCCTGCAAAGAAATTAAGGGAACCAAGAGCTGGCAGAACTTGTAGTAACCGACGAAGTCAAACACCAGCCCTATCATTAACTACTTCTAGATGGTGTTTTTCTGGGTTTGTAACTACACGTGGCTTACGCCGTTTGTGGCTTCAGCAGGCTGTTTTACAGTTATTCTTTATACGAGAAAAAATGACTTTAAATGAAGGGCTTTCAGGACTTCTCCGCTGACGGTCGCCCTGAAGCCGCGGGAAGAGAGCAGCCCCCCCCCGTCTCCTTCCCGCCCAGCGAGGGCGGCGGGCGGCAGCACCCCTGCGGCGGCTCGGCAACCCCAGCGCCGAGGCCACACCGCTGCTGGCAGCTGACCCGCGGCCTGAGCGCTAGGACACCGCTAAGGGATTGCCTCCGGGGGAGGGGAGTGACCGGAATCTTAAAGCCAAATTGGGCTCGGTGCGGGATTTCTCGGGGGCCCGAGACGAGAGCCGGCGGCCCAGGACGGGCAGGCACCAACCGCCGCAGCCACCGCGGAGGTGCGGCTGCGCCCCAGCGGCCG
>VWZZ01008124.1:313411-361416 GCA_013399095.1 Psophia crepitans
TCCGGCCGGCAGTCGGGTGGGCTTTCCCCCCGGGCGGCAGGGGGAAGCGGGCGGGAGGTGGTGCGCTGCGGGCCCGCGGAGAGGGTGGGCGGGCCTGGCTGTTTCCGAGCGGCCGGGCCGGGGCTCCCCGCGAAGCCCGACTCGGCGCCCCGGTCAGTGCTGCCCGTGTACCGCGGTGCAGGCGGGGAGGGGAATCCGGCTTGTAAATCCCCAGAGCAGGGTGCGGGTACAGTGCCTGAGTGTCCTCTCACTTCGGTGCTTCTTTAACCTCGTCGCAAAAGCGTGAGGGAAGTGATTAGCAATGAAGCTCGGCTTTGGAGGAGCCACCGGCTCAAAGCTTTACTCCGCAGTTATCTGTAGGGGGCATGTTCGAGCCAGAAAGCGAGGAAACCACCACGTTTCTCAACGGCCAAGAAGGGTGAAAAGGTTTAATGGGGGGAGGGGGTTGTGTGAAGCTGCAGTGGGCGCCAAAGCCGGGTGGCGAAGCCAGTGACTGCTGAGCGAGGCCTGCACGGGCTGCCCTTCCCACCCCAGGGGCAGGCCCTTCCCGGCCGGCCGGCGTGCCTCCGGGCCTCCAACCTTCTGTGTCGTCCACCTTCATTCTGACCTCCCCTTTCCGAGAGAGAGGTGTGAAGGAAGTTCCCTACGCCTACAAATGAAATCTATCAATAGCTTGATTTGAGAGAGAGGTTCCTGACCCCAGGGGCTTTGCTTCGTGCTGTGCCCATCGTGGCATTGCTGTGTTTGCACTTTGGAGAGCCAGGAGCGGAGAGGGGGAAGTTGTTAGTGGAGTTGTTCCCAAACAGGATCTTTTACAGTGTTTCATGGTGAAAGTCTTCCAGTTCTCATTTTACAGTGAGATTTTCATAGTGCCACTTAGCCACTCTAATGGTGACCCAGTAGTGGATGAGAGTGTCCTGCCATTTTCTTGTACCTTGTGCTTGATGGCTCTGGCATGGGCAGAATTGGGAAGATAAACCAGTCTAAAAGTGATTTTTGTGAATACTGCCTGGCCCCTACAATGACCTCTTTGCCTGTTTAGTTCCCTGAAGTGTCAGAGATTCTCTTAACTAAACTGTAACTGGCTTCTGCAGAAGAGTCAGAATTGTCAGGGAAAAGACTAGAACTAAACATATTGAAACTAAGTTATAGTAGCTGCTCTGATATAAAAATTATCTTATTAATTAGCAAGTGTGGTAATAGACTTAACCTACCTGAAAGCAAAGCAATACTTTTCTATTCTGTTTACTTTTGAAGAAAATGTTCGGATCTTTCTCCAGTCAGCATGGGTGTGGAGGGATGTACCAACTGTGGAAATGTTGCTGTGTAGGTCAAAGGAGGGAAGAAGCACAATAGACATCTTTAATGAGATGTGAAGAACTTTCTTCCACCTGTGACAGCTCTGAAGTTGGCTTGTACTCTTTATGTGGAGCTTTTCCTCTCATCTAGTATTTATGGCCCAAAGCATAAAAAGTTGTCTGCAGAGGAAAAACTGGTGAATGTATGTCTGTAGTTTGTGTTAAAGGAGTTTAATGCTGAATTGTGGATCATCAGCTAGTTGAGGTTTTTACTGTAGGTTACATGGGCAATAGAACTTCTGAATGTTCTGGAATGCCATGAAATGGCATTTAGTAAAATGAGATGTGTGGGTTTTGACCTTCTGATCTTGTGAGGATAATGTGTTATTTCTGCATCTCAGCTGAAGCTGTTGCATCAGTATGTTTGTATCCCACAGAATGCAGAATCTGAACTTCTTAGTAAATGCACACTCCTTATTCCTCAACATTAGCTTTGTCAGTTTTGAAAAAATAAGTATTTTGGAGGTGTTAATATAGCTGTTAAATTTGCCAGCTTGTAGGAAGGTAAGACTTTAGTCTATGAAAGCAAGTTTGTTCAGTAGTTTGCAAGATGCATTGCAATGATATAACTGTACATGGTTATGGTGTCTGTTTCTTCAAGAATCTGCTTATACATGAGAGCTGTTTATATATGGTTGAAGTCATTTGAATATGGTTCCCATTTAACATGGTAGCTATCCAAGTGTTCTCCTCATCCTGAAGGAAGAAAGGCTTCACTGTTATTGTCCAGCATCAAGATTGGACGTGACTATAAAGGATGGGACAGTGTTTCTTGAGATGTTAACATTCCTTTGGGATCTGTTTTTGTTCCTGTATACGCTCTGTGTGGCTTGTCCTCATTCTCAGTCTTTTGAGATTCTTGGAGTAAAGAAGGGAGGCTGTCTTTAGATATCAGTGAAAGGATCTGGAGGACACAGCTCTGCGTTAGTAAGGTGAGATTTTGTCATGTGTTAATACGTCTACGAAAAAATGCCAGTTTTCTTCAAACTTCAGTTTTAATGTACTATAAAATCTACAGTTTGGTCAAAAGGAAAAAGGCCCTTCTGCCTGTCTCCATAACTATACCTTCTCTAATTATATATCCTCCATCAGTTTTTAAAAAATAATAGTTAGATATGTGGCAAATCTCTGATAGCTGGGTAAGACAACCTGACTTTCTGTGATGCTCTCAAGAGCTGATTAAGGTAGCAGCTGTAGAGCTTAGTCCTTTGAGCAGAAGTATCTTGCTTGTCTGCTTATCTAGGGCCACAGATAACTTCAGCAGATAGCAGCATAGTGTTTTCTATACTAAAGTACAAGAGTGGTTTGACAAAACCCTTGTAAAAATGGGCACAGATGGCTCACCTTCCTTAATTTGGGCACAGAAGGCTTTAGTCATGCCTTTCACTTCTGGGCTAATGACATTTTTGTTAGTCAATCAGAAATGAGCCATTTGAAACTCCCAAGTTACTTAGTTTCAGGACTTTATTATGAAAGTATGCAGACATTTGATGCCTTAGACCTTCACAGCATTGAGTTTAGATCACTCTATGTTGTAAATCTGCTCATACATGAGGGTGTTTCCATCTATGCATGAATGTGTCATATAAGCTTAAGTTTTCTTGGTTGTTGAGTATGGAAATGATTAAAGTCCTTCAAGTTTCTTTAATGAGAGATGGGAAGATAATATGGAGACTCTCTTGAGACTTGGTTTTTCAATTGCTTTGAAAGGATAAGAACTTGCTGGCAAATTATTTTAAACTGTCTTAGTTTGGTGTATGGTGTTAAGCAGTTCATAGTCCAGCTGTGCAAACAGTTGTGCTGAAAACATTCAGGGCCAGGGCACAGATGAGTGAGCTCATGGAGAGCAGTGATTTACCTGGACTGACACAGTTACTGAAGGAAATTCTTATGAAACTATTGTGTCAAATAGCACACAGTGAGACTACCTTCACTGCAGCCCTGGCGAGGCAATGCTTGGATCTTTAAGAAGCATAAGTGAATGTGTGTGTACAGGGTCTGTTTTTCTTCAAGTGAATGTTTCTGTGAAGATGGAATGACCTTTTGTGGGCTGAACCTCCTCTTTAGGCCCTGTGTCAGTGGCTTTATTCTTGTCTGCAGGGTCCACTGCTCAATTCTGACACTGGGGGGAGAATGGTGGGAA
Source organism: Psophia crepitans (assembly GCA_013399095.1). Classification (NCBI taxonomy): domain Eukaryota; kingdom Metazoa; phylum Chordata; class Aves; order Gruiformes; family Psophiidae; genus Psophia; species Psophia crepitans. The sequence continues at coordinate 316,913 of VWZZ01008124.1, forward strand.
AATCAAGTCTATCATCACTAGGAATACATTTAAATGAAAAAGTGGCTAATGTCTACAGTACTTGTGTCTAAATATTGTTGGATGTAGATGATATATCAAGAGATTCTTTATTAATAAATTGTGTGGGGGAAAATGTAAATTGGATTTGACTTGCAAAAGCTGTACTTCGGTTAGTGTTTTGCTGCATGACTGCACTTAGTGGGGATAAACTTGACTTAGAAAGTGTTTTATTTTTGAGGTTTTTCAAGGGGAGGCACTAACTGCTTTACAAATGAAATACATAAAATGTCTCAGCTGAAACATCCATTACAGTGTGAGAAAGTGCTGTTAACTCCACTAGCAATCCTGTATCTTAGGCTTTTGGCACTTTTTTAAGCAGACAGGAATGCTGTTGGGTAAAGTTTTAGTATACAGTCAAGGGTGTAAAGATTTAAAGAACCCCACATGCTTTTTCTGATTTGCAGCTGTTTAATAATACTGCATGATATACTCCAGTGTGCGACATCCTTGAAAGTGTGATAACTAACTAGTCATGCATGTGTTCTGGAAGAATCTTGATTTTATAATGTTCTGAGTTACTCTACTAATGTTCTTTCAATACTGATGCATTTATTAGGCTATCAAACTGTTAACTATTGGAATTGCATGCAGTTAAACTAGTATTTTGATTCTTGTCTTTGTTTTTATTGGAACTCTTAGTGCTCTTCATAGAGCAGGACCACAATTTTGTGTTTGTTCTTGGCTGTGCTTATCTAAACTTTTGCAGGGGAGTAAGAGTTGACAAGGCTTTTAGTTCTGCATCCCTTTGGAGCCTTGTCATTGAGTTTCCTTACTTTAAGAACTAACTGGAAAAATGCATTTGAGGGGACAATGTCCCAGAAACAACAGGAGTGTTTAAGAATACTGAATGATGAGGGGGGGATGTGGTTCTTCCTTTCTACAATCTATGCAATATCCACTTGAATTTCTACTTGTGAAAAACTCTGCATGAGTTCAGCTGCTTGTGTGTGTTGCACTGTATCCTGCTGTAGTAAAGACAATTTGGAATTGGTGCTGGTTTGGTTTAATAAGCAGATAATTAGTTTTAGCTGTTGAGTCATGGTTTATCCTGCACTAAACGTGGAAATAGCAGAGAAGACAGAAAAAGGTGACTGGCTCTGAAGTCGTGGTGTCTCTTGCAGAGTTTTTCCACAAGTAAGAATCTTCTCCGTGAAGGAGAGGCTTACTTGGCAGTTTCTAAGATTATGAATTAAAAACTCATCAATAGACCCTTTGAGTGCTTGACTATAAAGTTATTTGAATATTCTCTGTAATGGGTGTTTTTGTTGCCTATACTAGAGGTGCTAGGGCTTTGTTTTTCTTATGAGACAGATCCTGCTTCTATGAATGGAGCTGGGTGCAGTTAGTAGTAAAAAACGCATTAAGTATATTTGGACATGTTGTAGGGGGAATGGCATCTCTGAGCCTTGTAGCCCAGTTTGACTGGTTCTGTCAAGTATTGGGTTGCCTGAAATGCTGAAACATGATTACAGTGATAACGTGTGGATGATATGCTTATCTCTTCTTTACTGTGTTGGTTTATGGTATGTTATCAAAATCTTCTGACTCCCTGACTACAATCTGTATGTGAAGACCATGTAAATAAAGATTAAACAGGACCAAGTAAATGCCTCTGGAGCTTGCAAATCTGTTAACAACCTTGGCTAAAGGTGTGTTTGCAGTGAGCTTGCAGCTACAGTTCAGGAATGGGTCTGTTTTAGTTGTGTTCCCTTAGCAGCCTCTGTGAGTGATGCGGACTCAGCCTATGCTCTTGGCTTGGTTGTTCCCAGCCAAGCCCTGCAGGTCTCAACAGTCTAGTTCTGACAGGCCTGGACCAAGAACTGGCCTGCTGTGTGTCACAGCACAAATGGGGCTTGTCAGGAGGTGTTAATACATGAATTAATAGCTTTCCATTTTTAGCAGTAAGGACTGCTGTGAACTCATTCCCTGCTTTTGTTGGTTTTCAGTTTTGAAAATTAAAACTCTATGAATGGAACTCTGAAAATATCTGATTTTTCAATGTGATGTCAAGTATTCATGTCTGAGCAAGCAGTGTTGAGGGAACTGTCACCTACAATGGTGAAGGTTAACAGAATGGGACATACTTTGCATGAGGGTCTGGTTTGAGGCTGTAGAACAAATTTCTGCAGGAAATGGACTGCTTTTGGCAAATCAGTACTTAACCATTTCAGGTACACTTCTCTGATCATGACACCTTAATAGTAAAATCATTGGAAGGAGAGAAAAGTACATATGACAAGTACTGATCAAAGTGGCTTGAGAGACCTAAGTGAACAGGAGAGCTGGTAGTATTTGGGCATGCCGAAGTTCTGTTACAGTGTATGCTTTCACTGCTTTTTCACATGGAAGGTGTACTGATACTTCAGCTGGTGATAATGTTTAAAATGTGAACCATCTTCACATGCCAGTTGATGGATTTAAGTTTGTGTTACTGGGAGAGAGAAGCTAGTGGAGTTGAGGCATTGAAACATTTGTTGATGTTAAGGCTTAAGCTAAACACATGGTGTTTTCTGAGTCTGTAAATATTCTGTGTAAAAGTGGTATGCTAAATGTGTGTATGAGAGGCATTTGCAAAGCATCATTGGCTTACCTCTTTGCCTCCTGCTCAGCTCTGGTAATTTGTTGGGATGAAGTGTTGCACAAAGTTTAATGAAATGTTGTCTTCCCATAGCAAAATTACACTTGACAAATCAGCAAGTCTAGAAGAGTCTGCTATGAGATTTAGATGTTTAAAAGGTAAGACACTGTTTGTGGATTGTCCAGAGCAGTATGACAAGTATTTCCCATTTGTCTCTAGATAAGCAAATCTTGCTTCTGTGTTCTACAGTGATTTTTGTATGAAGTGGAAAAACCTGTAGGAATCTTACAGGTAAAGCAGCAATCAGGGAAAGGAAGGAAGTTAGTTAAAAGTGTTTTTTTTTTCTTAACTAAACTTTAGTGTGATTATTAAACAGCAGTGTGACTTACAGAATGCCAGCCACTGCTACTTGTGAAGGCCTCTAGATGTTTTTCTTCCAGTGTTACTGGACAGTGGCAGGACTTCTGTTAAGCTGTTGTGCACCATTCCAGAAGAAAGCCTTTAAAGTTGTTAAGCATGATAGGATCATAACTATTGTAACTATCTGTAATTAGATGCCATGTATAGGAAAACTACTTCTAAAATGTATATCGTAAAAAATGCAGAAAGATTTTGTAAATGTCAAATGAGTGGGAGAGGCTTTTTAAACCTTCTTTAAACTCTGCATATGATTACAGTGACCTGGTAGTTCTTTGCTGGTTTTATCTTCTTTCTGACTTTGTTTTTGAAGGGGCAGTACTTAAATAGTTTCTCCTTCAGAGTTGTCCTGACTGTCAGAATTTGGCATGTTTGGTGTCTTAAACTAATTTTTTTGTCTTGTGAGAAGTCCTTGTAGGACTCTCCCTAACTGGAAAACATTCCTCTAATAGCCAGGTGAAAGTGGTCCCTCAAGTGCTTCCAGCAGTGAGAGGCTTCTAGAAGTTCTGCCAGAAGCTAACAAGGAAAAAATTCCTGTAGTTCCATGTGGTGTCTTCTTTTTAAACCTTGCTAGTGTGTTGTGATGCAGGAATCATCAGGAGTGAGCCTTCAGGTGTTGATAAACCCTGTATTTGTGTAGTAAACAAGCCAGGAAAAGTGTGCCCGGAATCCCAAATAACTCCTCAGTTATGTCAGATGATAATCAAATACTTACGTAAATAACATCAAGGTAGATTCTTGAAGGTGAGCCTTTGTCTTCAGTCTTTCAGGTAGTTTCAGATTTGGACATGTTGCAAGTATTTTAACCTTGACTTTGCTAGCTCTTCTGTAGTCAGCCACTGTTAGAGCAGAAGGTTTATTTTCCTGTCTCTGGGTATTTTATGAATGATGCTCATAATTGAGCTCTCTTGTAGCCCAGTGTCTGTGTTTGCTTCTCTCTGCACTGGTCCAGACTTTGAGAGACTTCTGTGGACAATGCATCCTGGCTTTTACAGGTATCTCTGCAGGACCATGGTGTAATGGAGAGGCCATGTATACCAGCTGTCCTTCTCAACTTGGCTAAGTTGGTAGAGATTCTGGTTGACAGAATTTTGGAGATTGCTACATGTAGTAGGAAATGTTATGCTAAAAGCTTAATAACAAAGCTGAGCTGTTCCACTTCAGTGATCTGTTTTGAGCCTTCTTTGAATCAGTCTACATGACTGAATAAAATAATTTGTACAGTAGTATATGGCTGTATGTAACAGTCACCCAGATAGACTTATATCCTCAAGTGGTCAGTGGGATTTATCTTTCCTGAGTGCTCTTAATGCAAAATGCCTTCAGTAAAGCTCTGATCTTTTCTTAGAATTCAAGAGTATTAACTGGGAACTTAGTCTGTGGGCTGACAGGGTGGGGAAAAAATGTGGCCCCTGGTTATAAAATTCATTCATAAGCACTTTCATGTTAACAGGTTATCCAAAGTTAGTCTTCAAGTGTGAATGAGCTCTAAATTGGTAGCAAATTTTTTCTTCTGTCTTTTTTCAATATGTATGTTGTAGTGATGAGTCTTCATCTGTGCCTGAAAAGACTTGCTAGCAGTCTACCAGACTTCATGTGTGCAAGGTACTTGCTTCAAGCAAGAAAACTACTTGTTTAGGTAACACATTGGCTTAGTGACTAGCTTTACGGTAAAGCATGAGAGCATAGTTTCACTTGCAGTTTGGCCTGCCTGAAGGGTTGCTATTTTGGTAACGGGAGGACAGTAAAAGTGAAGCGTTTTTTGCAACTTGTGCAATTTGTGTTTGCAGAATGATCTCTTCATTCTGCCTCTTTACTCTGATCTCTGCTGTACCTCTCTGCCTACGTTGCATGCCTCTGCTCTATTCGAAAAGCATTGAAAAGCATGGTCATTAACACCAAACTGTGAAATAGATGTACAGTGGCCAATGCTGCCAGATATGTGGCATACACTTAGAATGATAAAGTAGTTGTATATTTGAATCCCTTTTATACTAACAGTTCCCAGGTTCTACTGCAGGCTTGATGTGCAGCAAAGGTCATGTTAGAGTAAGAGAAACCCCTTGATACAGGGATTCTTGTCTCTAAGCATTTGTACAAGAGATTCTACATGATGAGAAATAAAGCTACCCACCTTGTTAGCATTCTCTGCTGCTTTAAGTGATGTGTTTGACTAAAAAATCATGGGAGACTGAGTGTGGGATGCTGTGATATAGTCTAGTAAACCTTATGTTCTGCTTTCACTGACTTACTTAAACTCCGTGTTGTCGTGTTTTGTGATGGAATGTACCAAAATAATGCAATTAGAAAAATACATGTGTTCTTGTAGCAGAAGTTCACTATTTAACCTTTTCAATTTTTTTTTGTCTTAAAGACTAGATGAAGATGGAATATTGGCTTTTAAATACTGCCAATGAGTATCACATCACTTTCATTTAAATGTGGAGTCAAACCTGCTGTTTTCATGTGTTAAATATAAAATAAGATATGCATGAAATTGTATAGTTAAGATCATGGCTGTTGTGTATAATATTGAGACTAATCTGAAAGTATGTGCTTAGTGGAGGTACTTTGAGGTGTGATGGTACCATTATTTTGCAGTTTGATAATAGATATTTTTAATATTCTAATCCAGAAACTAGAATTTTGTCATTCAGGCACAAACAGGAAGGCTTAAACAATACTTGGAATGTGTTTTTGAGACTGAAGTTACAGAAAACTTCAGGAACTTCAGATCCATAGAACAACATATGGTATTCAGTATACAAGATCACTTCTGGTTTTATGTGTACAGGAAATTAAAGTTAATCACAGCTCAAAGGAGGAAGTAGGAAAAGGTGATGATATATTACTGACTTGTAAATAACAAGGCAAGTAGGCTGTGTCTCTGGGAGTTAAGGTTTTATTTCTAGGTACACGTGCACAAGTTGAAGCACAGCCATTCCTGTCACTGTCCATACAGTCACTTTGCTGAATTCTTGCTTAGTGTTTTAAGTATTGACTTGCTGGTTGTTAAGCTGGAACTTGAATTTTTATTGTTGGATAGGAAGGGCTAGCAAAAAGCTTTATTCTCGGGATATTAACGTTGGAGATTTAGACAAAGATTTAAGGTATTTATTATTCCATAAAAGTAATAGCTCATAGTCATGTACCTTAAATGTTTTTGTGTGGTAGTACTATCTGAAAACCCCTGTATATTGTTGCTTTGTTCACTGTTGTTACTGAAGTTGTAGTGTGCTTGAAACTACTGGAGTTCAGCTTTTTAAAGGTGGTCTTAGGAAAGTTGAAATAGCTTTTCTTTTTTCCCCTTTGCATTCCTTTGTCTGAAGCTGTGCTTCCACAGACCTTCTGGTGAGTAGCAGTGGGAAAACAAGTCAGGTCTGGGGGATTCTTGCATGTGGGGAACATGAGGAAAGAAGGTAGGTGTAGATTGTGAAAGGTGTGTCGTACTTTTTACTCAGGACCTGGTTCTTTGTAGATGTGACCCTGCAATGATTCTTTCGGTGCATCTGAGCAAAGAATCTGGGACTGAAGGAAAAGCAATATTACTGCCTTCAAAAAGGTGAGAAGGAAGATCCAGGGAGCTACAACCCAGTGAACTTTATCTTGATAGCTGGGAAGGTGATATACTAAATCTTGGAAACCAATGGGTGTAGGTGACAAGGATTTACTCACCTGATAGTATTCTGTGATCAAAAGACTGGCTTGATGGAAAAGGAAGGAGTAGTGGCTGCTGTTTATCTAGACTTTAGCAGGGTGTTTTGCAGTTCTTCCAATAACCTCTTCATGGACAAAGTGATGAACTGTGGGGTAGAGAAATGCACAATGAGGTGTATTGAAAACTGAACTGCTGGGCCCCAAAGGCTGTGATCAGCAGCAAAAAGTCCACCTGGAGGCCAGTCAGTGGTAGTGTACTCAAGGAGAGGTAGATAGTGGGGCCAACATACTTTAATATCTTCACTAATGACTTGGATGTTGGGACAGAGTGCATCTTCAGCAAGCTTGTTATGACTCTGGTGGGTTGACCCTGATTAGAATCCAGGTGCCCACCAAAGCTGCTCTATCACTCCTTAATGAGACAGAGGAGAGAAGGTGTAACAAACAGCTCCTGGGTTGAGATAAGGAAACATTATTCACCAATTTCTGTCCTAGGCAGAACAGACCAGACTTAGAGGAATTAATCTAACTTACTAGCTAGCAAAAGACAGAGTAGAGCAGTAGGAAATAAAACTAAATTGTAAAACACGTCCCCCTCTCTTCTTCCTGGGCTTACCTTCACTCCTGACTTCTACCTACTCCCCACCCAGTGGCACAAGGGGAATGGAGAATGGGGGTTACAGTCAGCTGATCACATGTTTCGTCTGCTTCTCCTTCCTCAGGGGGAGGATTCTTCCAGTGTGGGGTCTTTCCCATGGGCTACAGTCCTTAATGAACTGCTCCAGTGTGGGTCCCTTCCACACGGTGCAGATCTTCAGGAACATACTGTTCTGGTATAGGTCCCCCACAGGGTCACAAGTCCTGCCAGCAAACCTGCTCTAGTGTGGGCTCCTCTCTCCACAGGTCCTGCCAGGCACTCCTGGCCTACAGAAACCCAATGACGTTCAAACAAATGCCCAGTCTTGTACTTGGAAAGAGTGATCCCAAACACAAGTACAGGCTAGGGACAGCTTTGCTTTAAACTTAGTGGTCCTTCCCTTCAACTCTGCCCTGGTGAGTCATATCCAGAGTGCTGGGTGCAGTGCTGTGGTCCACAGGACAAGAGTTGCTCATTCTGGAGTAGGTCCATTTAGGGCTGTGAGCATCATTAAATGACTAGAGCATCTCTGATGCAAAGAGAGGTTAGATGAGCTAGGACTGCTCTGCCTGGAGTAGAGAAGGCTCAGGGTGTTCTTAACTATACAGCATTGTTTAGGTTAGGAAAGGTCCTTAAGATCAAGTCCAGCTGTTAACCTAACACTGCCAAGTCTACAATTAAACCATGTCCCTAAAAGCCATGTCAAATATATATATAAAATACAAATATCTGATGGGAGGGTAGAGCTGGACTTTGCTTAATGGTGCCCTGTGTGACAGGAGAAGAGTCACTGGGCACAAATTAAAACACATGAAACAATCTGAAGAAAACAGTTTTCCATGTGAGGGTGGTTGAACACTGCAACAGGTTTACCCACAGAGACAGTGGAGTCTCTATCTACAGGGACAGGGCCACAAGCAGTCAGTTTTTTTTCTTAAGCAGGCCTTTCTTATTGCACCTGCTCTGGGCAGGGGCCTTGGATGAGACAATTTCCAGAGGTCCCTTCCAGCCTCTGCTATTGTAGCTACCTGACCTGGCTGTGCTAGAGGGATGTACACCAAATTGACTTTATGTAGAAAAATCAGACCTTATGTGATCTACAGGCTTGCTTGAGGTGTGGGCACATCATGGGCTTAAGCACTTTTCCACCCTTCCCTCTCACTCCTTTTTATGTCAGCACTGGCTCTTAAAATATGCATTCTGAGTTGCCTTTGAATGCTTCCCACACCACCCTCTACATGCCCCCCCAGTAAGAGTTTGGTGCCTGAGTGTAAAGGAAGAGGCAGGAATGAGAGAGGGTGGGAGCACTCTCTTTGGTGGCAGTGCAGTTTTAGCTTGGTGTCAGTCAATGCAGAAAAACATCTGGAGTTCAGTTAGTGGTCAGTTGGGTACTTCGGGGGGGAAAAAGGTGACGCAGTCACTCACAGTGGGCTGTGTATGAGGAGGAAAGAGGCAGGTTGCATTTACTTGTACAGAACATTGGAAGAGAAGAGGTGATTATTGCAAGAAGAATGTAGAGTGTTTAGCTGGGTATAAGGGGAAAGCTATTATGCTCTCAGAAATGCTGCAAATACTGCATTAAAGACTTCTAGTGTCTGGCAGAGAGCCTTGTTACCTCGTGTGTTGTGTGTATTCCTCTTGGCAATCTGAATTTAAAGGTGGTGGTAGTGCAGGGAAAGAGTGGGGCTTGAATTCTGTAATGCTTTGAGAGCTCATTTTGGTACATGATTGTTTTACCCATAATTTAATTTCCAAAAGGATACTTGGATGCTCTGGGAAACTTATATTGACTGGATGTGCTGGTAAGTTCACACATGTGCTGTTGTGGCACATTATACAGACTTATCTATATTCACTACTTAGCTGGAAGTGCTCAGAGTAGGAGTGTAGGGGACAAATTATGTGGAAACTCTTTCACAAAAAGCAGCCTTCTACTCTTAACCTTCTGTTATACAGAAGACTGACATTGAGTAAGTGCACAGGGAAACCTGATGATCTGTTTTCTCATGGATGGGTGAATAGTAGATTACTACTTCCACTTGCTAGTCGTTTTTTTTAAGCCTCATGCCATGCATGATTTGTTGATCTCTAAGTCAACATGATGAAGCTGATATTCACAGGTGCAAGTTGATTGAAAGGAGTAATTTTAGTATAGATTCCTGCTTCCTGCTGCTCTGCTTTTGCAGAGCTGTCAAGAACAAAACAAAGGGTTCTTCCTGAAGGAGATGTTTCTGATAGACCTCCAAACTGAATACCTGGGAGGTGTGTGTAGCTAAAGCCAGTTTTTTGCTTGCACTTGTTAACATGTCAGTTAACTGGGCTAATGTCTTTGTCCTGGGGAGCAGTGGAAGCAGGGGCTTTGGGGTGTGCTTGGAGGGGATCTTTTCATTCTTGACGTGTGGGTTTATTTTGTAGTTGCTGTTGGAAGGAAAGACCAGTTGTCATTTTGAACTCTGGTTGAGACTGTGATATTTCTGTGGCAGCTTCTCTGGATAGTGTGTTTCAAACATGAGTGTACTCTGTGTGCTCGTCTTCCATGCAGGCAGATACTTTTAACCAGGACAAAAGTAGTACAGTGAAGTTTTCAAGTTTTAAGAAAGATTGCCATGCAGGAGTTGATGACTAAATGATAATTAGTTATCTGCAAATCCCTATGTACTGCTGTGTGCTCTCATGTGTGGGGCAGAGGGGGAGCTAGTAGGATGACTCTGTTCACTTTTCATAAACTGTGGTGACTTGTCCTCTTTCTTTATTATTTCTGTATTTGTTTTGGTGCCTAAAGGAAATCTGGGACATGTGAAATATAAGTGCTGGAGCCTGAAGCTTCTCCTTGGTTCTGGATTCTAAAACCAAAGAACATTGTGCTATCTAAACATTTCTGCAGCACACCCCTAATTCTGGAGTTTTTTGTAATTAAGATTGAGATACGATATTGGCATTGGAAAAATGTCTGATAACGCTATGAATGAGGAACCCCTGTACACCTATAAGCCTGGTTACAGTATTTCCAGTAAGTGGGGGTGGAGGGAGGCACTGTGGATGGTCTGACTTGACTGGCGGGCTTGGTGCCAGAGCAGTCAGATGTGCTGCTGCAGCAGGTTGAAGGCCCAGCCTCCTGCTGCCCTCCTCTTGGACTGCCCCTGGGACCTCCCCTGGCTAAAAATGAATCTTCTCAGGTGTTCCCTTCATAGCTTTTACCTGAAACCCTCCCACCTTGTCTCTGCATGCTTCCTTTTCCTGTGGGACTTTTGAAGAACTGGAGTTGATAGGTAGTGCCCATGTGTGAATTTCAGACTTGCACAAAAAAATGGCTTGATATATTGAAATTGTCACTTTACACAGCTCTGAAACAGTTTGCCAGCCATTTAGGTTGCTGTTTAGTGTTGGCATATTCTGCATTTTGGCTCCTAATGTATGCTAACTCTTTAATGTATTCTTAATAAAGCAGTTCACTTTTTTCTTCACCTTTCTCTATTGAAAATGTAGTTCTCAAGGGGGGAAAATACATGAGAGAAGCAGAAGCTTACAGAAGTGCTTTGTGTGCTATTGTTTTAATTGTGTTACATTTTTACTAGAGGAAATGATTCAAAATCAGGGTAAGAAAAATTTGAAGTCAGAAATGAGGGTGAATATTTTCAAACGAGAGCTAATCTGTTCCCATAGCCTACCAAGATTTTGTCAGTCCTCTGGTATGAGGAGGTCTTAAACCAGAATATTTTTAGAGATGGTCTGGCTCAACAGCAGATTACTGAGCTCTGTGTTGGGAATATCTGAGTGAAACTAGCCAGTGTTATGCACGAGGCCAGAGTAGATGCTTACAGTAACTGGACTGTGAGCTGTGCTTGTGTTCAGATCACTGTCAAATAATGGCTGCTTCGCTGCTAAAATTTCAGGAGAATGTCTGCAACTGCTGCAATTAATCCCATCAAGGGTGCTGGGATTCCAGGCTGGCTTAACTGGGTATTAACTTGCTTGAGAAATATGTATCTCAAATCTTACACACAGTGGTTTTATCTCTGTTCTCTAGAGAGAACAGACAAATAATTGTCAAATATTTACAACAGTATTTCATGCTTGGTAACCAGAGTTTGTTTCCTTTGTTCCTGAATAATAAAAATTAATGACTACTTGAATTACTATTTTGATGTAGATTAAAAGGTGTTCCTACTGTTCTAATCACCATTGTCCTTTCTGCTTATCAATAGTTGATACAGCATATCTGAGTTTGGAGAAGGTGGTGGCAAGTAGATTTGGGTGAGAGATCCTGAGATTGCTGAAACTTCCTGATGCCTTCAAGCAACCACTGATGCCTCAAACATTTTGAAAAGGAGTCTCCAACTTTGGAGAATTAATTAGCCCTCCAAGGCAAATCTTGTGTGGCATAACCAAAAGGAGACCTGATGAAAGAGCATGTTTTAATTTCCTGAGGTTAATCACATACTAGGAAGAACCTCAGTGAAGCTTGTGCCTGGCTGTTTAGCAAAGAAATGCTGCTGAATGATGAGCGGCTTGTGAGGGATTAGTATGTTCATAGAGCAGAAAAATACCTGTGGTGATTTGTCCTGCAGACTCTGCCAAGATGCACCTAGCAGGAATCCTTGAAGCTGTTGAAAGCAGGCTAAATGTGGTATGAGCCCTTCAGTTCTTCCAGAGTATGTTCTCTGTAATATGACTTAAATATCTTGCAGGAGCTGCAGAAGTGAAGTGATTGGAGGATTAGTTACATACTAGTTCATTTTGGGTTTCATGCAAACTTGCTGATCTGGGACAGTATGGCATGCATTATTAAACTGAGTTCTTGTTTAATGTTGTGATGATGACATAAGAGATACGGGAAGAAAATGTGCATGGGCTTTGTAAAAGATAAGGCCAGAAAGTAAGAGTGAGGCAGGAAGTGAATGTCAAGCAAGAAGAGGGGACCACATGTCTGAAGTGACAAAATTTCTTTGAATGTGCTGGCTTTGGGGCAGATGCTCCTATCCCCCAAAGAATGCTGATGCATGTCAGAAATTGCAAGTCTAAAGTGAGTAGTGCAGAGATTCCAGTCTCTGAAGCTTTGCATTGGGAAGGGAAGAGTTTAAGAACTGTGGCTCTAATTGTGGCCCTATTTCTTTTATGCTTTTGATGTCCTGAAAACATGTTGACTTGATTGTTGGTCCACTTATTCCTACTGTAATCACAGTTACTGGGCAGATAAATTATGCTCTGAGCTATATTATTGCCTGTGCCATGGAGGTACCTGCCTGATGCTAGATAAGTAGTATAAAGATCTGCCTGGTACAAATGATGCAGATTTTGACAGAAGGGTAGGAAAGGAAAAAAAATGTAATGGTAGTGGACCATGTGGGGTGTTTCCTCAGTAGCACTATTAATGCTTTTTACCCTTACTAACTTAGAAGCGGTCAGCAATTAAATCATTTGCTGTTATCCAACAGAACTTAATTTTCTTCAGTCTATTTCCCCATAATTTGCAACATAGGGAGCTAATGAGTAAGGCACAGAAGGTGAAAAGTAAATATTTATCATGATCAGACAGCATGAGCAATAAGAAGCATGGTCTTTCTATTAAATACCTTTGGGAAGGTATTGAGGAATTGGCTTGCTCATGACTTTGTGTGAAGAAAATGAAAGTAAATGCTTTATCTACTTCAGTCTGGTTAAAATGTAAAGGGATAATTGAGTCCAGGCTTTACAGATGGGTAAACATATGTTTCAAGTAATCAGGTTTTTAGCTTTGTCTGCTGTGGAGTTGTGTAAAGATGATAGATGAGCTGAATGTTTGACTGACTTGGTATAAATTTTCTGTTAACTTGAAGAATGTACAAATCAGTCACACCCTGGAAACTCACTGATATCTGCAGGCTACACTTACTCTCTTCCCACCCCCGAAAAGTAAATACCTTGGAAACCAATAAGACAACATAATTACCTTAGGAATAACTCTTGGGGCAGGGAGGATGATGTGTCAGTGCTGAAGCATTTTGTTAGAAACTGCGCCTTCATAATGTAGTTGTGCCAAGTGATTTGTTCGATAGAGACTTTAAATCCTGGTTACATTATTGACATATTGCATGACTGTAGTGGCTTAGTTTTAAGTTTGTGAAGCAAAAATGATACTTGCCTCACTAGGACAGCCTATAGATAAATACTGTATAGGTCTTCTCACTGATGCTTACTGATGTGACAGTTTTTCCAGTTTCGTTCTTCTGGTAGGTGCAGCTTTACTAATATCCTCCACTAACTTGCCTTATCAATTCCAAAATCAACTGACAAAACTTGCAACTTTTTGGGATACTTATTTGAATGGAGCATCCAAACTAGTTGCAGTGAAGATTGTTGAAAACTAAACCAACAAAACTTATACATGCAGCAGACTTAAGGCTTCTAAAGCACATTCTGACTGAAGAAATAACTTTTTGGAGAAATAATCATTTTGCTTTTGAAGATAATTACCAGAGTAACTTACTCAGTTATTTCCAAGTGAATTTTTGTGTGGTGTTTTGAGTGAGAGATCTTTTCCATAGCATCATGACGATTTCAGCTGGGGGCCTGCTCTGTCCTGAATGTTAGAAAAAGGATGTTTCTGTAGGGCAGAGTGGATAGGCTAGTTTGCGCTGTCTAATCTTTCAATGCATTTGAAAAAATATTAAGTGGTAAGACAGGGAAATTACGAAATTTCTTGTCAGTGCTGTGGTTTTTCTGGGATTAAGTGATTCAAAAAGTAAGGAGTAAGGACTTTCTTGGATTGTGGTAGTGTAGGTGACCAATAACAGCCATAATAAGAATACATATTACATCCACTGTAGATAAACACTTTTGTTCGTGGGTGAAGACTGATTTAAAAGAAAATTGTTTGGATCCCCATGCACTGAAGAATATCTCTGGGGATGGGGGTGGAGGGGAGAAGGTACATGAAAGCTGTTGTTCAGATGGAACTCAAGTATTCCAGGATGTCAGCAAAAACTGTTCAGCCTTTTTAAAAAGTGGAACTGATTTGAGTGGAAAATCCTTACTGATTTGGGTTTTTTCTCCCTTTATCTTGCAGCTGATTGCAATGCCATTCTTAAAGCTCTACAGCCCATTTTTCAGGAGCAGGGAATGACAGAAACAGTTCATAACTGGGAAGACCATGGCTATTTAGCAACCTACATCAAAAAAAATGGCAGGTGAGTGGACTTTCTTTTCCTTTCTACAGGTTATATATCCTCTGTCCTCCCTTACAATTGTTTGTCCTTGTATTGGATCTCCTGTGGTGCAGGCAGGTCAAACTGTTCTCCTACCAGCCTTGTGTGTGAAGTGACTAAAATAAAGCAGAATACTGTTGATAATCTTGTCTATGTCGTCTTGCAGTTGGGATATCAGAACAACTGAATTGGTTGATCTGGGCTGTATTGATGCAGTAACACTGTACAGTGTCTTGATCTCAGGGCCAGTGCTTCCAGATGTGGGACAGATAGCTCAAGTCAGTTAACTGTATTTGTAGTTCTTCTGACAATTTAATATCTCTCAACGTGTTCAAGTGTAACATAAATGTGTGAAAGATGAAAACTGTCTTGTAGTGCTTTTAAACACTTCATTATACACTTCAAATTCTCAAGCAGCTACTGAAGTAGCTAACAGCATGACAAAGGTGGTTGGCGTCATTAGAGACACTCACATGATCAGAATCTGCTGGGATAAACTGGTAAGCAAAACCACACTCTATTTCCTGAAGCTGATTTACAGTGTCAGACTTAGTTAATTACTGTATACATTTATCTGGCCTATTTATTAGTAACTACCATAATTTTATTGCATTTAACTTATTTCCAGTTAGTCAGTTGCTTGTTCTTGACATCTGTTGTGGCAGTTGCTGCTTTTGTTCTCTTTGAAATCTCTACTTTGGTGTTCTTCAGGATTGGCTTTAAGCTAAATAAGCTTTAATTTGTTGGCTTGCGTCTCCTCCTGGGTGTCCTATTAAGCGGTTCATTTGACCACACTTAACATGAGAACTGTCTTAAGGATTTTTAAGTTCTCTCTGTAATGAGAAGAAAAACCTCTGGAAGGAAAATTATATCTAGGTGAGGGTGCCTGTTCACATACAACTGAAACTCCAGCATATTTGTGTGTACAGCTCTCCATCTATGCATTTTATATATAAAATAAGTTGTATAGACAAACTGTGCTGATAAACTTGGGGCCTGACTGAAGAAAAAGTAAGGTGGCATGAGTCTAGTCCAATGGTATTATCTTCACCAATAAGGCTTCATGAAGTTCTTGGTATTTCAGTCAGCTTCTCAAATGTGGCACTGGCTGCTTCTCATCAAAAATACTTGTTTTCATTCTTGATGTGCCTAGAAAAATGTTACTTGTCTTTTTTAGTCTGTCTTATTCTGTCTTTAGTTACTTGTACAGTCTTCCTGAAATTTAATCAAGATTCCAGTTCTCTAACCCTTTTTCTGATGTCAGTGGAAACATAGCCAAGTTAGTAACTTACTAGTCTTGTGCTGTCCTTCCTCTGTATTGGGTTAGGCTTGTATTTGCTTCCCCCAAAAATATAATAACAAGGATACACAAACTCTGAACAATTAGAAGGTAAAATACCTGAAAGGATGAAGGACTTAAGATTTAAAGGTTGTATGTCTTTGATAAATGGCCTCACTTTGCTTTCCTATGTTTCCTTGAGTGAAAGTGACAGGAGATGTGAATTCTCAAACTGGCTTTCCTGTTCACAATCTCATCTGATCATCCCCTTAAATCACCTAGTTCCACTAAAGGAGAAGCTTCCAGAGTTAAATTACCTGTCTTTTGATGTGTTCCAGGAACCTTTCTAGGGGATAGCCTTCTGTTGTATAACTTTTTTCCAAGAGATAAATGTGTGGATGTCTAGAAGGATCTCTGAGTAAGGTCCTTATGAAACTCTAAATTTTGAAGTATCTAACCTGATTTTTGTTACTATACTGTCAACTGAAAATACCTGTTGCTGCAAATTTTGCTGTCTTAAGAGCTAGAATATAATACTAATGAAGGTTTGAAGATGGAAAAGAGGATGTAAAAGTTGACATGTCTGTAGGAGAGGTAGGGAGGAATTCATGGGAAACACAAGTCTGTACACTCCTGGTAACAGAAGAAAGGTGGTCAAGTTGCTAGTTTCCGTGGTAAACTAGAGCCCGAGCAGGGGGATATCCTTGTTGCCCTGACTATAGGCTTGGTAATTCAACGTACTGGAGAAATGTAAATAATACCTACCTCCAGTCATTTTTTTGATGCTTTTCAAACTGTCCTCAGATAGCATGGGGATGACGACTGGAGAACAGGATGCTGTTTCCTGAAAGCTGTGAGCTTCAGCAATTGCTGGGCATTCATGCTGACTTCTCAGTTTTTCCTGTGTATGTTTTACTGTTGTTGATCTTGTGCTTTGCAGCAGCATGACACTTTGGGTAATTCAGTTTTTCACTATGCTGCTAAATACAACTTAAGCTTTTGTACTAGAGGATAGATCACAGTATTCTTACTGCTGTGGGATGAGGAAGATGGGAAGGTGGACCTAGTGACCTTCCCCCAGGGAAAGAAGGGAGGATCTGTTATGTTGGGTCTTGGTTGTATTATATGTTGGGTTGGAAAGCACCTCAAAGATCACCTAGTTCCACCCCGCTGCCATGGGCAGAGACTCCCTCCACTAGACCAGGTTGCCCAAAGCCCCATCCATCCTGGCCTTGAACACTGCCCAGGGATGGGGCCTCCACAGCTTCTCTGGGCAACCTGTTCCAGTGCATCACCACCCTCACAGTAAAGAATTTCTTCCTAATGTCCAATCTAAATCTTCCCTCTTTTCAGTTTAAACCCATTACCCCTTGTCCTATCACTCCATGACCTTGTAAATGGTCCCTTTGTTTTGCCTGTAGGCCCCCTTTAAGTACTGGAAGGCTGCTATGAGGTCTCCCTGGAGCCTTCTCATCTCCAGGCTAAACAACCTCAACTCTCTCAGCCTGTCTTCCTAGGAGAGGTGTTTCAGCCCTCTGACCATCTTCATGACCCTCCTCTGGACTTGCTCCAAAAGCTCTGTGTCCTTATGTTGAGGACCCCAGAGCTGGATGCAGTACTCCAGTTGGGAGGGGTCCCTCAAGAGCAGAGGGGCAGAATCACCTCCCCTGACCTGCTGGCCACACTGTTTTTGATTCAACCCAGGACACAGTTGGCTTTCTGGGCTGCAAGTGCATGTTGCCAGGTCATGTTGAGCTTCTCATCAACCAGCATCTGTAAGTTCTTCTCTTCAGGTCTGCTCTCAATCCATTCTCTGCCCAGCTTGTATTTGTGCTTGGGATTGCCCCAACCCATGTGCAGGACCTTGCGTGTAGCCTTGTTGAACTTGATGCAGTTTGCACATGTGCACCTCAAGCCTGTCAAGGTGCCTCCGAATGGCTTTCCTTACGGCATGTTGACCACACCACACAGCTTGGTGTTGTCGGCAGACTTGATGATACTTCTGGTCATGACTTAGTGTGCTAAGTAAATGAGTGATTGTCCTTGCTCCCCAGCTCTGACATCTGTACTGCTGTGGAATTCTGGCTTGTTTCCTGGGGTTTTTTAGGGCTGTGCCAACAGCTGGCAGGGTTTTTGGTTTGTTCCAGAGTCCCCTCCCAAAAGGCAGTGTTGGTGAGACTGTTCAATTTGGGCTGTTTCTGCTCTAACACAGTTGTATCAAGTATTCAAGTAGCCTTACTCTTCTCACATACAACCCTCACATCATGATCTAGGGTGTGCAATGCATATGGTCAGCTTGATGTAAAATATTTCCCTGGTGGCTGCAGCAGAGCCCTTGTGTCACTTCACATGTTTTGATATCACAGTCAGTGGGTTGAGGGAGAAACTTCACTGTCTTTTGGCCACAGAATACCATGCGGACCATAGGGAAAGCTGGGGCTAAGTGGTGTGAGTGTGGCCAGCTCAGCTTGTTGAGCCTTCCAGGCTGAGTGCAATCAGTTTAGTCAAGTACCTGTTTAATAGCACCATATGCTGGACATGTCTTAGACCACTGCTGTTCATTTTTCAATGCAGTGAGAAATATGATAATGGATACTGAGTTTCAGGAAAAAAATTTGGACTTAACGATGCCCTAAATACTGTGGTGTCCAAGACAGATGACATGAATGGGCTTTCTATTCCTGCAGCACCATTTTTGCCTTTCCTGATTTGCATAGGCTGATTGACTTGCTTTATTGTTCTCCATTTGACATGTTTTTAGGTGTAGAAGTCTCCCCTTCTCCCTGTAAGTACATAGGTGCTGCAACTTTGCCTTTGCTTTTTCCCCCATGTGTACTGTGCTGCAGTCTGCATCACTGCTCCAATCATGAATGGGCTCCAACAGAGGTGGTTTTGATTAACTGTAAAAGAGTTGAACTTTGTTTTAATATCTAATTACTTCTGTCAGCTTAATGTTCTATACAAGTGTTGTCAGTTCAAAATTACATGTGCTAATGAAGACTCTTAATCCTTATGAAATAAGTTCTCAAAAGTTCTGATATAATAAGGTCTGGAAATGGTTGAGCTTCTAAGAGAGGCTACCCAGGAGAGCATCCTAAACAGAGCTGAATATTAGTTCACTTTGCAAGTGGCTATTTTTCCTGGTGCAGTGTTAAATGTAAACTAATAAAGAATGGTTATTGTTTGCTTTTGGTGTATTTATTGCTGTCTGAACTCCAGTGCATACTGGATTTATCTTCTCTGGAAGTTATTAACTTTACAGACAATAAGCTGTCCAGCTAGTGCTGCTAGTTACTCCTCTGTGCTTTGCCAGCCCCATTAAACACCGAATTGGGGAACAGTAGCATGTGCAGAAGAATTTGCTGAGATCCCAAAACTCACAGGAGTTTTGTTGTCTTGAGTTTTCAGATAGCTTGAGGAAACTGCATATACTTTTTAAGGCAGCCTTAAATAACATTTCTGTTAACTGAAACTACATTCACTGAAACAAATGGGGGTGTGACCACTTAAACAATAGACTGGACGGTTAAAAAACCCTGCAAAACAAACACTTCATGAGTGATAAGAATAAACTGGTAATACAGAGTATTTGATACTAACTAGGCTTTATTTTCGTACTAGCAGTTGTCATCTTTTTATTTGAGACATAAAACATAAATTATAAAATTTTAATGCTAATTAAAGTAGCTTGCACAACTAGGAGGAAATTAGCCAAGGCACGCAGGTTTTTTCCTCTTACTTCCCTGCAAAACACTGTACTTCTGGAAATGAAGTAGCTTGATGGAGAGTGGGTATGTCATGAGCAGTTTACTGTAAGGATGGCTGGGTGTTACTGGGCAGAAGTGTTCCCCCAGGGTGAAAGATGTATGAGTTGGTGCTGCATGTGGGTAGGAATCTTGTGGGTATGCACATACAAACACATTCTTAACCAGCCAAAGGTGAGTGAGCCATTGCAAGACAAAGATGTGCAGCTGATGTAGCAAGATGGGTACTAATCCCAGGAAAAAGTTTGAAATGAGATAGTAATATGTTGCTAAACAGTGTCTACAATCCAAAGTCTGCAGAGATAAACCCCATAGCCTGCAGTGTGCTGGATTGGTAAATTGTGGGCTGTGCTGTTGACAAAACTTTGTCTCTGACAAAGGTACTGTGTGAACAGCCCAGTGGAGGGCTGTGGTGGTTAAACGAATCAGAGCTGATTCGGGGGATTAAGCCATGCTTTCCTGTTGTCATTACCAAAGCAACAGATCCCAGCTCTCCTTTGTCTGAACTTAAGCAAGCAAAAGTCACATGTGGCAACTCTACCTGGTCCATTTACTTCATGATTTCCTCTGACAAAGGACCTAATTGAGGAAGGTTCAGCTAAAAACCTTTACTAATGTGGTTGTCAAGGCAAGGCCCTAGAGCTGGGCAGGAAATGGTTCAGCTGAGCCACTCAAGTCCCTGTCTGCAGTGGTAGGAATGAATACGCTTCTCTGGGCTTTGCTAGCCCCCTTGCCCAAATGCTGGTTGGGGAACAGTAGCACAGGCAGGAGAGGAGCTCTGTTTCTGAGTTTTGGGGCCTCAGCAGTCTTGTTTGCCCAAGCTGTGTGTTTAGATCACTTTCAGAATGTTTTCAGGGTCGGTCACCATAAGTGGCATGCAGTTACTGAAGTGTCACTTACTCTAGCTTAGACTGGACAGTTAAAAAGAGAAGTTAGGAATGCAAAGTCTTTTCTCAAAGTATATGGTACTTTGTACAGAGTCATAGGGTCCAATATATCTTAACAGATTAAAAAAGGTTACTAAATCTAGGGTAAAGAGAAAATCATTAAAGCTAATAATCAAAATTGAGTATATTTTCAACCAATACTAACTTTAACAGCATCACTGCCTGTGAGCAAGTTCTTGTATACTGTGTACAGCTACCAGAGTTTTTCTTGATCTCTGTGCATCTATATTCCCTCTTCTGTTATGTACTCCACGAAAATTCTTTAAAAACACACAGAACATGAAACTTGGACATTGCGGTAGAAGACTCTTTCAGAAAAGCTTTGGCCTCCCCTATACACACATCCAGCTTTAGCTTCTGTTCTGTGTCTGAATTCTTGTTTAGAGGAGTATAATCCTACTGGCATTTGACTTCACTGTTCACAGCAATGGAATATTTACACAATTGAAGTTGGTTTGTATGTCACTGAGCTGATGATGAATATGTTGGAGGGAGGGGTGAGTGTTTTTAGTTTTCTGTGTTAGTCTTTGACTCACCATTTATATGTTAGTTAGCATATTTTAAAGGAGAAGGGTGAATATTCCTAAGCTCTTGTTTCAGGCTAAAATGTTGTAGTTTATTCATGGAGTTACCCAAAGTATGAAAATGGGCTGAAGAATTGGAGGCATTTGCTAGGAATTGGCCACAGTTTAGAACTGTGGTAGTCTTCATTGGTTTAACTTCCTCATTTTGGAAATAGAGAACAGGGATAATGGTATAGTGGAAAACTGGTTGCTTAATTCCTTGAGGTCTTTCGACTACTTTAATTAGATGAAAAACATTAAAAAAAGGTATGCATTATTGAAACAAGGTTGAAGTTTTTAATTTAGGATTTCTTAGCATATTATTTTTGGATTTCCTACTATAAGTAGGTTTTAATTTCCTTCTCATTATGAGAAACTTGACAGGTGATGCTCTTATTGGCAAGCTATTTTTCAAATACTTGAACTAATCTCTGTTCTACACTGATTCAGAGTTAGTCTGTCAGTAGATAAAAGCTTTGATGGGGGAAGAGGGGTTTGTAGGTACCTGTCTGTCTATCCAGTTTTATTCCCTGGGTGTGGTGGTGGAAATCCTTTCTCAAATATGTGGGGTTGCAATGTTTCTTACTCCTCAGTTTAAGTAACTAAGGTAAGATACACAGCCTAGAATCTGGTGATCTCCCTGCTTATGACTCTCTTGGGTAAAGAGGATGCTCATGTAAAGCCTCTGTGTGTCAAACAGTTATTTTTTGATTTGTGCAATTGGGATTTATTTCTTAATGTGAGATGTTCCCTGTTCAGGTGGCAAGATGCAGCACTCAATAGAATTGTTTCTGTAGATGAGACTCATGCATGCAAGCACAAAAAGCTTGAGCGCTGCCCTAGAATATATGGCAGGTATTCAGGTGCAGCAGCAAGTGGGGCCCTTCTTACAGCAGGGGCTGCTTTTCATCTGCAGATTTTGTTGCTTAATGGAAAGGATCCCTCCTCCCTGAGCTTTCTTTTGTTGCTGCTTTTGTGAAAGTATATGCAAGCACACCCCAAAGGCATGGCGAGTGTTTTATTCTGAAAACAGGAATTAAACTTTTCAATAAGACAAGATGCAGGAGGGAAGACTTGAAGAAAACTTAATTTTTACATGTTCCCCTGCCCACCTCATCTGGTCTGTA
The DNA here is from genome assembly GCA_013399095.1 of Psophia crepitans. Lineage (NCBI taxonomy): Eukaryota > Metazoa > Chordata > Aves > Gruiformes > Psophiidae > Psophia > Psophia crepitans. The sequence continues at coordinate 339,126 of VWZZ01008124.1, forward strand.
AAGTAGTCTCTGCTATATTTTCATAGGTAGAAAATAAACTATATTATCATGGTTCTTAGAACCCCTCCCCTAAATATTATAAGAGCTGCTGTTGCATACCTGTGTTCATGTGTGTTCTGCCAAGCAGACAAGTGTGAAGTAACAAAAGCCAGCCTAGCCTTTGCTGTCATCTGATTGAAGCTAGTGAGTCTTTTGTGGGTTTACCCTTGGCCTGCTGCTGTTGCCTTAGTGCTTGCTGCTAGTCAGGTTGCTTTTCCGAATGTACAGTTGTACTGTTTGTGTGTTTAAATTGTTACAGGCATTTTAGCTTATTTTAGATGTTAACTTCCAACCAAGGTGTAACCACTCTGGATCTGTATCAGCTTCTTCAACAATTTTGAATTTCATTCAAGGTTGTTTACAATAAATTAACTGTCTGAGATTCAGCCAGATGCTCAGAACTTGAATTTTGCCTCACTACACTGTTCCAGCCTGGTGCCTGGCTTCCACCTTTCCTCTCCCTGCAGGTGTGAGGACCCTGCTGTTCTGGTAGAGGTAACAATTTGATGAAATGCATGATGGTTCTGCAGCGTTACTGTCTCTATTATAATGCCATCATATCATTTATGATAATTTTGAAGTTGTGTGGTGGTTTTTCAGAGCAATCCTTCTCTTTGCTTTTCCTTGCTTCACACCCAGAAAAAGACTGCAAAGCAAAGGCAGTAACATCGTGTCCTGAGGAAATATTTCACGCAGTCATAGGAGAAGTGAAGACAATGTCAATTGTCAAATCTTACAACAGCTATGTGACTCTTCTAGGAAGGGAAATGTAAAAGGGAACTCAAGTCATAGGATGATCAGTCTGTTGCTTATTTGTGTAAATCGCCACCCCTGGAATATGGGAACAAACTGATAGAAAGTTTTTCTGACAATACAAATATTTCTGGCACTGTGCCAGATTTCAGAACTTAGTAACAGGGTGTCTGATGAACTGTGAATACTTGATTCTATCTGCAGTGCTGCAGCTCTGAGGGCCTGGAGCAGGTCTGTTGGCATTTCACCAGAAATACCCCTCTTCACTGTGAACGGTTTTGTCCAAAACCTGCTGGGGTGACTCTTTTCTGTCTTGTGTTTTTAAAAAAAAAATTACCTGGAGTCTGACAATAAGGCTGTTTGCTCTTAAGCTTATGCCTGACTATTTTTTTTGTCTCATGTTAGGCACATTACAAAATAAGCCCTTGCTCACATGAAAATCGTGTAACAATCCTAGTAGGGTTTTCCCCAGAGCTGTCATTTGCAATAGCCATTCCCTTCTATGCTGAGTACCAAGAGACTCTAGGAGAAGCACTCTATTTGAGTCCCTTTGGTTCAAGGGGTTGTAAGGTCAGAGAAGTGTTTAAACACTCTGGAGCGTGTCAAGACTGGGAGGGGGGGTTATTTCCTTTTTTTAATTGTTTGATGGTTCTACTTGTCTCAGTGGTACTAATGGGAATGTGAACTTAAGCTGCAAGGTGTTGCGGTCACTATATAAAGTATGAAGGGGCCCATGTATTAGAAGTACTGAACTGACAGTCACCAAGGAGTTCAGGCACAACACCCTAAAATATGTAGGTAAAGTGCTTGCCAGAGTTCAGAATGTCTTCCTCTGCTTTGGTTTTGGCAGGAGTTAGAGTAGAATGGGTTTGTTGGTTCTCCCTGAACACTTTCTTATATAGTATTTGTGAGAGAAGCAAAAAGCTGCTGTAGAAATGTCTTGAATACTGAAAACACTCTTAACTTTCTAATTAGCTCATAAACTTGGTCCCTTAAGTGGTAGTGTTCTATTTGGTAGCTAAAGAGGAAAAAGGGAAGGGGGAAAAAAGCATCTTTGTTTACTCCTTGACTGTTTTCTGTTCATCAGGGTAAAATAGTGTTTTGTTTTATGCAGGAGTAATTTTCTGGTGCGGGCAGAATGTTTTAAGGCATTTCTGTGGAGCGCAGGGGTGTTCTGGTCCCTGACCCAAAGCTCTTGTCGGGAGGACACCTAGTGGGCAATCGCTGAGCTGTGTGGAGGGCCACTAAAAGCTTGTGGAAACCTGCTGCCACTCCAGAGAGGGAAACACGGCAGGCATGGGTGTATTGTATAGAAATGCCTTTCCTCCTGAAGGCAAGACTTGCGTGTGAAGTCTGCAGGAGAGCCCGAGACTTTCCAGGCTCATCTTTTTGAAGAGAAGTGGGTGATGCTCTGGGTTCTGTCAACTGTAAATGCATCACAGCTACAGATGAATGCTGTACAAAGTCAGCAAGACTGTTATTATTCTTGAATCACTTCAATCAGTTTTGTCGCTTGGTCATTTTATAATTACCAAAACTTACAATCTTCAGATAAAATCCTGACTATTCTGTAAGTTTTATCTCTGATTGCGGTCAAGGGTGTTTGCTGGCCTTCTTTCTCACTTAGGAATTTTTATCCAGCTTTGAATGTGAACACTGTCTCTGTGAATAGTTGCTATAAAGTTAAAAACCCAAAAAACAAATCCCTAACCAAAAACCTAAGAAGTGAGAGGGAAGACACAGGGGAATTAAAGTGCCTAGTTGTTTCCTTAAGGCTTGATTTCAATTAAAGGAAAACCAAACAAAACCAACACAACACACCTGTTCAAGCAGGCCTTATTTAAGGAGCTGAAACTAGTAAGCAGTATCTTTTCCCCTTGTACTATAGGTGTTCTGGTTTAAACACCTTGTTTCACTGCCTTGTTACCTGCTGATTTTATTTAGTTCTGTAGTAACTGGCATGCTCTTGCAACTTCCTGTTTGCGGCTTAGTGACTTGCGGAGGTGGAGTGGAGCTGGCACTGCCAACAGTTAGGTGGCTGGAAATTCTGAATGTAACGTAACTAGTTTAGTCTTTCTTTCCTCACTCTGATTTTTGATAATAAAATCATCGTCACTGTCTCTCTCTTTGTAGTTTTGCCAATTTGAGAATTCACCCTCATGGATTAGTGCTGGTGGATCTGCAGAGCTACAATGATCACGCAAAAGGAAGAGAGGAAGTCGATCAGGTATGAGTGATGCTTATCTTACTAGGTTTATCAAACTGTTTGGGGAGCCCCTTTTCTTCAGGTCTATCAAAGTATATCTTGGGAAAAGATTTTTAAATATCAAAGTTAGTTCAAACCTGAATGCTTACAGATGAGGAGTAATAACGCCTATTATAGTTGCATACGTGTGAGTGTGGACATGCATGCTTTTGTGTGTCCTGAGCCTCACTTCTTTCTGAAAAAATTGTGGAGACCTAGCAGCCTTGGTTAGGGCTTCAGGTACCCAGGGCAGTAAGGGAGAAGTGATGCTGAACCCTGCAACCTGATATATTAGTGCATGATTCTTTTTCCTTTTCTAATCTGAGGTGAAGAGGCTCTGTATTCAAACTTCCCCGTGGAGAAGAATAATTTCATCTTCCCTGATATGAAAGCTCCAGAAATTGGATATTGCAGGGGAATAGGCTGCTACTTTGGTGGGAATGAAACCTTACAGGGTTCTCGTGTTCCCTCTTTGGCTGTGCTTGAAAGGTTTGCCTGTGTTATCCTGGAGGACAGCTAAACACAGTAATGACAGCTGCTACAATATGCACATTCTTGCTAGTAACAAGGCTAAGGCAACCAGCTAGTTATTCATAAGCTTATAATGTTACATTTCAAAGCCTTTCAGTGCAGGTGCTACTTACTGCCTTCTGTGTAGTCTAACTCAACAGCTGTTACGTTAAATGATCACCTATAAATTCTACCTCTCTTGCTATTTTTTCAGCTTCTAAACAAAGTAGAAGAAAAAATGAAAGAATTCTTTCATGGTAATATAAAAAGAGTGAAACGGTAAGTTCATACATCCACTTCTGTATGTGACGTGGCTTGTCTGCAAGACAACAAACTTCAAGATAATAAGCAAATTATTAGTTGCTGAAATAACAATAAGCAAATTATGCTTTACTGTACCGCAATGAATAGCCTGGAGTATGAATTTATACATATGGGTTTTCCCCCCAATAATTTAAAAATTATTGCAGAATTGAAGATACTATGAGGTCTGTCATTTTGTTAAGCTTCATCTTCAGCATTGTTACTTTGGGCAAAGATTCTTTCTTTCATTTGCTGTAACGGTTGCATGAAATGGTGGGAACCCAGAAGCAAGAGCAGACAGCTCTGGAAGGGCTGGGGAGCCAAGGGTGGCAGGGAGCTAGGCCACCCGTGAACTGTACCCTGCGGGCCACAGCTCATGGACAAGACAAGCAGGGCTGCTGATGGTGACCAGGGTCAGCCCCAGCCCTGTGACTGCCAGGCTAGAGTGTGTGGTACTGAGGCAGCGCCTAGACCAAGTTGAGTGTCAAGGATTGGCAAAAGACTTGGGCAGGCGTGGGCAGAGCTGCAGTGCAGCTTGGGCAGGGACCAGGGGTGAGGGCTGAAACTGAAAAGCTCAGGCCCATGAGGGAGGCCCTGCCCTGACAAGGTTTCTTGCAACTTTCTCTCATGGCTCTGCCCCTGCTGTGCCTTGTGGCACTGGCCTTGAATACAGGTGGCAAAAATCCTGAGGGGAACCTGTGTGCTTAGAGCCCTGCCAAGATGATAGAAATGTCTTACAGCACATCTTTTTAATATAACTGAAAGAGCGAGGCTTTGCAAGCCTTCTGTTTTTTTGGTTTACTTAAAAACAAGGGTTTACATTCAACTGTAGGGATGCTAATTGAAGTTTGCTACCTGCTCCTGAGACAGCACTCAGGCTGGAGTTCCCCAGGGGTCTGGAAGGACACTGCTCATGTTGGTGTCTTCCTGGTGCCTGCCTGCAGTGACTGGCACCTTGAAGCCAGGGAGCACTTACTGCAGGCAATGTGCTTGCTGGAAGGTGCAGCAGGTGCTTTAAAGAGCATAATCAGAAGTGGAAAAGGTTTTAGAAAAGTAAAAAGTGGTGTAAAATTGACAAGATCAGTAAAGCCAAGGAGGAAACTACATAATGGGCAAACAGGTAACCAGTACTATAGCAGAAAGTAATCTGAAGACTCTATGAGACCACAAGTGAAGTGGTAGTGATTTGAAAAGTAATGTTATAACTTGAATATTGTTTCTTGTGTTTAACAGCTGTATGTAAAACACAGATTATCTTGCTTTACTTTGTCCTGGTAGAGCCTCACCTGGCACACAGTGTGCAAATGTAGATAATCTTGTGTATGGGAGAGAAGTGCTCTCTGATACATTAATATTGAGCTATGATATTGGGAATTTGTAGAATCCCTATGATAGGAACTTGTTAAAAACAGGTTAGGAAAAGCGTCTGCCTGAAGTGGTCTAAATTAATATGGTTATCTCAGTATGGGAAGATGAACCTTTTACAACAGTGGATCTGACATAATCTTGTTAAACACCCCTCAACTTTTTTCCTTTTTTAAAAATTTGGTTTGCATCCTTCTGGTGTTAGCTTCACATGTGCAGCTCTGCTGGAATTAATGCTACTGGAAAAATTGTTTTGCCTTTTCATTGTCATGATGTAATGCGTAGATGCTGTTGCTCTCACTGTGTGCTGCCATCTTGTGGCTGACTGAGAGTAGAAAATATTTCTGAAATGGTTATTGAGAATCACTAGTGAATTTAGAAGAAGCTTGTCTGTCTGGTTTTCTGCTGTGTCTTCCTAGAAAAAAAACAACCCTTAACTGTTTGAAGTGTGTATGGGAAATCTGATGAACTCTGTGCCTGCACATTTTGTTTAAAATGGAATGTAATCATTTTGATAGGTCACTATCATTTCAAATATAGTTTGTTATTTGTAAAAATAGAAATGAAAAATACTGATTTGAACCAAGATACTTCTATATGGAATTAAAAAAACACCAAAAAAATACCCAACCCAAAAACCCACAATAAAACCAAAATAATCCATAAAATGCTTGAACCACTTTTTAGAAGTAATGCAAACTGTCAGCTGATATAAAGGATTGTGCTTACACACTGCAGGGCGATCTGGCTCAGTTTGAAACACTAATTTCACTTTTGTGAATGTGTATGTATTAATCTCTTGGTAGAATTTTAGAAGGGTGAGACCAACTAATGTCAAAGAGATGGCATTCTTAGCCGAGCTGAAGGTGAGAAGAGATTTTTGTCATGGCTTTTTGTCTGCATTCCGCTTTTGCGTTATATCCATTTCTAGTCATGACGGTGATTCTTCTGCAGAAGCTGGTATGTTGTGTAAATACCCTCTCAAGGTAGAGATACTCATGTGCACATTATAAAGGCTGTGCATAAAGAAGAATTGTTTAGATTTCATCTGTGCCTTTAACTTATACAAATTTAATACATAGTATGAAAGGCTTCTTGAGTCATTGAGTGAAATCTTGCAAGTTTTCTTAGATCCCTCTTGTAAATATTGTTTCTTTATTATGGTGAATCCACAAGAAGTTTAGAGGGATTTTTTTAAAATAAACATTCTCAAATGTGTTGTAATCTGTTTTTTTCTTCCTAGATTGCCAGCCATTTTGAGAGGAGGTGTCATTGATAGATACTGGCCCACAGCTGATGGGCGCTTGGTGGAGTATGACATAGATGAAGTTGTTTATGATGAAGATTCACCTTTTCAAAATATTAAAATTCTGCATTCAAAACAGTTTGGGAATATTCTTATCCTCAGTGGGGATGTTAGTAAGTATCATCTCATTTGAGGGTTTCATCTTGTGTGAAACTGTAGGAAATGCTGTTTGCTATCTTGCCTATGGCACAGTTTTAATGGATTATTAGGGGTCATGATTCTGATGCAGGAAGCTACATATGTGCATGTACAGATATCTGTTCCTGTATATAAAGTATTTTAATCAGGCTGATCAATGTAAAATCCAGAGTACAACAATTTCTTCCTCTAAAGTTGTCACCTTTGTGGAAGTTGGTACAGCAGAACAGAAGTCAGTGGTCTTTAGCAGAGCTTACTTTATTCCTTTCTTTCATATGAATTTTTGCCTGTTTGCAAGTCCAACCTCCTGAGGGCTTCTTTTTGACAGTAAAACTGCTGGTTTTGGCTGGGATATTTAACTTCCTTTGTAACAGTATGGAGCTCTGTTTTGGGTTTGTGCTGAACACAGCGTTGCTAACACAGGGATGGTTTTGTTCCTGCTGAGCAGCGCTCACGCAGAGCCAAGGCCTTTGCTGCTTCTCACCCCACCAGCAAGGAGGCTGGGGGTGCACAAGGATTTGGGAGGGGACACAGCCAGGACAGCTAACCCCAACTGACCAAAGGGATATTCCATACTGTATGATGTCATGCTTAGTATATAACTAAGGAAGCTAGCCATGATGTGGGATTGCTGTTTGGAAAGAGACTGGGCATTAGACACTCAGAATCAGACACTCACAGAATCACTTAGGTTGGAAAAGACCTTTAAGATCGTTGAGTCCAACTGTTAACCCAGCACTGCCAAGTCCACCACTAAACCATGTCCCTATGCACCACATCTATGCATCTTTTAAATTCCTGCAGGGATGGTGACTCAACCACTTCCCTGGGAAGTTTCGTTTGTTTTGGTTTTTTCTATGCAGATGGTGAGCAATTGCATTTGTGCATCACTCTGTTTTTATATGTATTGTTATTCTCTTTATTATAGTATTAAGCTGCCTTTATCTCAACCCGTGAGGTTTTTTCCATTCTTTTCCCCATCTTGTGGGGAGAGGAGTGAGTGGGCAGCTCTGTGGTGCTTAGTTACCAGCTGGAGTTTAACCATGACAGTTATCTTCAAAATGCAGTGGAATTCTAAAGAAATACGAAGAAGTAGGAACCAGGCTGTATGTGTATAATCCTGCAGCTCCCTCAAACCTTTAAGGGAATTACCTGCTTGGCAAGATACAGGACAGCTGTATCTTAACCCATTTAGCTGCTTTGTTGGTGAACATCTTTTGACACTGTCATCGTCAATACGCTCAGTTGAACTCTAACCGGAAGAGTGACCCAACCTTTATGGAGGCTCTTTACATGTGATACTCTGCGCCCTGCTGATCTTTGTAGTTTCAAAAGTGAAGATGGGCTACAGTTCTTTTTAAGCAGGATAAGAATGCTGTTTACTAGAAAATCCAGGCATCAAGGACTGTGCTTCATAAAATCCCTTGGTACTTATACTGAAAAGTACTGACTGAGGTAAGTGAGGTATGTTGCTGTCTAGGGACAGAATACTGAATTTCAACCTAATGGTAGAATAATTGAGATATTTGACTATAGCTTTTTGAAATTACCAGAAATACTTCTAACCATTCAGTTAGCTTCCTGCAACTGTCAGGGGGACTTCTGTGCAGATGACAGCCGAAAAGTGTTGTTATTGAATTCATTAGCAAGTTATTTTCTAATTCGGTTAGAATTGTATTTGAAATCAACAAATTAAGTATTCCATACTTCTGGGCAGAAATTTTTATCAGTTTCATCCAGACATGAGGTTTTGTTTGAACATTGTTACAATGTGTCTTATAGGAGATGAAGTATGCCATCACTTATTTACCTTCTGTGGGGTTTTAGAATACTGCGTTGTGTCATTTTGTTACTGTGCACTCAGAAGCTAAGTGCTGATTGCCAGGCAGAATGATAGGATATGCCATGATGTGCAGCTGCACAGAGCTTTGCCCTTGTAGCTCAGATCTGTTATTAGTGATTAAGAATGCTACTGCCTGCTTTGAAGCTTATGGTGAGCAAGGCAGCAGAAGGCCTGCTTTGGGGCCCTTCAGCAGTTAGGTGTTAATGGTCATACTTAGGCCGCTGTGCAGGGCTCCACTGTGGTGCATCTAGGCTGCTGCTTTGTGCTCTCAAAGATCTCCTGATTTCTCTTGCAGTGCTAGTCTGAAGTGAAAACCCACTGATTGTCACATGTGGACATCAAGTCCTAAGTACTGACTGTTTTGCTCTACAACTTTTGCTTCTCTTGACATGCAGTACTTCCTAATGCTGAGGTAGCCATTGCTGGGTTTGCATTGGGAACTAGAGTAAACCTATGTGGGATTCTGAGGGGAATCTCAATAGCTTTGGTAAATCACCAGCCTCCTGTTATCTGGACTGTCTCTCAGAACTAGGTTGTTTCTATAGATGCTCTTGCTGTGGTCTGTATCAATCACCCTTGGATTAATACCAAATTAATACCAATTAATGAGAAGAACTTGAGATGTAATGTTTCCATCCAACACTTTCTTCCATTCAGATCTGGCAGAGAGTGACCTGGCATATACACAAGCCATAATGGGCAGTGGAAAGGAAGACTACACTGGCAAAGAAGTGCTAATCCTAGGAGGTGGTGATGGAGGTATACTATATGAGATAGTCAAACTGAAGCCAAAGATGGTTACTATGGTAGAGATATCCTTTGACAAATGACTTTCAACATTTTTCGGCCTGCATTTTTCTGCTGATGTCTTAGCATTGAGCACAATTAACTATCAGACTCTGATTTGCATGAGAAGATAAACGCTAAAGTGAAATTTCTTTTTGTTAGCTTAGAGAGACTCAGGGACTACATATTTGTACATCACTATATCTTGTGCTTTCAAGTTTGTAATCCATAGTATAACTCTTGAGTAGCAGTTTACATAAAACTGGAAAGGAACACTTCTGTCATCAGCCCATTATCTTTTCTGATAACGGAAGACTGGTCTGTCAAGTCTGCAGTTTGGGCTGAGTTCTGCTGCCTTGTGTTCCCTTTTTCTAAAGAAAGCTGTAAAAAATATCCCTAGAAACAAAAAGCTTACTCGATAGGAACGTAAGGACTTGGAGAGTTATGTTGGTGGCAGAATGATGAGCTCTTGCCCTATCTTGAAAACTTGATTTCTATCAGTGTTTTTAACACTCTGTAGTTAGTTTGTAATGTGAACCAGTGTTAAGCATATAAAACGCTGATCATCCTAGGTTTTGGGATCCCCTTCCTAGAAACAAAAGTAGTTTTTAAAAATGTGTGTTAGTTTTAACCTAGTTTAGCTTTACGGGGGTTTAATACACCATCCTATTGTTCACATCTCAAGCTTTCACAGAAACATAAGGTACCAGAAATAGTGGTTAAGCAAAGAAAAGTACTTCCTAAACTTCTGAGGCAAACACATAAGGTTGGCTATTGCAGCATGTACACCAAGATACACATCTTACTATTCATTTGTGAATGTCACCTTTTTGAGTATTTCTTTGTGAAGAAATAGAAACTGTTACCTATGTTACTTCTGGAATGTAGAATGCCTTAACCAGCTTCAAACATTGACCAAATGGTGATCGACGGGTGTAGAAAATACATGCGTAAAACATGTGGAGATGTCTTAGACAATCTGAAAGGAGAGTGCTATCAGGTAATTTTTTTGGTTTTCTTTCATTAGAAGTAATATTTTAAATACAGTTATACCTGATCTGGAAGACTGCTATGGCAAAGTTTTGGGGAAAAATCTGCTGATTTGTCTTAATTTTGGGAAGGATTTTTTTGACACTTCTAAATTTTAATACGTGGCCGTGGGATTTGTGTTTGGAAGTATATGTTAGCATCAAAATATTTTAATTCCCCATCTTCAGACTCTTAAAAATAATTATAATTAACTTTTAAGGAATGTGAAGTAGGAGAATATTTGTTGCCATAGTTTACAAATAGAGGAAATAGCAGTAAGGATTCAGGGTTAAACATCACTCCTTAAATTGATGAAAAGATAGAAGAGATGTGTAGTTAAGTTAGTTGTCTTGTACTGTTGAGAATATCTGAATTTGTAATACACATTTCAAAATATTTTTTGATTTGCAAGCAAAATATCTTATTACGCTGCTAGTATATTAAATAAAAAATGAAAAATTAATTCATGCATCCCTGCAGTTAAGGTCTTTGTGCTGCATCTGACAGCTTGCAAACGAGCCCAGGTGTAATCTGACATCTTCATCTCTTCTTTTTCACTACTGCTCCTTAAGGCTCTCACAGATACTAGTTTACAGGTATGAGCTACAAAAAAAACCCATGCAGAAAAAAGTCACGTGCTACTTTGCATAGGTCAGCGGCCCTTCATACAAACGCTTTAGTTCGCCCATATGTTGGGGAACTGTTAACTGTTGTTATCACTTGTCAGGTAGAAGAGTGGTCACCCAGGAATCAGTGACAGAGCTAGGAAATTCAGTAGTTGTCCTTGTTATAATTCCTACAACTGTTCTTCCTGTCTGTATGATGTAAAAAGTTGAAAATGGAGCCTAAAATTAAATGCATATTTAACTTTGTACTTTTCCCTTCTTAATTTCTGTGAAGCCACATTTGTTCCTCTTACCCAGTCAGTTTTACGATATTTTGAGGACTAACTACAGTATTTCATTCTTACAGGTTCTAATTGAAGACTGTATTCCCGTACTGAAGAGGTATGCCAAAGAAGGAAGGATGTTTGATTATGTAATTAATGATCTGACGGCTGTTCCAATCTCTACATCTCCAGAAGAAGGTTAATCTTCTAATTTATTTTCCTAAATTTCTGAGAATTTTCTACATTTCTGCCCCTGTGCTGCGTAATAGTTGGCAGTTTGCAACAAAAATACTTTGATTCTTGCCTTTCTAATAGTAAATCTGAGAGGCAACAGATTATAGTAACATCTGTTGTTTTAGAATTTTTCTTGAATGTTAAAAATAAGCAAGTGCCTAGGACTTCTCACACCATGCTATTATTCCAGAATAGTATGAACTCATGTAATTCTTGAGAAAGTATTTGGGGAGTTCATGTTCCAGTAAACTTTTCTCCACTCTGTAATTTCTTGGAAACATCTGAAAAATTACTGTAAAGAAAAGCAGATACTTCCACCATCATTGCTGTTGTGTATGAGTCCTTTGGGGTTTTTTACTGTTTTCATGTTGGTTTGTTGTTGGTTTTTTAAAGGTATAGGGTAGCTACTTTTTAAACAGTAGGTATGTTGCAAATCTGGAATATGTAATAGTGAACAAGCCAGTAATGTGCTGTTCTGTTCTGAAATCATATTCTATATACAGATTCCACATGGGAATTTCTGCGGTTGATTCTTGACCTCTCAATGAAAGTCCTGAAACAAGATGGAAAATACTTCACACAGGTACAATATCTGGATGTAAATAAAGCATTGCCGTATGTGTATTGCAATCTCCACTTTTCAGCTAAAAAAAAGGGACAAAACCAAACCAACTGATTAAAACATACTAGCAAGCTAGCTTTCTCCTTTTAATGACTCATTATGGATTTTTTGCATGAAATTTAGGCTTTGGTAACTGATTTTTCCATTATTTCAGCTGAATTTGTAGCACTTATGTCTTTGAATTTAAAAACATAATTTCAAGAATCAGCTAGGCGTACTACAGAATATTTTAGCTGTAAGCAATTCTTGGAAAAGCAGAACAGATGTACTTTATAAACAGATACATGGTTTTTAAGCTAATGTATCTCTAGTTCTAGAGTGTAATACATGAAAATTTGTCATCCATAAAGGTGTAAGAATTTGACGTAGGTGCAATGAGAAGAGAAAATTAGGCATTTGGGAGTAAATACACTCTTTCTACTTGCTTTCCATTACTAATGTAAGTCGCTGGTTTGGCTTCTGCAAAACAGATTTTGAACATTTGAATACGTTTGTTACTTCACAAAATGCCAACCACTATTTTTAGTCATAAATAAGATTTTTGTCCTTGTGTATGAAGTTTTTAATGCAATGTTAAAAATAAACAATTTCAGATTTGTGTACTTGCTACAGTATAGCCACCTCACGGAAAATACAATTGTGGTATAGCTTTCATTGGAAGATACTTTCTGTATGTAATCCTGAATTTGGAATGCTACAAAGCTGCGTGCAACTGTACAAAAATGTAACAGGAGCCAGCAGACGACTGAACGAAGTATAAGTCTCTGAAGTTGTATTTCTTTTGTCATGCCCACACCTTAACTAGTCTTCTGATGTGTGGAGCATCCAAGTACAGCATTTTGAAATAATTTTGTTAAGATCTGAAATACCCTACCTAAAATTATGCATTTGAACTCTATTCCTATCAGTGCAGAGTTTGAGGTGTGTAAAGAAACTGATTTACTGTAAAATTGGACAGTTTATAAAGAGCAAAACTTGCGGAGTGAAGTTTTTTGGAAACTAATGTGCTGCTTTATTTTAAACGCTAAGGCTGTATGGACAAGACAGATTATCTTGTGGTTGAAATGTAAGATGAGTAATATGGTTGTATCGTAATATAAATCTTAATGGCTTTTCTATTCTGTTAATAGTCAAAATATTTGATATTGAAAGGACACTGCGTCTTTTGGACAGAGCATGCATTTGTGTTGCAGTTGTCATACTTGTAACATGCACAGTGGGACTGACTTGATTAGAGTGTATGTAAATGTCTGCAGACAGGTATCTGTCAGATGTTGCAGAAGGACTCTGGGAAGAAGCCTGTGCTGAAAGCTGGCACGATGGCTGGGCTGCAGCCAGGGTACAGGTGGGTTGGCTTGTGTCAGCTGAAATCAATGGGTTTGAGACTGGTGGGGCCCTGCTGCCTGCCCTGTCCTGATGGGAGAAGGTAGCTCAGCTCACCACCATCTCTGCTTCCACAGGATGGAAGGACAGCAGTACTGAACCAGCTCTGGCAGGTTTAAGCAGTTGTGAAACTGATACTGCACAGTTTCACAGTCCCAAAGCAACAAGGTGGGACATGGCAGGATGGGGAAGAAACAATACTACAATTGAAGTGGCTTGAATTTGGACCTGTGGCTGACTGGTAGCCAGTGAAAGGGCTGGAGTATAGAAGCAGTGTACTCTGGCAACTTTGTCCCAGTATTAATTTTCTTTTTTTCAACAGCCTCAGGAAGACTTACATCAAAAGCTCTGGTAGCTGTTATCTACTGATACACTGCCCAGCCCATTTCATGGTCCTTGTAGCCTCTTCCCAGCTGGGTCTAACTTAAAAACAAACACAAACAGAAAACCCTTTGGAAAACTCAATGGTCTGATCATAGGAAGAACAGACTTTGAAGGGTGCTTTAAATGAAATGAGCTGTCTATAACTTTAGTTTAATTCCAAACCTAATTTAATCGAAGCTAGATATCCAAAGGATTGCATAAGGCTGTGGACAGAAGTTCAAACATGACCACCACTACCTTTGGTAGCTAAGCTTAGTCACACTGGGAATGCATAAATGGTTTCGAATGGTCTGTGTTAGCTGTTAAATGGCAGGGCTTTTTAGCTCTGTGTATTAATGTTGGAAACTTTAAGTTACTTTTGTTCCAACTGTGTGCTTGCAGGATGCTTATCGTAGGTAGCAGGCTGTACTTGCTGAAGCAATCATGTGCCTATTAAGGCAATTGTGTCTTTCAAATCCAGGACTCATTGTGCCTCCTGTGCATCCCCACACGCACGGCTTTCTCAAAGTGCATTTTGGTTCCCTAAAACATAAAATGTGTTAAATTTCATCAAGAAAAGCGACTGGGAGAATGTGTGCCTGTTTGTTAGAGCCTGACCTTTGCTAAGATGAGGAAATGTCTCTTAGGAAAGATGCGAAAGGGTTGCTGTCCTGTTGGCTGCTGGCCAGTAGCTATAGTTACTACTTCTGCCTTGGCGTTATGTTGTGCTCATGTCTGAAACTTCTGTCCTCTGTAGTGTGTTCTCTGATAGTTCTGCTTGCAGGGGTTACCTTGTGTCTGGTTAGAATGTCACTTATTTTAATGTTCAAAGAAATGCTTTACCCAAAAGTGGAATTCTGTTCAGAGAATGCCGGCCTTCTACATACTGTATTGCTGCCTGACTCTGTATGCTGCTGCTGGGGAAAAATAAATGGAAACGCTCATCACCTCTTCGTTGAGATGCGCACAAATTTTGGGAAATGTTCTTGACAGGACATGGATTGATTTTTGAGGTGTGTTAAAGCAGACAGCACCTTTGTGCTATTACTAGGAACAAACTGTTACAAGTATCATTTGGAACTGCTGTCAGCAGGCAGGGTCTACAGCTCTCTAACTGCAGTGCTCCAGTGTCCTGAAGCGTTGGCTGGAAAATGGTCTGTAAAACAGTTAGCGATGTTCTGAAATAAAAGCAACTGCTAGTAAGTTGGTAACATGGAAGCAATACTAATAATAAGGGTGGGTAGTGCAGTGCTAAGAGTCATGTGCCTTAGGCTGCAGCATAACCACTTCAGCTCTCATTCAGCATACTTTCCTATACAGTTCTGTTTACTTTTTGCAGCCTGAGAATTGAGATTTTGGCACTCTGATATAGCTCTGAACTTACAGTTTTTTTCCTATTTCTTAGTTGTTGATCTTTAATTTCATGTACATTAACTAGAAAAAAAACTCCTAGTATCCTTCTAGTTAGATAATGGTATTTTTGATTAATTGACTTAAAATCCAAGTTCATCAAAGCTTCAGTGTATACAAATACCTGGTTTTAACATAATTGCATTGTGCGGATGGCACGATGCATTCTCTTTTCATCTGCAGGAGATGGCAAAGTGAATGGTGTCATTGATGTAACCAGCTGTGAGTTCTGTCTGGTACTGTACAGTTGATGGATTTTCTAAAGAATATTGGCAGGCCAATTTGGTTTTGATTAGATCTTGCAGGCCTTAATGCAGATAATGCATTTTTAAGATGGCATGCACATGACCAACAAAAGAAATTTCAAGGAAATTTGCTAATACCTATATCTTCCTTTGATTTATTTCCTTTAATTCAATGAAGACCAAAGTGGATTAAGAATGTGGCATGAACCCTGAACCCAAGAGCTGAGCAGTGCTCCTGGACCAACAACCTGCAGTTACAAGTTCACTGTTTGTATGCATTTTCTCAGTTCTTTCCAAAAACAAAACTCTTCCTGGGAATGCTTAATAAAAGCAATTAATCATGTTGTAGGTAGAACTGCACTAATGTCAAGCTGAGAGCAAAAAGTTAAGTTTCACTGACGGATCTGTTAACACATTATTATGAAATCATATTTTCTTGTGGGATGATTTCTGTTTGCAGCTGACCTCATGAACATAAATCAGACATAGTTTTGTACAGCTGAAATATTTCTGCTTGTCAGTCTAGTTTTCCTGCAGACACTCATGCTTGTAATGTGTACTACAACATTTACAGGTCATAAATTACTTTGAGTTTTGGTAATGATAATTCTTACTCAAGTGTGACATGCCATGCATGACTTTACTGGAGATCTTTCCAGAAGCAGACAATGAGAAGTACTGATGCAAAACCAAATAAAAATTGAGGGCCATTCCAGTAATTCCAGGAGTGTCTTTAGATCTGAGCTCTGAAAGCAACAGTTATGTAACATAAATTATGTGGGATGGGGAAGATTAAGAGGAGACTTTAAAAAAAAAAAATTGGCAAAGGTCAGACTTGGTAACTGTACAAGGAGTTATAAACCTGGAGGTGCACTGGGCTTTCATGGAGATTTTTGGCTAGGTGTTTCTGAACAAATAATAATTAGTGTTTTCATAGGTTTGGTAATCATATACAGGAGTATATTGTGCACACTGATAAAAATTAGATAAATTCTATCTAGACAAAAGTAGCTTTTATCTAGATATGCTTATTTGAGATTATCAAAAGAGTTGTTTTGGCATGCTACCCTTAACACACCTGCTTGTTCCCTCAGTATGCCATGGTGATTCTGTCTCCAAATGCTAATGCAGAATATCCTGTCACCACTAGGTGGAGATCGATAACTGGTATTTCTCAGCAGTTTATTCACATTTATAGAGGGATTCTGCTTGTGAAAGGCTTTTCAGACTATTCTTATTCCTAGGGGATGCAAGAACATATGTAGCCAGTTTTAGGATGGAGGGACTTTTTGCTTGTTTTAGTTCTGGAAAGATAGAAAAGGCACTTTATGGATCTCATTCTCTGCTTCTGTAAGTCTGTGCTTGAGTATACAGTGGGGGGGGCAGTGATGACAACAGGGGACAGGTGATGAGGATGCCTTCATACTTGCTGTACACCTCCACAAATAGTAATCACAATGAGAACAAAAACTTACTTGTACAAGTAGCAGCCATGCTTTTCATGTTCTTGCTTTATCTGCATCATTCATATTGAGAGTCTTGCAGCCTACATAGGACCTGGACAAAGAGGTGAACTTTAGGTCCCTTCACCTGCAGAACTTGCAGCCCTGCCTGTGTGTTTAAGACTTGAAGCTTGTTTGCAAAAACAAGCAACAACAAAACCAACAATATTAAACATAATTCTGCTACTCTGATGCTTAAGGTTCATATGGCTTGCTGTATTTCTGTTCTTCCTTCTGAAGCTAGTGCTTTGAAGTGTTTAGTGATGTAATATGGGGTCCTGGGTCTGTGAGGTGCTTGGGTGCTGCCTTCTCCAAGGTGGAGCCAGCTATAGGTGCAGGTTCCTAGTCATCACAGGGAATAGAAGTGGAAGTCAGTGAGGATGTAAGAGCTTGGCTTATCCCAAGGTCTAGTTTCCTTTCTAACAGACCTTCCTGGTGACTTGTTTCTGAATGCATGAAATGTTTTGGTTATTGGACCTTCTAAAAGTCAGTATGATTTTTAGATTGCCTAAATGACTTTTTTCAGCTTCAGTTTACAAGTACATGTACTTGTAGATACTAGTGTGATATGTTTGTGGTTTTTTTCTGAACTATTGCCATCCTGTGTGTTCCAGATAGCATGTGAGGATGGTCCCAACAGCTGTGAAACTATGTTCCGAGAGATGCAGAGACTGATTGTAAGATTGTCTCTGTGTGTCAGTGGATTACGTGTAGCTATGAAAATGCCTTTTTCTGTGTTAAGTTTTTGCTCTGCTGATCTAATCCTTTGAGGTTGAGCAGGCTATCATTTTCAGCCTGTTTATGAAGTAGAACCTTTAAAAATACCTCTGAACAGGAATTTGCTCCTTCCTAGTCTGGGTCATTCAACCCAGGCAGGATAGAAACAGTCTTGAACCACTGGTAGGTTTGGGTTCCAGTAAACAGCACTAACCACTAGTGCAAGGAATCACATGTTTCACATGTGAGGCCCTTCACCAAGCTGTTGCTTCCTGGCTGCTCTCTAATAGTGTGTCCCAGCCCTCCAAATGTCCAGACCAACATCATGTTGCTCCATAGTTACACTCCTTTTTTTGGCTGCTGTGTGGGTTTTCTAATTAGCACTTCCAAAGAGGGAGCAGGGGGGTTCTTCACGGCAGTGTGCAAGGAGGCTGGAAGAACGGATGTGTGTCCCTGTGTGATTTCCCTGTGAGCCCGTGTGATTTCTTGGCAGTTTGGGAGACTTTAAGGGACAGACACTTACTTACCTTGTGTTACTGAGTTCAGTTTTAAATTAATTGATCGTTTGGCCAGTGGAGCTACCTGAAGTCAGGTTTGCAGCCATTACCTCCTTAAAAGCTATTCTGCTCACCCAAAACTCAAGCCTAGCTTTGATACTAGCTGTTTTGTGCTCTATATATCTCCTTGTTTCTTAGTGACTCTTTAGTGAGGGTGAAAAAAAACCAACTTAGTCATGTTCAACTCTGGAACTGTATCTATTATTTAAATTTGTTGTGCGTTGTGCTGTAGCAACCTGAAAACTAAACCCACAGTACTAGAGGATGTATGCCTTATGAAAGCCCAGGAGAGCTGGTGTTGGAAAACTGGCGTGAGCAGACTCAGAATGCAAAGGCTGTGAAACAGTTCAGGAATCATCAGTCTTAAACAAGATCTTATAGCTTGTTAAGCAGAAAAATTTCAGTATTCCCCCATCTCTTACCTGTCATGCTTGATGTGGAACAAAGATTAATGAAGGGGGGGTGGGCAGAGAAGTTTGAGGCTTTGTATATGTTGAAAGCTGATTGAACAGTGTGGGGAAAAAGTCTGATTTTTGCTTATTTCCCTTTTTCAGAAATATAATTGGTGAGTCATCAGCTTTAAATCTTAAGTACTCTGTTCAATATTAGTTATTGTTTGAGTATATGGTGGTTGTTCAGAAAAAATGTGTTGTTCTACCATATAACTATTTTCATTAGGTAGGGGGAGTTAAAATGAACCCAGGCTATTATTGATCACGGTTTTGCATTTTGGGCTTAGTTCCCTGTGCTGTATTTTAGTGATAGAAGAACATCTAAGTGTGACATTGTTGCCGACACAGTGTTCTTAGTTTATAAAGCTGGTCACTTCTTACAGAAAGGTGTTAATAATTGATTATTTTTTTAATAACTTTTGTCTTTATTGACATAATTTCATCTAAGTTTTGTAGATTTGATTTTTGGAATTAGTAGCTTTTTGTTGAGTAAAGTCAAATAATTACAAAAAACTATAACTGTGCAGAACTATAAAATCCTCTGGTGTGTCTCCAGAAGCAGAGGTTAACAGAACAGCCAGGTGGGATGTCTGAACCTTCAGGTAAGATCTTCATTTAGAGATTAGTGTGTTGTGGGTTTGCAAAGCAAAAATTGCTTATTGCCATGCTTCGTTGTTCTTGTAATTTATTTTCCACACTGTCTGCAGTGATTTGCCTGCTGGAAAAAAGAGAAAGGAGACACTATGAGATAAAAGTATCCACAGTTTCCCAGCCTGTTGCTTCAGTATTTCATACTATTAAACTTCCTCTGTAATAGTGGTATGCTCCATAAATTACCTAGCAGTGTTTTCTATTTATGACTCAAATTACACATGCAGGTTGGTTTTTAGTTTTCAGTCTGATGCTGAAACAAAATTACATGTTTGGTAAAGGGTGGCTGAACCAAATAACTGCTACAGTCCCCTGGATAATAACAGGTTACTAAACAAGTACTACAGTAGTCTGTTCGTTGTGCTTTGTGCGGTTGTACTCAGTGTTCATCTTACCTTTTTACAAACCTCTGTTTTCTGATACCCAAACTTGATATATTCAATATAAAGCACATAATCTTCCTTCACCAAATAACCAAGTACACGTTTGTTCATGGAATATGATCAAAATAATAATCAAGCACATGTTTTATGCAAGTTATTTTGAAAGAGAGCTTTCAATAATGTTTTTTAAAGATGCTGTGTGTAGGATTTTTTAAGTTGAGGTTTTCTTTTCCAGTTGTGAAAACCTGAGTATGATGCAAAAACTTCAGAGAAGTAACAGTAGGGTGAAGGCTTTTCACTTCTTTGGAAATAAAATTGTGTTGATGTATTGTGAAAAAAATCCTACCAATAAAAAGTAGAAGAAATATTTTAAATACCAAAGTTAGAATGTGCATTATACACTTTAGTTATCTGATGTTGTTACATGGAAAAAACAATGTAGATGGAGCTGTTCAGACATACTGATTTCGCATAAGATCTCTGCTTGCTTCAGCCTTTGCTCATTGTACATTGTTTTTAAAAGCACAGGTAGTATTTGTTCAAATCATCTTAGTTCATTGCTTTATGAAAATTAACTTTCAGTTGCATCTGTGTGCACTTAATTAAGGCCATTTAAAAAAAAAAACTGGAAGCACTGAGAGGCAGAAGGTAAATAGTAAAATGTGGATTTCTTGAAGTTAAAAGCTTCACAGTGTGTCAGCAGAACAATGCACACATGTGAAACATAGGTAGTACAGACATTTTGGAAGTGTTGGATAAATCCTTTGTTTCTGAGGTTCTAAAGAACTTGACCTTCGTTCCAAGTTAAGGTTCTAAGATATTGAATAAGCTGTGACTGAGATACAGTTTTTAATTGGATCTGTCTCTTTTCTTAGTTGAACCATCTGCATTCTTTCACAGTCCAATGTGAGTTACACATGTTATCTAAGGGCAGGGAGGGACAAGGTGCCTCATACAGTAACTGGAAAAAAAAATAAAAAAACTGTATGTGTACACGTGCAAACATTTCCAGAAGTCATTCAGAGCAGAGGGAAGGTACTGCTATTCCATAGGTGGAGTCTATTGCTTTAGACTACTTGTTCATAGAATCACTAAGGTTGGAAAGGACCTCTGAGATCATCAAGTCCAACCGTCAACCTAACACCACCATGCCTGCTAGACCATGTCCTGGAGCACCACGTCTACATGGTTTTTGAATGTCTCCAGGGATTCAACCACCTCTCTGGGCAGTCTCTTCCAACACCTCACTACTCTTTCTGTGAAGAAGTTTTTCCTAATATCCAACCTAAACCTCCCCTGATGCAACTTGAGGCCACTCCCTCTTGTCCTGTCGCTTGCTACATGGGAGAAGAGCCTGACACCTTCTTCACTACAACTTCCTTTCAGGTAGTTGTAGAGAGTGATCAGGTCTCCCCTCAGCCTCCTCTTCTCCAGACTAAACAAGCCCAGCTCCCTCAGTTGCTCCCCATAAGACTTGTTTTCCAGTCCCTTCACCAGTTTTGTTGCCCTTCGCTGGACATGCTCCAGCAGCTCAATGTCCTTCTTGTATTCAGGGGCCCAAAACTGGACACAATACTCGAGGTGAGGCCTCACCAGAGCCGAGTACAGGGGGATGATCACTCCCCTACTCCTGCTGGCCACACTATTCCTGATACAAGCCAGAATGCCATTGGCTTTCTTGGCCACCTGGGCACACTGCTGGCTCATGTTCAGCCGGCTGTCAACCAGTACCCCCAGGTCCTTCTCTGCCAGGCAGCTCTCCAGCCAGCCTGCCCCAAGCCTGTAGTGCTGCCTGGGGTTGTTGTGGCCAAAGTGCAGGACCTGACATTTGGCCTTGTTAAACCTCATACAGTTGGCCTTGGCCCATCGATCCAACCTGTCCAGACTCTCTGGAGAGCCTTCCTACCCTGACTGACACTTGCCTCCCAGTTTGGTGTCATCTGCAAACTTACTGAGGGTGCACTCCATCCCCTCGTTCAGGTCGTCAATAAAGATGTTGAACAGCATCAGCCCCAAGATTGAGCCCTGGGGAATGCTGCTAGTGACTGGCCACCAACTAGATTTAACACCATTCATCACAGCTCTCTGGGCCTGTCCTTCCAACTAGTTTTCTATCCAGCAAAGAGTGTACTGGTCTAAGTCATGAGCTGCCAGCTTCTCTAGGAGAATGCTGTGTGATACTGTGTCAAAAGCTTTGCTAAGGTCCAGGTAGATGACATCCACAGCCTCTCCCTCATCTAGTAGGCAGGTCACCTGATCATATAAGGAGGTCAAGTTGGTCAAGCAGGACCTGCCCTTGATGAATTCATGCTGACTGGGCCTGATTCCCCATCCATCTTGCACCTGCTCAGTGAGTGCTCTCAAGATGAGCTGCTCCATGATCTTTTCTGTTAACCGAGGTCAGGCTGACAGGCCTGTAGTTCCCCGGATCCTCTTTTCGGCCCTTCTTGTAGATGGGCGTCACATCGGCCAACCTCCAGTCACCTGGAACAATGCCTGTTAGCCAGGACCGCCGATAACAACTTGGTAAGCTGCTCTGCCAGTTTGGGTGGATACCATCCGGCCC
>VWZZ01008125.1:0-21253 GCA_013399095.1 Psophia crepitans
CAGTTCATATTGGAGCTCTAACACGTCCATTACAGCAGCATTCAGTGGTGGTGTCATTTCGTTTAGGCCATGATAGTCTACTGTTAACCTCCACCCTCCATCAGACTTTTGCACTGGCCATATGGGACTATTAAAAGGTGAGTGGGTCTTACTAACGACTCCCTGATTCTCTAGCTGATGGACCAGTTCGTGGATGGGAGCCAGGGAGTCTCGGTTTGTACGATATTGCAGCCGGTGCACTGTCCTGGTAGCAACTGGCACCTGCTGTTCTTCAACTTGCAGCAATCCCACAACAAAGGGGTCTTCTGAGAGACCAGGCAGGCTAGATAACTGTTTGATGTTCTCTGCATTCACAGGGGCTACACCAAAAGCCCATCAGTACCCCTTTGGGTCCTTGAAGTACCCTCTCCTGAGATACTCTATGCCAAGTATACAAGGGGCCTCCAGGCTGGTAACTATGGGGTGCTTCTCCCACTTGTCCCCTGTTAAGCTCACCTCAGCCTCCAATACAGACAACTCTTGACATCCCCTTGTCACTCCAGATGGGTTCTGTGCCCCTATAACCTGATGGTGTCAGTGTACACTGTGCACCAGTGTCTACCAAGGCTTTATACTTCTGTGGGTCTGATGTGCCAGGCCATCGAATCCACACAGTCCAGTACACTCAGTCATCCCTTTCCTCCTCCTGGCCGGAGGCAGGGACCCTCTATTCCTGTTCCTGGTCAGAGTATTCACTGTCTGACCCTCACAGTGCTGTACGAGAAGGCCCCTCACCAGGATCAGAGGAGATGATTTTAGTTCTGTGTCTGGAAGATTGCTGTTTGCTGTCTTGTTTCTCTGCAGCAACTAGGCTGACAGCCTTCTTTGGTGTCCCCTTCTTAACAGCCGTTTGTCCTCTCAGTTCATGTATGCAAGCTTCTAGCTTAAAGGTGGGTTCACCATCCCACCTCCTCATGTCCTCTCCTTGGTCATGCAGGAAGAACCAAAGTGCACCATGCAGCATACGCCTAGGGCTGCCTTTCTTTCTGGCTGGAGCAGGAGAGGACTGATTTCTTGGTGTGCCTCTGACAGCCAACGCGCTGGCCCGTAGGGAGGAGGAGGAGGAGAGGTTTTCTTCAAAATTCTGAAGCCAAGAAGACACCTTCTCCACAGTTGGTGTGTCCATGTCCGGACAATACATTGTTGCCAGACTGTTGGAATATGATGCTGGGGCACTTTGAATCACCTTCCTCCACATAGCCCGCGTGCATGGGACATCTTCTGGATCTTTGGAGACCTCCTCGTTATCTAGATCACTATAGATGACTTCCAGGACTGCTAGTTCTCTCAGGTACTGGATGCCTTCATCTGCAGTGGTCCATCTTCCTGGAGAATTCACAAGATCTTCCTTGAATGGGTACCTTGCTCTCACGCTTGAGAGGAGCCGTTTCCAGAGACTGCAAATTGCTGCCTCTTTTCCAATTCCTCTCTCAATCCCTCGGTTTCTAGCAAGGCATCCCAACTGTTGGGCTTCCCTACCTTCTAGCTGCTGACTGTCAGCCCCGTTATCCCAGCATCGAAGTAGCCAGGCAGCAATCCGCTCACCAGGCTGGCGGCTGTAGTCTTTCCGCATGTCTCGCAGTTCTGATGAAGTTAAGGACCGGGTAGTTTCTGCCTCTTGCCTGATTTCTCTTACTCCTTCCTCCAACTTATTTGCTGAAGGTCCGGCTTCCTGATCTAACGTTTCCTCTTCTTCTTCCTCCCTCACTAATCGCTGATATGGACCTGTTGACCTCCTTGTTCACTGTTTCTTTTTCACTACTGGGGCAATTACTGCATTTGTTGTGGTTGTTTGGATCCCTGTTTCAGCCATGCCATCCTTAAACGTAGTTTGGGTCCCTGCCTCAACCAGAGTCTTCTGAGAGTACTGCACTGTGGCTCGATAGGCACAGGTCAGGCTCCAGTACAGTGCCAGAAGCTGCTGATTTTCATCGGGGTAGGCAAGGCACCCTTCTATCAGGTGGTGCATCAGTTTGGTAGGGTTGCTTGCCTGCTCAGGTGTAAAATCCCAGGCTATAGGAGGTGATAACCGCCCCAGAAACCTTCCCAAATCCTTCCACACACCCTGCCACACAGGGACCGGCTGTCTCGGGGCACGTTTCAGTATCTCCACACCCAAAAGTTGCCTTCTTTTAAACCAGGACAAGATCAAATTCCACGAGACCCATAACATTCTAACAGTATTAATCAGTAATATTAAAGAGCTCACATAAGGGTGAGCAAGGACATTGGCAGCCTGCATAATAAAACCGTCCATATCAATCCCAGGTAGGGAAAGAGAGATGTATTCCCCCATCGTCTCCACACGATAGCTCCCCCAGCACAGCAATACCATCAGCATCAGGAACAGGCTCATAACCATTGTTTGTACCAGTATACTCCCAAGCTCCTTCATCCTCCCCATGGAGTAGCTCCCCCAACACAGTAAGAACATCAATGCCAGGGCAAAGCAGAGAGCAGCCATTGATAGTATTACCATGCTCTAAGATACCACCTACAGCATAAATAAGGATAAATAATGTCTTACATTCCATACGTTTGTCTTGAGGTTCCAGGTTTGAATGCAAGTATCTTTTTCATCTATATTTAACATGCTTAAAGATGTTACATAACAAACATTTACAAAAATATGGATCCATATATTTAGGCTTCCTTCAAAGAATGATGCTTCCACTGATTTTAAAAGCCAGTTTCTGAAGACCTCCTCAACAATGATTGTATCTGATATGGTATCTTTGTCTGCAGGAATTAAGAAATCTCAGACACAGTCCTATGATCTGAACAAATTCTGATGCAAGAAAACAGAAAAGTTAATATCGGGGATTATCACATGCTGCTGTAGGAAACATCAGTGGTTTACTGCAGGACCCAGGAAACGACCAGCTTTGTCACTGTCGTGTGCTGACATGTCCTATATGGAGTAGCAGAGAAAAGAATTTCAACAAACTGGCTATCATGCCTTTACTGCCTAAGGCTCTTGGTACCAGCTACAAAATGGGGTTTCTTTGTGACACCCTGGGCCATTCATCATCTTTGAGTAGACAAGCAAGTGCTTCAGGATTTAAAAGGCACTTTCTTAATATTTACTACAGCTATCGGAAGTCAACAAACAGCTACGTGAACAGATGGATGAACAGGACAGTAACATTTCATGAGAGACATAAGCAATATATTTTCCAGAAGACATTGGTGCAAATCTGAGCATAAGGAATAGTTTTTCCACAGACAATAGAAAGGATTCTTTCTCATTCCCCTAAGTTTAGACAAAAATTGCCTGAAAAAATGACTGTCAGTTGTTAGTGTTAGTACACCATCTTGTGGATAATTGGGAGTGTCGCTGTAACAGCTAGCACAGCGTCCAGTTGCTGGAAGCAACAGGATCACTTCCTATGTACACAATGCTTAAATTCACAGCTACTCTGTTTTTATGCACCATGACTCATTTCCAAATCTGCTTGTGAAGCATGAAATCTTGGAATCTAAAAGAAGGTATACATATATGAAGAAAGGTACTGATGTTTCATCTTAGTTACTGTTAATTAGTTCTCTTAGGGCACACTTAAAACAGTGTGTTTGGAAGAAACCAAAGCTATGCAGGACTTAATCATACAAGAATAATAAGCACAGATATATCAAACTGCTTGTTTAATCTGCTATAAATATACTCTCATGGTCCAGTAAGGTTACCACTGGTCTCTTGGTCTGGTCTTGAGTGCAGATCAGCACTGGAAAGTAGATGCTAGCTGTGAGAGCACCGGCTGTTCATCAGTACCAAAGATGCTAGCTCTCTTCATAGATTAGACATTAAATCAAAACATCTTCCATGATCTGTGGTGCTTCCAAAGCATGATTCATACAAATTTCAATCTTATTTCAGATTACTGGAAAAGAAAAAAGGGAGTATAGACTAAGCAGAATGTGTGGGAAAGTTCCAGGATTTTCATATTCTTCATTTTCATACATGTATGATTGATGATCTCATTCTTTGCAGCTGCAAGGTATAGGAATTAGAATGCAATTTGATTTGATTTGAATTCCTCTAGACCGGTTTCCCTGGGCAGGACCATCCAGAAATATTATAGAGAAGATGAGAAAGCTTAACCTGCATGTGCCAAAACTGAGGTCTTTAGCTTTTTGAGTCATGTGTTGGTTTAGTGTATCCAGATACACAAATTTTGATTCTCCATGGCAAACCTTTTCACAATGAAGACAGTGAAGCAGTAGAACCAGCTGCCTTGAGAGGTTGTGCAGTCCATACAAAGCTAGAACCATGCAAAATGATTCTGAAATGGTGCAAAGGCTACTATCAACATGACTTAGCAATACATGTGTTTAGAACAACTACAGGGTCCACAACAGTGGAGCTTACTGAATTTCATGCCTGTATATGCTGTCTTTTTTGCCCACCTTTTACTCTGCAGAGAAACAACAACAACAACAACAGCAAAAACAAAAACAAAAACAACTAACCCGTGAAAAGGTGTTTCAAGGTCCCAGTGCTGTGATTACCTGCCATGAGCAATATACACGCTCTGCTCACGTGAAC
The DNA here is from genome assembly GCA_013399095.1 of Psophia crepitans. Lineage (NCBI taxonomy): Eukaryota > Metazoa > Chordata > Aves > Gruiformes > Psophiidae > Psophia > Psophia crepitans. Next base: position 4,586 of record VWZZ01008125.1, read on the forward strand.
ACCCACAGCCTCTCTGTTATCATTCTGAAAGCAATTCACATGAAATACTAGAAATGACATAGAAAATAAGATCAATCGTTTCATATACTATCCATTGAAATGTATGTGAAGCAAAACCTTCTGAACTACATATTCTTCCAAAATACTCCTCCAACAGCCCTGTGGCATATGTATTTTAGAGTTGCTTCCTTTCTCTTGGAACCCTTCCCTTGCATTCTTTGCTGTTGCTTCTGTCTAAAATGAAGATTGATCAAAACTGCCAACCAGAAACAATAAAAAAATTTGAAACAAAAAGCATCAATATGTACAACTTCTGTCTCCATAGCTTTGTGTTTCTTGCTGTATTTTATCATCTGCAAATACAAACAGACAAATCAACTGATATTTATTATGTAATACAATAACTTGGCATTTTGTGGTACAAGTGCATTGAGTTCAGTGAGCTTTGCTGCATTCTGTAATATTACAATAAAATTTAGTAGGGTTTTTTCCTCCCTTTACTGGATTACTTTTTAGGCCTGATTTATCCCTATAAGCTATATTGTTTGATGTTGTATGTTTATAAGGATAGATCTGCTCTTTAATGTACGTGTTTAAAACAACAACAGAGACAGAACAGACATTGGGATGTTAATGATGTCCAACTGAGCAAGGAATCAATCAGTGCAACTACTTGGGTCACTTGGAAACAAGCACAAACAAGTCCATAGCTGTAGTATCTGTGGCTGAGTGTAGAATAACTACAGCTCTTTCAAAAAGCGATCAGAACCTGTGTGCCATCAAAGTAAAAATGATCCTGAAGAGAACAGTGATGCTACAGTGTTATTTTATACAGCTGAAATTGCCAGAATTCAAGAGGAAAGGCTGAAAACACAGAAAAGCTACTAGAACCAATTAAATTTAACATATTTTCATTCAGCATATGTAACAAAATTAACAAAATAACAAGGCTGAGATTCAGTAGTGTAGGGTTGTTTTTCTAACATACAGAGCATCTGATACAATGCTGATGTGACAATTTCCATTCCACGCTCTGTTGCATATTTACTCCACATGCCTTAAAGTAAAAAGCGGGTTGCATCACAAAGTTACTTCATTATTTGCTGACATCTTAATTTACCTCATTTCACAGTTAGAAGAAATTAAGACTGAGACAAAGTGTAAACAAAATAATATCTTTGGAAAGGTAGCAAAATACTTAAAGCTGTTTTAGCTGGTTGGCCAAATAGACCTATAGACAAAACTTTCAGATCAATATGTGATTTTTTTCCTGACAGAATCAACAGACAAAAGTTTATTTGATCAAAACTTTTTTTTTCATTCCAGAATAAAATATTTAAATCTTCTCCCTTTCCTCTTTCATTAAAGCATGAAGTGTAACCTCTGACTAGCTTTTTACTACATAGCTGTTTAAAATTTCTGCAGAGAAACTACATCCAAAATAGGAGTCAAAGTGGTTCAGTTAAAAAATTTCCAAAGGATATTCCAATACTCATTCTGTTCTTTTGGCTGGTCTGTAAGAAGTTTAACGCTCTTACCCCATGTACGTTCATAGGTGGGCATGTAGCATCATCCTTTCTTGATTTTACCAAGTGTCTTCATTGTAAAATCATCATAAAATCATTGTTTACAGCTTTTGCACAATATGCATTTTCTGGACTTTTTGTGTGTGTGTGCATATGTATTGGCTCATTCTGGGGCTGGCAAAGACTGTGCCCTTGGTACAAGAGGGGATCGTTTTGCACATTCTCTGAGAAGACCCACCAAGGTTTAACTCCTTATCTATTTACTGATTCTGTCCCCTAATGATGAATGGACTGTGCCGATCTTCATGCACTGAGCAGCTGAGCATGACCAATCCTTTCCATGAGTGCACCTGCAACAAGGAGACAAGACAGGGACAGATGGGAAGAGTTCACAACCTGGGTGGCAGCTGACATAAGAACGCCTGCTGAAGCACACCATCCTCCAGACTCTGAAGGGAAACCAGGACCCCTGAGCTCCACTGTTTCTCTGCTATCAGGAAACATTCATGGAAGGACCGGCAAAATACATTTAAACTGTCTTTAACAGCTGCTCCACATTCAAATGATGAAGTACAGTGCAAATCAGTTCATTTTGTTAACTCAGGTGGTGGAGTCTGTTCTCATTCCTCTATCAAATAACACTGACGTCTGTGTGGCAATGTGCCACGGAATCTCTGTTTGCTTTTTTATCATTAACAGTTGCATATCAAGAGTTCCAGAACTATGAATTTATCTGCAAAAGTTATTTGACCCTATAAAGGCTTCATGTTGACAATATTTTGCATTGATAGTGCTTTTAGAAGGAATCTTGCTATGGAGTGAAGATGATGTTTAAGCTAGGTTTCATTGGTTTCATTTTCCCAGAAACTTAAACAACATATAGTGAACTAGATAACTAGGAAACTATAAAGACAGTCAACGCTGTCCTGGCGAATTGGAGCTGTGTCTTTTAACTTCTTATGTGTTGTTGTACAAGTATCCTCCAAAGAAATTCTCAGATATGACCTTTCTTTTGGTGTCTGAATTACTTGTTGCGATTTTAAGAATGGCTGAGCAGATCGCAAATGCAACTGAAAATTGTAGGAATGGCTTTAAAAAAAAAAACCACACAAAAAAAAACCAACAAAAAAATAAAACCTGTCTAACCCTTTAAAATTGGGATCTGGGAATGACTGTGCACTTTCTGATCTTTATGTGTGGTGATGAGAATTTGTAAAGCATATGCTTCTAAAATGGGAATAAACACCTTTTCAGATTCCTGGGGTTTTGAAACATGTAATTAATGTTTGTGAATCAGATATTATGTTATAATCAATATAGAAAAGCCTCAGGAAATTAATATTTTTTCTGATTCCTGCTGAACAACAAAGATAAAATGAAATACTAAATACTTGCTTTTTACACGAGCATCATCTGTCCTGTGTTCTGAATAAACTGGAAATTCTGCAAGAGAATACTATCGTAACAATATAATTAAGTCTCTCTTAAGACAAATGCTTTAACTCTGTCATTTCCTAACTTCTGACATTGTAACTATGCAAGTTGAATCTTTTAATATGCTGGAGAAGGGAAAAAGAGTGAATCGTAATTGTAAGACAATGCAGTGATAACTGGAAACTTGTACTGAGTACGTAAATTCTGTGTGCCAAAGCACAGTCCAAATTATGTCCTAACTATATGCCAAAACTGAAAACTATGAGGTAGATTTTGTATACATCTAGATGAAGCATAGGAGAATCAGCAAGGAATCAGTATCTGATCCTGCTGCTCTGTTTTATACTATCTATTTTATACAATCTTAATTATAAAATATTAAATGTAATATACAATAAATATGCAACACATCTTGATACAGAGAAAATAATTTTATACAAAATTATATTACTATTAATATCATATTATTCTTTTAATTTTATTACTAGTCTGTCACAGCACAGTTAGTAGCAAAACCTCTATCAGCTAGCACTGTCAGGATATGTTAGAATCAGAGGTCTATGAAAGTGAGGAAGAGAAAGCTTGTTTACTTGCTGAGCATTGCAAGCCAGAGAATTTGCACCTAAATTGGTTTGGGCATTTAAATCAGATTGTAGCTATAACTTATGGGAGGCATTAGGCATACACAGCATCCAAAACTAAAGAAGACCAAATAGATTAAAATCTTAAGGGGTTTCATGGTATCCTTCAGGTTGAAATTACCTTCTAGGTGTCCTCCTATCATTTCATAGCCACCATTTATATATATTTATTAAATTTCTATGTACTTCAGAATTATTAAATCAAATGGGCTGCAAGAGGAGTGGCTGCTTACAGAGCAACTAGAACATCATTTGCACATCGAAGGGATCAAAGGGGCATTTGTGACAAATTCCAGTAGCAGTGATCTCACTTCTGGTAAGTACAACTCTGTTGATATCAGATTGATTTCTGATTTACACCACAATATATAAAAAGAGAATCAAATTCTACATTTTTGAATCCAACTAGAAAACTATGTTGAAGGAGAAGAAAGCAAAAATCTAATAATCTACACGAGTGCCCTATCCTGCTACTAGCAAGATGAAGATTAGGAAAAGATGTTGAGATAGGAGTAACTACTAGTTCATTTTCACAAGTGTTAGAAATTCAGTCTATAACCTACTGCAAGTAGAATATAGTACATATGATTTAACATTGCATTTTAGAGGCACTTTGAGGGATTGGAAACTTCATGGAACATTAATCTGCAATGAATGTTATTTATGAGAACATTTTGCCCACAAAGGTGAAGGTATTTCTTTTGTAATTGGTGTATGTCTCTTTTTAAGTTGGCTTTACCAGACAGCCTGTTCAAACTGCTGTCTTGTAGAGGCAGATATATTCCAGAGTGAAAGATCTTAGTGGCCTGGAAGGAATTGTTATTAATCTTCATTTCAGATCATCTGGTATTTTTCTTCACCTTGTGGGGATGGAAAAAAAGATAGTGGTCTAATGACTCTACCAGGATTGCTTTGCTATATTTGTGACTGATCAGTCAGGAAGAAAATTAATTTTGAAGGCTTTCTAAAAAATGTAGCCTAGTGGAACAGTATAACAGAAAACTGTGTAGAAAACTAATTTTTGTTCACCCATTGAATTAACTTCAAGTAATCTTTTCGCAGACACTGTACAAACTCAGCCATGAAATTTCCACCCAGTTCCATGTGCAGCTGCCTGTTACACGGGAAAGATAGGAAAATAATCTGTGCTTCCACATTAACAATTCTAAGAAGGAGATGTGTTCCCCAAGACACATATGCAATGTATAAATATTCTCTTTGACATTTTTCTCAAACAACAAGCTGAGATACTTTTATCTCCTACTGTTGTCTGTACATGGGCAATGTCATGCATCAGGGCCTCTGAAACGTAAAACAGTCAACTCTTCATTCAGGTACCAGCAAAAGGAAGAAAGAGGTCACTAGCAAGGCCAAATATGTTCTGCTCTAAAATACACAAAATCACTTCTCCATTGCTTCCTAAAATAATTCTTCAGTGCTTTCCTTCCCTCTTTTTTCACCTCATAACATTTCTGGTCATTTTTTTTTCTGTAATGTTGGGACACTAAACAGAAAAGAATCAGCAAGGGTTTATAGTAAATATAAACACAGGCAATAACAGTACATACATTCTTTTCTTAACATATTTTGGTGTTTTTCTAATTCAGTACCTTTATTACAACATTCTCACTTTTCAGAATTTAATTTTCAAGAAATACCAGAGAGAAATGTATTTCTCACTGCTGAATCGCTGTTCTGTTTTCCACGAGGGTAACTGTGGTCGTTACTTGGCCTCATTTCTGCTTAGGACATTCCTCATCTCATGTCTCTTAACTGTTCTGTCCTTCTAACATTTTGTTTTATTCCATTCCTACTACTTACTTTGTTCTTCATTTCTCATCCGTTTTCTATTCTGAGTTCATTTGATGGCATTCCTTTGGGAATGTGCTGACTACAAGTGACTTAAAAACAAAACAAACTCCTCATCCTTTTCTTTTTTTTTTTTTAATTTCTATAGAAATTTTGGCTTATCTTTCAAACCACTTTCTAGATTAAAATACTGAGAAGAATGACAGTTGTAACACGAATTCTTTGTCTTTACTTTTTTTTTAATAAGAACAGTTCTTTTAAGACAAGACTTATTACTTTTTTTAAGACTCTTCCATTTCTTAAACTAGAAGCATATTTGAACTGAAAATTACTTGATACACTGAATATATAGTACTTTATTGTTTGAGACAGAAAAAATTCTTTGTATAAAATGAAGAGGCTTAGGAAAGTTTAGTCAGGCCAAGGCAAAGGGTACAGTTGTGCTCCATGTCTACAGCAACCCTTCACAAAAATATAATTTAGAAGCAGTACAAAACAAAATCTGGCATAACTTTCTCCAGATAGTAGCCATTCTGCATGTCAGATGCCATTTCAACTGAATATACCACTGCACTAGCAAAAGGATTGAGTTGTCATTGCAATAATGGGATAGCACATACAAGCACAGTTTATAATTTAGTCATTTCTGAACATATCAAACATAGCTTTTTCCCAAAATAAGGGCATTCATCAAAGACAATGGCATTACCACTCTGAAGGTCAAGCATAACATCATCTTACCTTCCACTCTCTTTTGTGCACACGTTGAAGTTTAACCTATATCTAGAAAAGAACAAGTGGGTCAAGAGAAAAGTGGGAACTCAAGCAGCACCTTCAGAGATATTTAAGTGGTGGAGTTTTTGATTTGAGAAATTATGCAATCAGGACTTAACCTTGGAAAGAGTCATGCATGTCGAAGTAGAGCAGTATTTTAAGTAATGTATTGAAGTCAGCAGCTTTGGGCTGTGCTCACTAATGTCCTTCATGGTCTTGCAGCTCACTTTGTTTCTCCGTGTTCTTCTGTGTTTCTAGCTTTTCTATGTTTTGTCTATTTAGATTAGACACCTTCTATGGTTACCACATTCTCCCACCTCAATTTCTCACACTCTAGCTCCCAGTCTAACTAGTGATATGTACTGATACTGTCCGGGCAGGCCACCAGAAAAGAGAGAAGAGGTATGAATAATGTGTAACCCAAAGTAGCCATGAGTGGGTCCTGCACAATAGTATCAAAATTTTCAAGTTTAATGCCTTTTAAAACAGGAAAATGTTCCAGAAATTAAATAATACATTCACATATTCAGTGCAAGCTGTATCTCAGGAGAATTTCATGGGGTAAGCTTTGACTATGGTTCAGCATTTAGGCTTTCCTGAAACAGAATCTAGGTAATAAATCTTAGCCTCCTCCATAGGCAAAGAAAAAACATAAGTGAAGAGATCCAAAAGGACAAGATAGCCCTCTCACACTAGGGAATGAAAGGAACATTTCAAAGATACATCTGCTCTAGTAGGGTAAGTTTCACTTACATTCATCTCATAATCTGGCCAGATACACCATGTTTTTATTGCATAGTTTCTCTCTTAAAAAAAAAAGTAAGTATAAAATTTCTGACACACACATTGATCAACATGTTACGTTTACGTCCCTCACAGAAATTCTTCATTTTGTATGCAAGTCTCCACATTATTTTAAAGGGAAGGTAAAGATTATTTTCAAAATAACTATATTATAAAAGGTATGGATACATATGCTGCCATATTAAAAAGATTTTCTTTGGGGAAAATTACATAATGCATTCTCTACACATTAAAAAGAAAAACTGTTCATTGAGGATAGGTAAAGAATGCATGCAATAAAACCAGAATCTTTATTTAGTTTATTAAATACAGAGTGCAGCATATTTGAAAACCATTGAGACTAGTTAGATGAAACCATTCTGTGAGGGATGCCTTTCAATCGTAGTTTACCATCCAGCCTTCTTTGACACACACAGAACGGGCAATGCCTAATGCTGACAAGCACTATCTGCAAATGAATGCTTCTCAATAGCTCCAAGGTAATTGGGACTTCTGCTTCCACTGTCCTCAAAAAAAGAAAGAATTGTTCCATTATGGATTCTTTTACCCTGGGGTGCAGGGACAGAAGCTTCTGGAAAGTTCTGCTTATTAGTGCTCAGGGCAAAGGCTTCAGCTAGTGATATGAGCTGAAGATGTAAGTGCTGTCACTCTGGCCTGACCCCCTTCTGATGCCATGGTAAGAGTGCTGTACAGCCCCTGAAATGATTACAGCTCAGATATAAGTGAACTAACAAACACCTGGTTAAACCTGACATCTCTTCTGTTCTTCTCTGGGCAAAAACTCCAGAACACCACAAACGCATGTGCAGGTAAGCCTCCTATGCAGAGAGTCCCATACATGTTTGACTTAACTGTGCACATACTAAGTGCCCAAGTGTCAGATTTTGTCCTGTCTTTTGGCTGGGATAGAGTTAATTTTCACAAGAAGCTGGGAGGGGACACAGCCAGGACAGTTGACCCAACTAGTCAGAGGTATACTTGATACCAGATGATGTCACGCTCAGTATATAAGGTGGGGGCCAGGGAGGGGAAGGGGAGCTGAGCTGGGAGAAGGGATTGTTGCTGGGGTTGGATTGGACAATCAGGTTTTGGACGGTGAGCAAATTGCACTGCGTATCGCCCACTTTGTATATTCTTTTATTAGTATTGCTGTTGTTATTTTCCTCTCCCTTTGCTGTCCCAGTAAGCTGTCCTTATCCCAACCCACGAGTTCCTTCCAACTCTCCTCCCCATCCCACTGGGAGCAGATGGAGGGGTGAGCGTGGAGCTCAGCTGCTGTCCGGTGCTAAACTATGACAGATTTTACAACAGTAAGTTTTAACTTTGTGAATGTTGTGCATGTTCTGGATCATACACGTAACAAGCTCCCTGCGTATGTGCTGCAGTATCCATGTGCCTAAAAAAAACTTACATAAAAAAGATAGGATACTTACTAATATAGTCAGGAACAGAGAGTACTTTCTCTCCTGCTCCCTTGTGTGAATCTATGCAGAGTAATTACAATCTTGAAAATGCAGTAGGAAATCCTCTTAAATACTCGTAGACTAGATCTGATCAACCCACTGACTGCAGTTACAACACACGCTCCCAGAATGTTTCAAATTACACAGGTAATGAATATTAACAAACAATTTTCAGTTCAGCAAAACTGTAGGTAATGGCCTTTCAAAGGTGAGAGCTTCTGTGTCTTTACACAAAGTCTAACTCATCTCCCACTTTTTACAAAAGTTCTTATATAATCCATTTTTGAAACTGTACCCATGATAATTTCTTTTTTTTCCCCTCACTTCCCATAATATCGCAGATTGAGTCTTAGACGTTTCCTTTTGGTGACTCTAATTGTACTACAACAACAAGTACAGCTGTGGTTTCCATAAGAAAGAAATGTTAGTTAGAATTTAGTATATATTTCTCTGTATTTTGCTGCACATTTTCTTGCAAAATGACAGAGTAGCCTTTCAACAGCCTACCTCAGCAAGGACTCTGCAAGCCACCAATTGTCTTCAGCAACTGCCCTAGCTTTTCTCTAATTGCCATTATACACACGGAAGTGAATCTGGCACTTCTCATTCATTCACTTATCTTAAAAGCGTGCCTCTTTACCTCAATGTATCTTATTCATTGACTGCAATAGAGGGGGAAACGGTGATGAACAAAACCCAGATGATCTGGACTTAATTGGCATGGGGAGACTTGAATGAGCTCTTTCCAACCAGAAGAACTGATAAAGAAACTTCAGTGTTTGTACAGTCTCACTGAAATGACAGAATTATTTTCTAATTGCTCTGGGAATGAGAAGCCCAGCTGCTTATACAGGAATAGTAGAATAGTCACTGTCCTCAACTTTTGACAAGAAAGTGATGGTGAGGGAAACCCTGTGGCTTCCAGCACAGTGCTGACTCATAGGCAGTAGAGCTGTTTGTCATCTAGGAGAAAGGATACCAAGGCAGGAGGGAAGTTAAAGTCCAAACTGAGTTCAACAGCCTTTATTTAAATTGCTTTAAGGGGGCATGATCCAGGTTTCACTGTAAATATTGGATTATTTTTAACTTTTGCACAGGTACAGAAAAGCATAGTGACATGAGCAGGACATAGTATGAAAAGATTTAACCTCACAGTATCCTGGACACTGAAAACATTGTACATCATTCAGATGGTATCTTACTTTATTAAAACCTAAAACCTAAAACCAGAAGAGGTATTCTGACCAAAAACTTTCAAATCTCGTCAGCGTGCCACTTCAACCCAGCTGAAAATCTACTCTGTTCAAAGAGCTATGCTTACTAGCTGGGAAATGGACAGTTGATTAAGTATGCTTTGCAGTCCATCAAATTATCCATTCTGGAAAATGTAGTGTATTGCTACGACTATTATTCAAATTCTGGGCAAATCTTGCTGCTTATTGATGCTTTGTTACCACACGGTTTCTGATCACAACTGCAGTATTTTTCAGTTTACATTGTGCAACTTGGTATAAACATTAAAATGTTGTCACTAGGATTTTTTAAATACTCTCTTAAAGGCTGTTAATCACTTGGAACTTGCACCTTGGATGGATTAAGAGATCAAAACCAGTGGGCTGAACTACAGCTTCTCCAAGCGATGGAAATCTCTGCAAATAGGCAGGTTATGGCAAAGCCAAAGGCACATGTTCCATGAAAATTATTCAGTACAACATCTGTGTGCCCAGAATGCGGAAAAATCAGTGGGAGAGATTGTCCTGGTTTAAGCTGAGATAAAGTTAATTTTCTTCACAGTATCTACTACCAGGCTGTGCTTTGGATTCATGCTGGAAACAATGTTGATAATATAGAGATGTTTTTGTTCTTGCTGAGAGGTGCTTATGCAGAGTCAAGGCCTTTTCTACTTCTCACACCGTCCCACCAGCAGGATGGCTGGGAGTGGGCAACACCTTTGGAGGGGACACAGCCCAGACAGCTGACCCCAGCTGGCCAAAGGGATATTCTGTACCATATGGTGTCATGATCAGCTTATAAGGGGTTTGGGGAAGAGGAAGAACAGGGTGGAGAATGGCAGCATTCAGAGTGATGGTATTTGTCACCTCGAGTCATCATTACACATGATGGAGCACTGCATCATCCCGGAGATGGCTGAATCCCTGCCTGCCCACGGGAAGTGGTGAATTAATTCCTTGGTTTGCTTTGCTTGTGTGTGTGGCTTTTGCTTTACCTATTAAACTGTCTGTATCGCAACGCACGAGTTTTCTCACTTTCTTCTGACTCTCTGCCCCATCCCACTGGGGGGGAGTAAGCAAGTGGCTGCATGGTGTTTAGGTGCCAGCTGGGCAAGTAAACCACAGCAGTGATGGAGGATTCTTGTCCTTTCATTGCTGAAATTTAAATCAATATGATTTTCTTTTGCATCAGATAGCTGCTGCAATATTTCTTATCTGGATTGCTCAGCTTCTGCAAGAGGATAGACCGGTGACTCTACAATGAGATTTCATGTTAGAAAACAAAAAGACAAAAACCATCCAGAAGTCGGGTTTTATCCTTGGGTTAAAGTCTAATATTGATTTATAATTCAACTAACTAGTAAAGGCTGTTTCATCTGAAATGATAAAGCATGCAAAAGATTGCATAGAAATAGTTAAGGATATATATGAACTTTTAAATGCTCTACATTGGAAAAAATGGGAATATTAATCTGTGTCTATACAAGTAGAAAATGGAAAATCTACAGAAGTCAAGCATCTTGACACACATCATTTTATACTGGCAACACTGAAGATGTCATGAGGCTTTAATGTAATAGTTATTTTTGTGTAGACCTTCACTAGTTTACTGGTTACTTCTAAGAATGCTCCCTGAAATGTCTCTCTTCCTGAGCTCTGTGAAGACCCCTGTTATACCAACGCCTATCTCCATTCACTCATAGCACCCCACCTGGAAGGAGGTGGTGTCTCAGGAACCCGTCTCACACATTATGAAGGTTAGAGAGACTCATCTATCACTCTGACAACTCCTCACATGCTACTCAAATTTGTGATCACTAATGATTTTGCCAGGGGTTTGGCTATGAAATGCACTAAAACTTAAATAGTTTTAGCGTATAGTTAAAATCCAGGCAGTAAAATACGTGCTTGTCCAAGTGCTGTTGCCAGCTCAGACTTCTCTGATGATATGATGATACATCATAAGCAGACAAGCAATGATGAAATTCATCTCAAAAAAAGAAAGGGGATCAAACACCACTGGGTACAAATCTGCTGACTTAATGGGAAGAACTCTTTTCCCAGAAGCTAGGAGAACAAAAAAATTGTTTGCAGGTAAGTATGAAAAATTAAAACCTACACAAGAGCCTAAGAACTGGAATAAGGTCGGGCGGGCGGGTGAGGGGGGGGCGCAGGACAAGGCTTCTTTGTGATAGGGGCTAAAGAAGGACAAAAAGAAAAACAATAGGTCAAAATACTTAATGTTTTGACTGTGTGTGAAACCAAAGCAGCATGCTGAAAAGACAAAAGGAGCTGGCAGCATGAATATGTAATCAAAATTCTGACTTAACTTCTCTTCAGAAAGAAGAGAAGCCAAAGAAAAGGCAGCAGCTTCTGCATGGGGTTGTAACTACTTTGGAGGAACTAAGAATAAAAAATTTAGATTGGCTATGGAACCACAGAGCTCATGATCATGCAAAGAACTGCATGAAATTTTAGGTGGCCTGCCAAAGAGAGAACAAATAAAATGTCAAAGGAACTCCCCAGTGATAAGAGCATCTTCAGACAGAGAGGAATGTAGAAAATACAGTGAAAATTCACTTCAGGTTCTTGTCTTGACAGGAATACTCCTGAGTTTGTGCACAGTTACTCTAGAGAGGCTAAGCTTCAGAATTAGAAAGGCTTGATTTCTTTTTCTTCTGCTCAAAAGACTAACAAATATATATATATATATGTGTCAGAAGGTATTAGTCTTTTAATATGCCCAGTATTATGAACAAAACCACAGCTTGCAATAGTTGCCATCAATTTAGAATGTTCTGTTAATATTAAGAACATTTAATTAAGATATTAAGATAACAAATATTAAATATAATAATCCCAACTTTTAAAAATTTGGTGTTACCATTGTATCAGATATCAAAAAGGCATTATTGGACCTAATTCTAAAATGCACACCAATATCATTTGCAACAGATAAACAAAACATCCACCTTTGCCTTTACATTAAAGTTACTTAGATGCTGAAATTATTCTTTTTGTTATCCAGAAGCAACTAAATCTTCATGATATTGAGAAATATAATGCCTGTCTCATGCCTTGACCTTGTAAAGATAGTAATTTTCAGCATCTCTCCGTCTTCCTAGGGGCTTAATCTGGGAAGCACAGTCCAAAGATACACTAAATAGCCTTTTTATCCATAAAGAACTAGAGAGGCATGTTCATCAACAACATACGTATCTAAAATTTTACAAAGTAAAGGAAAGTTTCGCCCTTTGAGGTGATTCAGGACTTCGTCCTCCATTTCCCAAAAGGCACCCTCAGTCACAGCTACTGCATACCTTCGTTGGCTTTCAGTCTTTCTTGCTGAGATATTTGGCTTTACATGGGACAGAATATGTCCCATGTAGGACATATTAATGTCCTACATTAAGGACATATTAATGAGGACAGAAAGAGAGGAAGAAAGAGAGAGTGAATGTGGGTTGGTAGTCATGATTGCCACTGACAGCATGGGAGACGTGTATTCCATTCCCTGCCACTCTGAAGGTTTAATAGACAAATCTCTGGCAACCATCTAACTGGAATAAGAAGGCCACAGTCCACCACCCTCCAAAGTAAAAGCCTAAGTGTTACAAGCAGGGTGAGGAGTCTACAGTTTTGCATGTGGATATAGGAAAGTATGTGTAAATAGAAACAACATAATTTGGACCTTTGATATTTTCTTAGCCATCTGCCAACACTTACATATGCTAATTGATTCACTACATCCTAGTGGATTCCCTTTACAAATATATGTAATGTAAATATTATGCAAAATTCTTCTGGAATCCTCTTGATTTTTGAACATCAAATAAGAGTACTTCAAAATCACAGCAATAAAAAACAAACCAGTACTTTTTCAGAATCTTAGAAACTATACCCTGCTACCATTTGTGCAGTATTTTATCATTCAGTCTGGTTTTGGTTCACTGCAGTGATTAATATTTCAGCAAGTGATTCATGTTTAATTTCTTTTGCATCACAAATGTCTTTCATATAAACAGAAGGTTTCAAATAAAACCATTTTATATTACACTGAAATGAAATTATCTCAGAAACAAGTAGAAACGTTTTGCATTTGTAAAAGCAAACTTGGCTGACTTTTCTCTCAGTTGCTCCTCTGTAATCTACTGATTTTGAGAAACTATTTTACATAATCACTTTCTGGTTATTTTTCATTAATTTAACAGGATAATCATCAATTCTCTGAGCAAAAGAAATACCAGAGCGCAATGATTTGCACAATCCATACAAGAGCATGCCACTCTTCCTGTTATGATTGGCTAATAATCTTATAGGTATGCGTTTGAAATCAGAGCAGTAAGGCTGTTTGCCAGACGACAAAAAAACACATTCATACATCACACTTTCATGCTGAACAAAAGAGTTTTCATGCTTCATAGTTTTCATGTTTTCCATTCAGTTTTTAACACAAAAATTTTGTATTTTTTATGTAACAGAAGACCAAAATTCATAAACAAAACCTTTGTATAGATAGTGGTAGTATGAAACAAGAAACATATCTATCATTCAAAAATTATGCCAAATGGCACCAGCAACAATATGGGCCCTTCTAATAGGTCAAATACTACTCTTAAAAACACTGATCAGCCATAGACATGGTTGAGTAAATTTTGCGCTCTTGTAGGGAAGAGGCTCCCAGAAAACCTACAGTTACACCAATCAATTAGTTCTACTTCTAAGTAGGTAGGTGCACATTTAAAAGATGTGGAGAGGCAATGAATGCTGCCTGTCACTAATAAAAGCCTTGGATTTTGATAAAGTATGCGTGATGGATAACCCGGCTTTTATTGATAGAAGCATGTGTGTGTCCATGAGTAGGATGAAGAAACAAAATGAAGTGACCACGAAAAATATTAAAGTGTATAGGGTCTGACTGAGCTGGAGTTAGTTTTCCCCATCACAGCCCTCACAGTGCTGCTCTGTGCATTGGTAGCTAACAAGGTGTTGGTAACACACCAGGGCTTTGGCTGTTGCTGAGCGGTGCTGGCACAGCATCAAGGCTGTCCCTCCAACATTTCTCCCCCTCTCAGCAGTAGCCTGGGGATGGGCAAGGTCTTGGGAGGGGATACAGCCAGGACAGCTGGCCCAGATTGGCTAAAGGGATATTCCATACCATATGACGTCTGCTCAGCAATAGGAAGCTGAGAGACACAGGGAGGAACGGGGGGCATTCATTTTTTACAGCGTTCACCTTCCAGAGCAACCAATACATGTACTGAAGCCCTGCTTCCCAGGAAACGGCTGGACATCGCCTACTGATGGGAAATAGAGAATAATCTTTTGCTTTTCCTTTGCTTCTGCATGCAGTTTTTTGCTGTATTAAACTGCCTTTACCTTGACCCATGAATTTGGATCTGTTTTTTCCATCTTATTTTTCTCCCTCTCCCCGTCTTGCTGACGACAGCAGTGATAGAATGGCTTCGTGGGCACCTGGCATCCAGCCAAGGATAAACCATCACATAAAGTTACTTGAGAAAATAAATTAATGAATGCTACTCTGCACCTTAACAGATAAAGGGGATCAATGATGAAAAGAGGAAAAAAAACAATTACAAATAGACTATATCTATATTAAACATCATAGGAAATGCAGCTATATTGATAGAAGACCTTAATATAGACAAAATCCAAAAGCCCCTACAGAAGGGGCTTTTAATGTTGGTGAAATACAAACAAGAATTGCAATTTACAATATGAAATGTGAGTGAGGCTTAATGCCTTTATAGAGAATTTCTTCAGAAAAGAATAGAAAGGAAATATATTAGTGTATCCTATTTTTATGATGCTTTGACAACATATAACAAAAGGCTTTGATACCAACATGACATGTACATGACAGAATTGTCTAAAAAAAAGGGAATCTGTAGTCCAAAGACAGTCTAAAAGAAACAGCCTTTAGTCTAAAATAGTCTAGTCTGTGTCCAGTCATGGACTCAATTCTCCTGGGCCTCACCATAGGCCAACTGGCCAGATGTCAGCCCGGCCTCCTAGTAGTGGACCCACCTGATGCCCAGTGCAGGGGCTGCCTCCTGCTGCCCCCTACCTCGGGGACCACTAGCCAGGTCCGTGGCTGGTGAGTCCCCTGCCCAGCTGGCTGCTGTCACACTCAACTCCTTCTCCCTTGCTGGCTGGTCCCTGACAAATTCAGTATTCACAATGCCCATGGGTGTATTGGTTAAAAAGAAGGAAAAGATGATAGGATGTCACATATAAAGAAGACGTGTTAATGCACTGAAATACCAATGTCTTCCTTACGAGTAAAACATAGACCTTATTTACACCTCTCATAGTTTTGGTAATACTACACCCTTCTGATACTCTGTACTTGCAGAATTAAATTAAAAAAAAAAAAAAGGGAAAAAGGAAAATTATGGATCCTTGTTTCATTCATCATATGAAATGAATGTCCAGATGGCCACAGAGGAACAGAATCAATAAGTTCAAAGACTGTTGGGTGGAAGCACAGCATCTGGAAAAAAGCCAGCTGCTCAAATTTGGAAACATGAATTTCATATGAAATGGCAGACTTCTTATCACTGTCTCCTTATCAGAGATGTATAGATCAAAAATGCAGTAATATAAATAATGTAAAATAGATTTTATTGCTGAAAAGAGAAAAAGATGGAGCTAGTTGAACAGATAAAGAATACATTGATTGATCAGGCATCTGAAGAAGTAAAGGTATTTAATAATATCGGCTGATTTGTCTTGATTACGGAATCTACAAACTGGTGATCATCACTGTAACTGAGAATACGAAAAAGCGCCTGAAAAACAGCTGATTTGAAAGGTTACAGAGCTTTTAAAAAATGACAGACAACTACAATTACATCCACATATGTTCCTCTTCTGCAGTACAGGAAATACAATAAAACTTCTAAAATAGAATAGAATAGAATAGAATAGAATAGAATAGAATAGAATAGAATAGAATCGAATC